>OU343160.1:205865646-206341254 GCA_910595825.1 Philhelius pedissequus
GTTATAATTGTCAGATACGCTGTTTTTATAACTGACTCCAGTTCTGCTAAGGTTTTGGGAGGATTAGATCTAATTAGTTCAAATGCATCCCCCGTTAGCCTTGTGGAAATGCAGGCCACATACAAGTCTTCGGCTTCACCTGCCTCTAGGCATTTCAACCCTAAATGGCAAGCGTTTATAAACTCGTATACTTTGCTTGACAAGTCCGGTGTCCTTTGCCCTGAAAATAGGGGTATGACACGGGAAACAATCTTTGTCACCTTTTCGTATGACATATTGTATATTTGACTGTTAATTGGTTGTACCTCCACCAATTCTTGTCTTAAGTTAATATTCAGAAAAAAATAAAATTTCTTTAAAGAAGAGGAGAGGAGGGTTGTGAGGTATGTGTTCAAAAAAAATCAATTATAATGAAAAAAATGTAAATTATGTTAAACTTAAATAAAAACATCAACACAATATAATCATCAAAATTCTTACCAGACCTTCTATTTTTAGTTCACTTTGTGATAAAATTAATTTATTTCACTTTCAAACTGTTTTATTTTTATCGATTCACTTTTCTCGTATGTATGTATGTATATTTTTTTTTTTTTTTTTTTTTACTATAAATTTATTTATTTCACTTTACGACTGTTTTATTTTTAAAAAAAGATTCGCGTACCGGCTGCGCCAATGTTATATATGCCTTTCTCGGGTAATATATATAAAAATAACCAAACACTCACGTTCGCGGTTAAAATCAGACTCAGCCTGGTTCTGGCGACCTACCTGGAACTTCTTGGTTAAACTTCCAAAATGCATTACTCAGCTTTGACCTACTGAGTTGCATTCTGGAAGTTGACTTGCCCCACTAAGCCATTGCGTCACAATAAGTGTGAAACCAAAAACTGTGACTATGCATAATAGTTAATTGTTATGCATTCTGACTCAGTGGGTTAGGAGGTGAGACATTTAAAGTTAATAAATATACGTATGTATAACAATACTTATGAGTTGCACGGGTTCTGCGACGCATCTCAGGTGGCCATGCCTGCTGTAGTATACATCGTCATGCTACTAAGCTCCAAAACGAAAGTAGCACCCATAGCTGTTCAAACAATTAGAGCTGAATAGCGCTGTCTTATTCGTTAAATTAATGCAACACATTAAATCAGCCCTTAACACTCCAGCAGAAACCCCAGCATTCTACTGGACCGACTCAACAGTCGTACTTTCATGGCTTAATGACCATCCAGCCCAATGGAATACATACGTGTCGAACAGAGTTAGCCAAATACATGAAAACAGCAAATGCAGACAGTGTTATCACATACCAACAAATGAAAACCCGGCAGATTGAGCCACCAGAGGGCTTTCTCCACAAGCTCTTAAGGATCACAGCCTGTGGTGGAATGGACCACGAATCATTTTACGATAATTCATGGATTACCCAAAAACAGCCTCCAATAATGGACACAAATTTAGAGAAGAACGTAAAGGCATACCACACTAACCGAAGAAAACATACTCAAAAGATTTTCAAATTTCTCAAAGCTAATAAGAGTGATAGCATCTTGTAAGAGAATGCTGCCTCACCATGAATGCCGCAAGAAAGACACTCCAAATTGCTTAACAACAGGTGAGCTACAACAATCTAAAATTAGTTGAATCAAAATATAACAAGAACGATCTTTCTTACTCGAGACACAATCCCTATTAGCAGGGAAACCAATCGATAAAAAATCTTTGGATACTAACAAAGTACTCAGAGTGGGCGGAAGCCTTAACAAGGCGGAACTGACTGAAGCAGAGAAACATCCAATCATAATAAGCAACGAGTGCCCACTATCTAAATTAATAGTATCGCACTTTCATTAAAAAAACTCCACGGTTCGCAATAGCTTACTTAATTAATGCTAAAGGCAGTTAAAACTCTAAACGACACGAACACTATAATCGAGCAGCGATTAAGAAATTTAAATATTCAAATGAATGAATCAATCGAGAATATTAATAAATCTGTAGCAGGATGGATTCTAGAGGCAGATCACAGTGGGATACAGACGAAATGCCTGAGCATGTACCAACAAGCAAAACGTTATTTAGAAGAGGTTGCTGATAAATATGACTGCATATAGCAAATGGTTTCTAAGAAAACGAGCAGATGTCAGTGTCCACATATAATTGGCTTAACCAATGTTTAAACAATAAGAAAGGAGTTGTGGATCTGAAACGCAAACAAGTTAGTAGCAATATGTATTCATAAGTGTATCACTTGCTTCAAACTCAATGCGAGGACAAATCAACAGCAATTAATGGGAAATCTACCGACACTTCGTGTAACGCTAAATTGCCCCTTTTGGAATACGGGACTAAATTTTGCCGGCCCAATTAAGATAAAATTGTCAAGTGGCAGGGGAACAAAGACTACCAAATCATACATAGCTGTCTTCATATGTTTGGCAACCAAAGCAATTCATCTGGAACTTGTGAGTGACTTAACTTCAGCAGCTTGTATCGCAGCAATCAAACGATTTGTTTCAAGAAGAGGCAAGTGTAAGGTTATTTACAGTGACTGTGGTACAAATTTCGTTGGAGCGAGCAAGGAGCTTCAAAAGGCATTCGAAAGAGTGACATACGAAACAAAAGCCTGGATAGTGAATGACAACATCACATGGCACCATATACCTCCAAGCAGTCCACACTTTGGAGGACTCTGGGAAGCGAGAATCAAATCTACCAAAAGACATCTGGTAAAAACACTTTGTGAAAGTTTATTAAACAAAGAAGAGATGTACGCAGTGCTAGCACAAATTGAAGGTTTAAACAGCCGACCATTAGTACCAATCAGTAACGATATTAATTATGTTCTGCGTTTGACACCTGGACACATTCTCACTGGAAATTCCACGTTTGCAGTACCAGATGCAGTTCCAGACAACTTAAAACTTTTCAGGAGATGGCAACTGACCCAACGCGTTGCAACCGAATTCAGGAATAGATGGAAGCAAGAATACCTAACAAGGCTTTAAGGGCGACCAAAATGGATATCAGCAAAGAAAAATCTACAACCTGGACAACTAGTTCTCGTTCAGAAAGAAAGCACACCACACACCAAGTGGCCCATAGCACGCATCTTGGACGGCCACCCTGGTGAAGACGGACTTGTTAGAGTGGCCACCATCAAGCTAAATGGCAATATAACCAAACGACCAGTGGTAAAACTATGTCCATTACCAGTAGAAGAAGCTGACGAAGAGATGCCAGAAGGGGCTCTTAAAAGAAAACATCAATCACGAGAAGTCGAAGTAGAACGTTCCAGAAAAAACAAAAATCCTAAAATTGTAACAAATTCATTAGGTATTGCAACATGGCCAGCAATAATATTAAGTGAAATGATCGAGGGTTTTATATACATACCAAATACTCAAGCTCTGGTACACAATAAGAATATAAATGGAGGACTATATGTAGAAAACTTAGGACATGGGTTTTTAAACAGAGGAACACTACGGATTGAAATCAGTATTCCAACTACAGAATCTTCACAAGACAAACACCAAGTTATAGCAACAACCAAAAAGATGGAAACGCTTTGTTTTGAAGGAAAATACATAAGGGCAGAAATACAATGCGACATTCTCAATCACCAATTACAAGCTATAAGCAAATGGCTTTACTCATCGGATTCAATCAATTCAATTTGTACGGTCAAGATCACGGAGAGGTGTTTTAGGAATAGTTCTTACTGCAATGTTCGGAGTCAATGAAGAAGTAAACCATGACAACTTATCAACCAACCAACAAACACTTATCAATACGGTATCACATCAAGGAAAATAAATGCTAAAAGCAGTTAAAACTCTAAACGACACAAACACTAGAATCGAGTAGCGATTAAGAAATTTAAATATTCAAATGAATGAATCAATTGAGAAGATTAATAAATCTGTAGCAGGATGGATTCTAGAGGCAGATCACAGTGGGATACAGACGAAATACCTGAGCATGTCCCAACAAGCAAAACATTATTTAGAAGAGGTTGCTAATAAATGTGACTGCATATGGCAAATGGTTTCTAAGAAAACGAGCAGCTGTCAGTGTCCACATATAATTGACTTAACCAATGTTTAAACAACTGAACAACTAAAGAATCTTTACCGCCCACACTAAAAGTCCAGCACCTCATGTCCAGTCAAACAATAGTCAATGCAAATATGGAAAACATTTTAGTCATAGAAAGGCTTCCAATTTACGAAACCGAACCTTGTGAATTATTAAAAGCAACGTCAGTACCAACAAAAATCAGTAACTGCATATACATTGTTCAAAACATTCCAACTGAATTACTAGGTATTCACTTTGATTCACAGACGAACTTCAAATGTACAGAAGAAATGCTGGACAACAGTATTGAACTACCTAACGCCGAATATATAGTGCCAACACAAACTCTATACAACATTCAATCAAAACCAAACTGTATAATCTCGGAAATTTATCAAAAATTTAGTGGAATAAGGTGCCCAAGTAAAACAATCTCCATTCATGCGGTGCTACGGACACAATTACATCAGACAAATACATGGCTCAGACAATTGCTCAAGCAATTTGTAATGGACAGTTAAACGAAATTTGCCTAGAGGAGTCTGGATTAATTCAAATAACGTCAAATTAAGTAATCAAAACAAAAGAAGTCATAATAACCGCAGAACATCAAGAATCTACATGGACGGTGCAAGCATATATCAAACCATCATTATTCGTTCTGTCCAATTATTCAGTACTCGAACATTCACAACTTTTGTTTCCTAAATTAATCAAGTCTCAGGTCCTCCAACCATCGGACTCATTCTCAGCATAATTGAAGAAGCGTCATACATCGAAGAGAAAGTAGAAAACGCGATTTGGAAACCAATCCAAAGACACGCAATCTCATGAACAAAATCTGTGATCGTCTCCGTTGCGGTAGTCATAATGATATTATCGATGTGGAAATATGTACACAAAAACGGGGGCTGAAATGTCCAGCAAGATGGTACGAGGCATCAAAAGCGGACGAAATAAGCAAACCAACACTCATAGGTTCTTGGTGAGCGGAATGTGCAGATACATAAGAAAACAATGTACCTATGTACATACATACAGGTGAGGTGCAGCAACCGACAGCGACCGACGACACATAATTTGCTTCCGCATCAGAGTTATGTGTCATTATTCCATACATGTAATTAAAGTGCATTCGGAATTATGTGTCATTCCATACAGTTAATTAAAGTAATGAGTGCAGCTACGTCGTCAGCAATATGCGACGACGAAAATACTCATTAATATGAAGTAACAATAAGTAGGTTAAGAAATGTGGAGCAATAAATAATAATAAGTAGGTTAAGAAATATTGATTAATAAAACAATAATAAGTAGGTTAAGAATAAATTGTTGATTAGGCAATAATAAATAAGTTAAGAATTTTGTGTAAAGTTAAGGTATAAATAGACAGTAAAATATAAATAAATTGTCTTTTTCCAATAACCATCGAAGACTTTTCATTGGATTAGAACCGGATTTTTGGTCAGAACTATCCCACGGATTTTTCTGCCGTAAGCAACAAATTTTGACAATTATCTTAAGGATTTTTATCAACTAAAACGTTGGTCCTTCGAGCCGGATATTTCTCCCAAGCAAAAGTCGCAAAAGAAAAAGTCGTAGCCGCTTCAACTCCAGCAGCTACTCCAAGAAAAGTCGTAGCCGCTTCAAAACCAGCAGCTACTCCAAGAAAATTCTCAACCCGTTCTCATTCATAAAAAACAAAAAAAACCATGGCAGCACCTTCGGATTGACTCCATCGAACGGCTGAAGACGAACCTCGAAAAGGACTCAAAGGAAAGGTATACGCTGCAATACTTTGAAGTTCGTCTAGATAAGTTGGGAAGGTGTACAATCTAAAGATGCACAATGAGTCGCTGGTCAAAGCCTATATGGCAGAGTACTCCAAAATTGAGGAGATTACCATGCATTTGTTAACCATCTTTCAACAGGCCATAGAGCGGTTTAAACCACATCAAGAGTCTCATCATCCTGAACCAATATCCGTAAGACAAACGACGGAAAATGATGAAGTCATTCGTCTTGAACGAGTAAAGATCCCAATATTCGAAGGGGATTACCTAAAATGGATACATTTTTATGAGATGTTCAAAACCCTATTCCATGAGAATAAACAACTGCATGAGGTGAACAAAAATGCAGTATCTGGTGACATCCACTAAAGGCGAAGCTCGGCGCCTCATTGAAAATCTGGGGGTGACCGCAAGTAATTACCAGAGTGCCTGGAGAATGTTATTTGAACGATACAACAAGAACACGATTATAGCGTCCCACCTTTAAGCATTCATCAACATCCCGATTGCCAAGAGCGAAACAGCGTACAATTATAAGAGAATATTGGATACGACCAACGAAACTCTTATTGGGATAAAGGCTCTGAACATCGACATCCAATCCTGGGACCCATTTATAGTATACATGGCCTCTTAGAAGTTAGACTTTGAAGCCAGGACAGAATGGGAATTGCTATGGGGATCCCAAAATGAATTACCGTCATGGATAGATTTTTCTGAGTTTTTATCAAAGAAGTTCCGATCATTGGAAGCAGTTTCGAGTGACAAGACCAAGAAAATTCACAACACAAGCCTACTCACACAATCAGATTGTAAATGTAAAATGTGCAAAGGGAAACACTTCAGCCTAATTGCCCCCAATTTCTGAAAGCTGACGTTCAAACGCGACGAGATATAATAAAAGCCAAAAATCTATGTTCCAATTGCATGGGCAATCACCCATGCTTTGAGTGCAAAACCAGACTCACGTGCAAGATATGTTCCAAAAAACACCACTCCTTGCTGCATATCAACACAAATTAATCCGAAATTAAAGACAACACCACAAAAACTTTCAATTCGAACACTGCGCCCAATTACTAGGACTCAAGCGAGAACCAGCAGACGTCATAGTCAAGGGACTAGTAAACTCTACGAACCGAAGTGCTGGGCAAATCTCATTGGATATCAAGGAAAAATGGTCTAATAAGGAGATCCGAACAGTGGCTCTAATCCTGGGACGAATTACTCAAAATCTTCCATCAACCACCATCGACTCTAATATGGATCTACCAATCAAAATTACAGAACTAACAGATCCAGAATTTTGCACAAGATCCAGAATAGATGTTCTATTAGGAGCTGACGTCTATGGAGGAATATTGATCGATGGACTAAAGAATGGTATGCCAACCGCTCAGAAGATAAAACTGGGCTGGATTTTATCTGGTCCAATAGCAAGAAGGGCGTCAAATACAACGACAACCATGATTACTACAGCAGAATTGGATCAACAACGAACCAGATTTTGGGAACAAGAGGAAGTTGAAAAGAAAATCTTTGTCTCAAGAACAGGAAAATGCCGAAAAGCACAACATCAAAAATTTGAAAAAAGCGAAGGATGGTAGATATCATGTGAAAATGCCTTGAAAGGATGATCCTAGCACCAGACTTGGTCTTTCCGAAAAAGCAGCCATTGCCAGATATATTTCAAATGATGGGAGAATATTAAAGAGCCCAGATCTTTATACGGAATACAACAATTGTATCAATGTTTATCTTACGCTTGACATATGGAGGAGATTCCCATCAATGTAATTAACAAACCTTGTTACTACATGCCGCACCATGCAGTGATCAAAGAAGATAGCACAACTACCAAAGTACGAGTAGTATTTAATGCCTCAGCAAAAACGGCTTCAGGAAAATCACTCAATGACTACATGATGGTCGGCCCAACCATTCAAGACACACTCACTAGCCTGATCTTACGATGGACAACGTACCCAGTCGTCCGTCACAGCAGATATTGAGAAAATCAACAGGCAAATAGCAGTTGAAAAGGACGATTCAGACTTCCAGCGCATCCTTTGGCGTCCAAACAAATCAGGCACCATTAGAAAATATCGATTAAAGACGATGACTTTTGGAACTGCCAACGCTCCATTTCAAGCCATTCGTATACTGCAGCAACTAGCAAAGGATGAAGGAAAGGCATACCCTTCAGTATCAACTTACCTGCCAAACAACTTTTATGTAGACGATCTCCTGACAGGCACATACATCATTGCGGAAGCAAAAGCTTTATACTTCGAACTATCGCAACTCTTAGATAAGGGAGGCTTCAACCTTCGCAAATGGAACAACAATCATCAAGAAGTTCAAAGCAAAATACCAGAAACACAGAGGAAAAGGCTACATTTTCGATGAGGAGGAAGGCGCAACAAAAACACTAGGGCACCAGTGGCTCCCTCGAGAAGATCAATTTATCGTAAGTGCTGTTGGTTGGGAAACCAAGGAACAAGAAGTAACGACACGTACCATAGCTTCCTTTATGGCTCGCCTCTTTGATCCGGTGGGACGGCTGCAAACCATTGTCATACGCAACAAAATTTTCATGCAACAACTTTTGCTAAAGACTTTAGATTGGAATGAAGAACTTCCACCAGACCTCAAACATGAGTGGATACGCTATGAGATGGAATTAAAAGACGTTCAACAAATTAAGCTACCACGGTGGATAGGAACCACTTCCAAAGATACTTATGAGTTGCACGGGTTCTGCGGCGCATCTCGGGTGGCCATGCCTGCTGTAGTATACACCGTCATGCTACTAAGCTGCAAAACGAAAGTAGCACCCATAGCTGTTCAAACAATTAGAGCTGAATAGCCCCGTCTTATTAGTTAAATTAATGCAACACATCAAATCAGCCCTTAACACTCCAGCAGAAACCCCAGCATTCTACTGGACCGACTCAACAGTCGTACTTTCATGGCTTAATGACCATCCAGCCCAATGGAATACATACGTGTCGAACAGAGTTAGCCAAATACATGAAAACAGCAAATGCAGACAGTGTTATCACATACCAACAAATGAAAACCCGGCAGATTGAGCCACCAGAGGGCTTTCTCCACAAGCTCTTAAGGATCACAGCCTGTGGTGGAATGGACCACGAATCATTTTACGACAATTCATGGATTATGCAAAACAGCCTCCAAAAATGGACACAAATTTAGAGAAGAACGTAAAGGCATACCACACTATAACCGAAGAAAACATACTCAAAAGATTTTCAAATTTCTCAAAGCTAATAAGAGTGATAGCATCTTGTAAGAGAAGAATGCTGCCTCCCCATGAATGCCGCAAGAAAGACACTCCAAATTGGTTAACAACAGGTGAGCTACAACAATCTAAAATTAGTTGAATCAAAATATAACAAGAACGATCTTTCTCACTCGAGATACAATCCCTATTAGCAGAGAAACCAATCGATAAAAAATCAAGGATACTGCAGCTCTCTCCATATTTGGATACTAACAAAGTACTCAGAGTGGGCGGAAGCTTTAACAAGGCGGAACTGACTGAAGCAGAGAAACAGGCACATACATCATTGCGGAAGCAAAAGCTTTATACTTCGAACTATCGCAACTCTTAGATAAGGGAGGCTTCAACCTTCGCAAATGGAACAACAATCATCAAGAAGTTCAAAGCAAAATACCAGAAACACAGAGGAAAAGGCTACATTTTCGATGAGGAGGAAGGCGCAACAAAAACACTAGGGCACCAGTGGCTCCCTCGAGAAGATCAATTTATCGTAAGTGCTGTTGGTTGGGAAACCAAGGAACAAGAAGTAACGACACGTACCATAGCTTCCTTTATGGCTCGCCTCTTTGATCCGGTGGGACGGCTGCAAACCATTGTCATACGCAACAAAATTTTCATGCAACAACTTTTGCTAAAGACCTTAGATTGGAATGAAGAACTTCCACCAGACCTCAAACATGAGTGGATACGCTATGAGATGGAATTAAAAGACGTTCAACAAATTAAGCTACCACGGTGGATAGGAACCACTTCCAAAGATACTTATGAGTTGCACGGGTTCTGCGGCGCATCTCGGGTGGCCATGCCTGCTGTAGTATACACCGTCATGCTACTAAGCTGCAAAACGAAAGTAGCACCCATAGCTGTTCAAACAATTAGAGCTGAATAGCCCCGTCTTATTAGTTAAATTAATGCAACACATCAAATCAGCCCTTAACACTCCAGCAGAAACCCCAGCATTCTACTGGACCGACTCAACAGTCGTACTTTCATGGCTTAATGACCATCCAGCCCAATGGAATACATACGTGTCGAACAGAGTTAGCCAAATACATGAAAACAGCAAATGCAGACAGTGTTATCACATACCAACAAATGAAAACCCGGCAGATTGAGCCACCAGAGGGCTTTCTCCACAAGCTCTTAAGGATCACAGCCTGTGGTGGAATGGACCACGAATCATTTTACGACAATTCATGGATTATGCAAAACAGCCTCCAAAAATGGACACAAATTTAGAGAAGAACGTAAAGGCATACCACACTATAACCGAAGAAAACATACTCAAAAGATTTTCAAATTTCTCAAAGCTAATAAGAATGAAAGCATATTGTAAGACAATGCTGCCTCACCATGAATGCCGCAAGAAAGACACTCCAAATTGGTTAACAACAGGTGAGCTACAACAATCTAAAATTAGTTGAATCAAAATATAACAAGAACGATCTTTCTCACTCGAGATACAATCCCTATTAGCAGAGAAACCAATCGATAAAAAATCAAGGCTACTGCAGCTCTCTCCATATTTGGATACTAACAAAGTACTCAGAGTGGGCGGAAGCCTTAACAAGGCGGAACTGACTGAAGCAGAGAAACATCCAATCATAATAAGCAACGAGTGTCCACTATCTAAACTAATAGTATCGCACTTTCATCGAAAAACTCCACGGTTCGCAATAGCTTACTTACTAAACGACACGAACACTATAATCGAGCAGCGATTAAGAAATTTAAATATTCAAATGAATGAATCAATCGAGAATATTAATAAATCTGTAGCAGGATGGATTCTAGAGGCAGATCACAGTGGGATACAGACGAAATGCCTGAGCATGTACCAACAAGCAAAACGTTATTTAGAAGAGGTTGCTGATAAATATGACTGCATATAGCAAATGGTTTCTAAGAAAACGAGCAGATGTCAGTGTCCACATATAATTGGCTTAACCAATGTTTAAACAATAAGAAAGGAGTTGTGGATCTGAAACGCAAACAAGTTAGTAGCAATATGTATTCATAAGTGTATCACTTGCTTCAAACTCAATGCGAGGACAAATCAACAGCAATTAATGGGAAATCTACCGACACTTCGTGTAACGCTAAATTGCCCCTTTTGGAATACGGGACTAAATTTTGCCGGCCCAATTAAGATAAAATTGTCAAGTGGCAGGGGAACAAAGACTACCAAATCATACATAGCTGTCTTCATATGTTTGGCAACCAAAGCAATTCATCTGGAACTTGTGAGTGACTTAACTTCAGCAGCTTGTATCGCAGCAATCAAACGATTTGTTTCAAGAAGAGGCAAGTGTAAGGTTATTTACAGTGACTGTGGTACAAATTTCGTTGGAGCGAGCAAGGAGCTTCAAAAGGCATTCGAAAGAGTGACATACGAAACAAAAGCCTGGATAGTGAATGACAACATCACATGGCACCATATACCTCCAAGCAGTCCACACTTTGGAGGACTCTGGGAAGCGAGAATCAAATCTACCAAAAGACATCTGGTAAAAACACTTTGTGAAAGTTTATTAAACAAAGAAGAGATGTACGCAGTGCTAGCACAAATTGAAGGTTTAAACAGCCGACCATTAGTACCAATCAGTAACGATATTAATTATGTTCTGCGTTTGACACCTGGACACATTCTCACTGGAAATTCCATGTTTGCAGTACCAGATGCAGTTCCAGACAACTTAAAACTTTTCAGGAGATGGCAACTGACCCAACGCGTTGCAACCGAATTCAGGAATAGATGGAAGCAAGAATACCTAACAAGGCTTTAAGGGCGACCAAAATGGATATCAGCAAAGAAAAATCTACAACCTGGACAACTAGTTCTCGTTCAGAAAGAAAGCACACCACACACCAAGTGGCCCATAGCACGCATCTTGGACGGCCACCCTGGTGAAGACGGACTTGTTAGAGTGGCCACCATCAAGCTAAATGGCAATATAACCAAACGACCAGTGGTAAAACTATGTCCATTACCAGTAGAAGAAGCTGACGAAGAGATGCCAGAAGGGGCTCTTAAAAGAAAACATCAATCACGAGAAGTCGAAGTAGAACGTTCCAGAAAAAACAAAAATCCTAAAATTGTAACAAATTCATTAGGTATTGCAACATGGCCAGCAATAATATTAAGTGAAATGATCGAGGGTTTTATATACATACCAAATACTCAAGCTCTGGTACACAATAAGAATATAAATGGAGGACTATATGTAGAAAACTTAGGACATGGGTTTTTAAACAGAGGAACACTACGGATTGAAATCAGTATTCCAACTACAGAATCTTCACAAGACAAACACCAAGTTATAGCAACAACCAAAAAGATGGAAACGCTTTGTTTTGAAGGAAAATACATAAGGGCAGAAATACAATGCGACATTCTCAATCACCAATTACAAGCTATAAGCAAATGGCTTTACTCATCGGATTCAATCAATTCAATTTGTACGGTCAAGATCACGGAGAGGTGTTTTAGGAATAGTTCTTACTGCAATGTTCGGAGTCAATGAAGAAGTAAACCATGACAACTTATCAACCAACCAACAAACACTTATCAATACGGTATCACATCAAGGAAAATAAATGCTAAAAGCAGTTAAAACTCTAAACGACACAAACACTAGAATCGAGTAGCGATTAAGAAATTTAAATATTCAAATGAATGAATCAATTGAGAAGATTAATAAATCTGTAGCAGGATGGATTCTAGAGGCAGATCACAGTGGGATACAGACGAAATACCTGAGCATGTCCCAACAAGCAAAACATTATTTAGAAGAGGTTGCTAATAAATGTGACTGCATATGGCAAATGGTTTCTAAGAAAACGAGCAGCTGTCAGTGTCCACATATAATTGACTTAACCAATGTTTAAACAACTGAACAACTAAAGAATCTTTACCGCCCACACTAAAAGTCCAGCACCTCATGTCCAGTCAAACAATAGTCAATGCAAATATGGAAAACATTTTAGTCATAGAAAGGCTTCCAATTTACGAAACCGAACCTTGTGAATTATTAAAAGCAACGTCAGTACCAACAAAAATCAGTAACTGCATATACATTGTTCAAAACATTCCAACTGAATTACTAGGTATTCACTTTGATTCACAGACGAACTTCAAATGTACAGAAGAAATGCTGGACAACAGTATTGAACTACCTAACGCCGAATATATAGTGCCAACACAAACTCTATACAACATTCAATCAAAACCAAACTGTATAATCTCGGAAATTTATCAAAAATTTAGTGGAATAAGGTGCCCAAGTAAAACAATCTCCATTCATGCGGTGCTACGGACACAATTACATCAGACAAATACATGGCTCAGACAATTGCTCAAGCAATTTGTAATGGACAGTTAAACGAAATTTGCCTAGAGGAGTCTGGATTAATTCAAATAACGTCAAATTAAGTAATCAAAACAAAAGAAGTCATAATAACCGCAGAACATCAAGAATCTACATGGACGGTGCAAGCATATATCAAACCATCATTATTCGTTCTGTCCAATTATTCAGTACTCGAACATTCACAACTTTTGTTTCCTAAATTAATCAAGTCTCAGGTCCTCCAACCATCGGACTCATTCTCAGCATAATTGAAGAAGCGTCATACATCGAAGAGAAAGTAGAAAACGCGATTTGGAAACCAATCCAAAGACACGCAATCTCATGAACAAAATCTGTGATCGTCTCCGTTGCGGTAGTCATAATGATATTATCGATGTGGAAATATGTACACAAAAACGGGGGCTGAAATGTCCAGCAAGATGGTACGAGGCATCAAAAGCGGACGAAATTAGCAAACCAACACTCATAGGTTCTTGGTGAGCGGAATGTGCAGATACATAAGAAAACAATGTACCTATGTACATACATACAGGTGAGGTGCAGCAACCGACAGCGACCGACGACACATAATTTGCTTCCGCATCAGAGTTATGTGTCATTATTCCATACATGTAATTAAAGTGCATTCGGAATTATGTGTCATTCCATACAGTTAATTAAAGTAATGAGTGCAGCTACGTCGTCAGCAATATGCGACGACGAAAATACTCATTAATATGAAGTAACAATAAGTAGGTTAAGAAATGTGGAGCAATAAATAATAATAAGTAGGTTAAGAAATATTGATTAATAAAACAATAATAAGTAGGTTAAGAATAAATTGTTGATTAGGCAATAATAAATAAGTTAAGAATTTTGTGTAAAGTTAAGGTATAAATAGACAGTAAAATATAAATAAATTGTCTTTTTCCAATAACCATCGAAGACTTTTCATTGGATTAGAACCGGATTTTTGGTCAGAACTATCCCACGGATTTTTCTGCCGTAAGCAACAAATTTTGACAATTATCTTAAGGATTTTTATCAACTAAAACGTTGGTCCTTCGAGCCGGATATTTCTCCCAAGCAAAAGTCGCAAAAGAAAAAGTCGTAGCCGCTTCAACTCCAGCAGCTACTCCAAGAAAAGTCGTAGCCGCTTCAAAACCAGCAGCTACTCCAAGAAAATTCTCAACCCGTTCTCATTCATAAAAAACAAAAAAAACCATGGCAGCACCTTCGGATTGACTCCATCGAACGGCTGAAGACGAACCTCGAAAAGGACTCAAAGGAAAGGTATACGCTGCAATACTTTGAAGTTCGTCTAGATAAGTTGGGAAGGTGTACAATCTAAAGATGCACAATGAGTCGCTGGTCAAAGCCTATATGGCAGAGTACTCCAAAATTGAGGAGATTACCATGCATTTGTTAACCATCTTTCAACAGGCCATAGAGCGGTTTAAACCACATCAAGAGTCTCATCATCCTGAACCAATATCCGTAAGACAAACGACGGAAAATGATGAAGTCATTCGTCTTGAACGAGTAAAGATCCCAATATTCGAAGGGGATTACCTAAAATGGATACATTTTTATGAGATGTTCAAAACCCTATTCCATGAGAATAAACAACTGCATGAGGTGAACAAAAATGCAGTATCTGGTGACATCCACTAAAGGCGAAGCTCGGCGCCTCATTGAAAATCTGGGGGTGACCGCAAGTAATTACCAGAGTGCCTGGAGAATGTTATTTGAACGATACAACAAGAACACGATTATAGCGTCCCACCTTTAAGCATTCATCAACATCCCGATTGCCAAGAGCGAAACAGCGTACAATTATAAGAGAATATTGGATACGACCAACGAAACTCTTATTGGGATAAAGGCTCTGAACATCGACATCCAATCCTGGGACCCATTTATAGTATACATGGCCTCTTAGAAGTTAGACTTTGAAGCCAGGACAGAATGGGAATTGCTATGGGGATCCCAAAATGAATTACCGTCATGGATAGATTTTTCTGAGTTTTTATCAAAGAAGTTCCGATCATTGGAAGCAGTTTCGAGTGACAAGACCAAGAAAATTCACAACACAAGCCTACTCACACAATCAGATTGTAAATGTAAAATGTGCAAAGGGAAACACTTCAGCCTAATTGCCCCCAATTTCTGAAAGCTGACGTTCAAACGCGACGAGATATAATAAAAGCCAAAAATCTATGTTCCAATTGCATGGGCAATCACCCATGCTTTGAGTGCAAAACCAGACTCACGTGCAAGATATGTTCCAAAAAACACCACTCCTTGCTGCATATCAACACAAATTAATCCGAAATTAAAGACAACACCACAAAAACTTTCAATTCGAACACTGCGCCCAATTACTAGGACTCAAGCGAGAACCAGCAGACGTCATAGTCAAGGGACTAGTAAACTCTACGAACCGAAGTGCTGGGCAAATCTCATTGGATATCAAGGAAAAATGGTCTAATAAGGAGATCCGAACAGTGGCTCTAATCCTGGGACGAATTACTCAAAATCTTCCATCAACCACCATCGACTCTAATATGGATCTACCAATCAAAATTACAGAACTAACAGATCCAGAATTTTGCACAAGATCCAGAATAGATGTTCTATTAGGAGCTGACGTCTATGGAGGAATATTGATCGATGGACTAAAGAATGGTATGCCAACCGCTCAGAAGATAAAACTGGGCTGGATTTTATCTGGTCCAATAGCAAGAAGGGCGTCAAATACAACGACAACCATGATTATTACAGCAGAATTGGATCAACAACGAACCAGATTTTGGGAACAAGAGGAAGTTGAAAAGAAAATCTTTGTCTCAAGAACAGGAAAATGCCGAAAAGCACAACATCAAAAATTTGAAAAAAGCGAAGGATGGTAGATATCATGTGAAAATGCCTTGAAAGGATGATCCTAGCACCAGACTTGGTCTTTCCGAAAAAGCAGCCATTGCCAGATATATTTCAAATGATGGGAGAATATTAAAGAGCCCAGATCTTTATACGGAATACAACAATTGTATCAATGTTTATCTTACGCTTGACATATGGAGGAGATTCCCATCAATGTAATTAACAAACCTTGTTACTACATGCCGCACCATGCAGTGATCAAAGAAGATAGCACAACTACCAAAGTACGAGTAGTATTTAATGCCTCAGCAAAAACGGCTTCAGGAAAATCACTCAATGACTACATGATGGTCGGCCCAACCATTCAAGACACACTCACTAGCCTGATCTTACGATGGACAACGTACCCAGTCGTCCGTCACAGCAGATATTGAGAAAATCAACAGGCAAATAGCAGTTGAAAAGGACGATTCAGACTTCCAGCGCATCCTTTGGCGTCCAAACAAATCAGGCACCATTAGAAAATATCGATTAAAGACGATGACTTTTGGAACTGCCAACGCTCCATTTCAAGCCATTCGTATACTGCAGCAACTAGCAAAGGATGAAGGAAAGGCATACCCTTCAGTATCAACTTACCTGCCAAACAACTTTTATGTAGACGATCTCCTGACAGGCACATACATCATTGCGGAAGCAAAAGCTTTATACTTCGAACTATCGCAACTCTTAGATAAGGGAGGCTTCAACCTTCGCAAATGGAACAACAATCATCAAGAAGTTCAAAGCAAAATACCAGAAACACAGAGGAAAAGGCTACATTTTCGATGAGGAGGAAGGCGCAACAAAAACACTAGGGCACCAGTGGCTCCCTCGAGAAGATCAATTTATCGTAAGTGCTGTTGGTTGGGAAACCAAGGAACAAGAAGTAACGACACGTACCATAGCTTCCTTTATGGCTCGCCTCTTTGATCCGGTGGGACGGCTGCAAACCATTGTCATACGCAACAAAATTTTCATGCAACAACTTTTGCTAAAGACTTTAGATTGGAATGAAGAACTTCCACCAGACCTCAAACATGAGTGGATACGCTATGAGATGGAATTAAAAGACGTTCAACAAATTAAGCTACCACGGTGGATAGGAACCACTTCCAAAGATACTTATGAGTTGCACGGGTTCTGCGGCGCATCTCGTGTGGCCATGCCTGCTGTAGTATACACCGTCATGCTACTAAGCTGCAAAACGAAAGTAGCACCCATAGCTGTTCAAACAATTAGAGCTGAATAGCCCCGTCTTATTAGTTAAATTAATGCAACACATCAAATCAGCCCTTAACACTCCAGCAGAAACCCCAGCATTCTACTGGACCGACTCAACAGTCGTACTTTCATGGCTTAATGACCATCCAGCCCAATGGAATACATACGTGTCGAACAGAGTTAGCCAAATACATGAAAACAGCAAATGCAGACAGTGTTATCACATACCAACAAATGAAAACCCGGCAGATTGAGCCACCAGAGGGCTTTCTCCACAAGCTCTTAAGGATCACAGCCTGTGGTGGAATGGACCACGAATCATTTTACGACAATTCATGGATTATGCAAAACAGCCTCCAAAAATGGACACAAATTTAGAGAAGAACGTAAAGGCATACCACACTATAACCGAAGAAAACATACTCAAAAGATTTTCAAATTTCTCAAAGCTAATAAGAGTGATAGCATCTTGTAAGAGAAGAATGCTGCCTCCCCATGAATGCCGCAAGAAAGACACTCCAAATTGGTTAACAACAGGTGAGCTACAACAATCTAAAATTAGTTGAATCAAAATATAACAAGAACGATCTTTCTCACTCGAGATACAATCCCTATTAGCAGAGAAACCAATCGATAAAAAATCAAGGATACTGCAGCTCTCTCCATATTTGGATACTAACAAAGTACTCAGAGTGGGCGGAAGCCTTAACAAGGCGGAACTGACTGAAGCAGAGAAACAGGCACATACATCATTGCGGAAGCAAAAGCTTTATACTTCGAACTATCGCAACTCTTAGATAAGGGAGGCTTCAACCTTCGCAAATGGAACAACAATCATCAAGAAGTTCAAAGCAAAATACCAGAAACACAGAGGAAAAGGCTACATTTTCGATGAGGAGGAAGGCGCAACAAAAACACTAGGGCACCAGTGGCTCCCTCGAGAAGATCAATTTATCGTAAGTGCTGTTGGTTGGGAAACCAAGGAACAAGAAGTAACGACACGTACCATAGCTTCCTTTATGGCTCGCCTCTTTGATCCGGTGGGACGGCTGCAAACCATTGTCATACGCAACAAAATTTTCATGCAACAACTTTTGCTAAAGACCTTAGATTGGAATGAAGAACTTCCACCAGACCTCAAACATGAGTGGATACGCTATGAGATGGAATTAAAAGACGTTCAACAAATTAAGCTACCACGGTGGATAGGAACCACTTCCAAAGATACTTATGAGTTGCACGGGTTCTGCGGCGCATCTCGGGTGGCCATGCCTGCTGTAGTATACACCGTCATGCTACTAAGCTGCAAAACGAAAGTAGCACCCATAGCTGTTCAAACAATTAGAGCTGAATAGCCCCGTCTTATTAGTTAAATTAATGCAACACATCAAATCAGCCCTTAACACTCCAGCAGAAACCCCAGCATTCTACTGGACCGACTCAACAGTCGTACTTTCATGGCTTAATGACCATCCAGCCCAATGGAATACATACGTGTCGAACAGAGTTAGCCAAATACATGAAAACAGCAAATGCAGACAGTGTTATCACATACCAACAAATGAAAACCCGGCAGATTGAGCCACCAGAGGGCTTTCTCCACAAGCTCTTAAGGATCACAGCCTGTGGTGGAATGGACCACGAATCATTTTACGACAATTCATGGATTATGCAAAACAGCCTCCAAAAATGGACACAAATTTAGAGAAGAACGTAAAGGCATACCACACTATAACCGAAGAAAACATACTCAAAAGATTTTCAAATTTCTCAAAGCTAATAAGAATGAAAGCATATTGTAAGACAATGCTGCCTCACCATGAATGCCGCAAGAAAGACACTCCAAATTGGTTAACAACAGGTGAGCTACAACAATCTAAAATTAGTTGAATCAAAATATAACAAGAACGATCTTTCTCACTCGAGATACAATCCCTATTAGCAGAGAAACCAATCGATAAAAAATCAAGGCTACTGCAGCTCTCTCCATATTTGGATACTAACAAAGTACTCAGAGTGGGCGGAAGCCTTAACAAGGCGGAACTGACTGAAGCAGAGAAACATCCAATCATAATAAGCAACGAGTGTCCACTATCTAAACTAATAGTATCGCACTTTCATCGAAAAACTCCACGGTTCGCAATAGCTTACTTACTAAACGACACGAACACTATAATCGAGCAGCGATTAAGAAATTTAAATATTCAAATGAATGAATCAATCGAGAATATTAATAACTCTGTAGCAGGGTGGATTCTAGAGGCAGATCACAGTGGGATACAGACGAAATGCCTGAGCATGTACCAACAAGCAAAACGTTATTTAGAAGAGGTTGCTGATAAATATGACTGCATATAGCAAATGGTTTCTAAGAAAACGAGCAGCTGTCAGTGTCCACATATAATTGATTTAACCAATGTTTAAACAATAAGAAAGGAGTTGTGGATCTTAAACGCAAACAAGTTAGTAACAATATGTATTCATAAGTGTATCACTTGCTTCAAACTCAATGCGAGGACAAATCAACAGCAATTAATGGGAAATCTACCGACACTTCGTGTAACGCTAAATTGGCCCTTTTGGAATACGGGACTAAATTTTGCCGGCCCAATTAAGATAAAATTGTCAAGTGGCAGGGGAACAAAGACTACCAAATCATACATAGCTGTCTTCATATGTTTGGCAACCAAAGCAATTCATCTGGAACTTGTGAGTGACTTAACTTCAGCAGCTTGTATCGCAGCAATCAAACGATTTGTTTCAAGAAGAGGCAAGTGTTAGGTTATTTACAGTGACTGTGGTACAAATTTCGTTGGAGCGAGCAAGGAGCTTCAAAAGGCATTCGAAAGAGTGACATACGAAACAAAAGCCTGGATAGTGAATGACAACATCACATGGCACCATATACCTCCAAGCAGTCCACCCTTTGGAGGACTCTGGGAAGCGAGAATCAAATCTACCAAAAGACATCTGGTAAAAACACTTGGTGAAAGTTTATTAAACAAAGAAGAGATGTACGCAGTGCTAGCACAAATTGAAGGTTTAAACAGCCGACCATTAGTACCAATCAGTAACGATATTAATTATGTTCTGCGTTTGACACCTGGACACTTTCTCACTGGAAATTCCATGTTTGCAGTACCAGATGCAGTTCCAGACAACTTAAAACTTCTCAGGAGATGGCAACAGACCCAACGCGTTGCAACCGAATTCTGGAATAGATGGAAGCAAGAATACCTAACAAGGCTTTAAGGGCGACCAAAATGGATATCAGCAAAGAAAAATCTACAACCTGGAAAACTAGTTCTCGTTCAGAAAGAAAGCACACCACACCCCAAGTGGCCCATAGCACGCATCTTGGACGGCCACCCTGGTGAAGACGGACTTCAAGCTAAATGGCAATATAACCAAACGACCAGTGGTAAAACTATGTCCATTACCAGTAGAAGAAGCTGACGAAGAGATGCCAGAAGGGGCTCTTAAAAGAAAACATCAATCACGAGAAGTCGAAGCAGAACGTTCCAGAAAAAACAAAAATCCTAAAATTGTAACAAATTCATTAGGTATTGCAACATGGCCAGCAATAATATTAAGTGAAATGATCGCGTGTTTTATATACATACCAAATAATCAAGCTCTGGTACACAATACGAATATAAATGGAGGACTATATGTAGAAAACTTAGGACATGGGTTTTTAAACAGAGGAACACTAAGGATTGAAATCAGTATTCCAACTACAGAATTTTCACAAGACAAACACCAAGTTATAGCAACAACCAAAAGGATGGGAACGCTTTGTTTTAAAGGAAAATACATAAGGGCAGAAATACAATGCGACATACTCAATCACCAATTACAAGCTATAAGCAAATGGCTTTATTCATCGGATTGAATCAATTCAATTTTTACGGTCAAGATCACGGAGAAGTGTATTAGGAATAGTTCTTACTGCAATGTTCGGAGTCAATGAAGAAGTAAACCATGACAACTTATCAATCAACCAACAAACACTTATCAATACGGTATCACATCAAGGACTATTAATGCTAAAGGCAGTTAAAACTCTAAACGACACAAACACTAGAATCGAGCAGCGATTAAGAAATTTAAATATTCAAATGAATGAATCAATCGAGAAGATTAATAAATCTGTAAGCATGTACCAACAAGCAAAACATTATTAAGAAGAGGTTGCTAATAAATGTGACTGCATATGGCAAATGGTTTCTAAGAAAACGAGCAGCTGTCAGTGTCCACATATAATTGACTTAACCAATGTTTAAACAACTGAACAACTAAAGAATCTTTACCGCCCACAGTAAAAGTCCAGCACCTCATGTCCAGTCAAACAATAGTCAATGCAAATATGGAAAACATTTTAGTTATACAAAGGCTTCCAATTTACGAAACCGAACCTTGTGAATTATTAAAAAAAACGTCAGTACCAACAAAATCAGTAACTGCATATACACTGTTCAAAACATTCCAACTGAAGTACTAGGTATTCACTTTGATTCACAGGCGAACTTCAAATGTACAGAAGAAATGCTGGACAACAGTATTGAACTACCTAACGCCGAATATATAGTGCCAACACAAATTCTATACAACATTCAATCAAAACCAAACTGTATAATTGATAAATTCTAACCTTAAAGGAAAGTCGACCACGTTCTTTGAGGTTAATATAAGGAATGACATTTATTTCATCTTAGTATGACGGCTTACAGCTTCACAATATGACAAGAGCCTGTATCTAATAATGGTTATAATACATATAAAGTAATATAGGGTGATTCATTAGAATTCAAATACATATCAACCTTCCCCGCTTATTATTACATAGGTTGGTATCGCACGGGTTGAGTCCGTATTCTCTTCGATCTTCTTGGTTCAGTTAATTCTTGCTGTTTATTTCCAGGATCCGCAACCACTTTTGATTCAGGACCGCCTCCCGTTTCCTCTGTTGAAATGCTTGGCACATCAGTTGCTTTACACGATGTTTTGACCTCATCTTCTCCAATTCTACCGCTTGGCGTGGAATTACATCTAGCAGTTGCACCTTTGATAGTAGCTACTTGGTCTTCTATTGGAAAAGATGATACACGATTTGGAAAATTTCCTTCAACGAGTGTGCGTTTCATTTGGTCGATGTGCCTCCTATGTGATGCCCCATCGACATCTACTATGTAATGCAGGTGCCCATCTCGTTGAGTTACTTTCCCAAATTTCCATCGGCACTCTTTATTTTGGTAAAATCGAACTTGAACTAAATCCCCAATATTAAAATTGCGTTTGCACACAGGTGTACCTTCGTTTTCTAAAATGGAGGGGCGCATTAAATCCAATCTTGTTCGGTACGTATATCTGAGCATCATTTCCGCTGGGCTTTCACCTGTTGTCGAGCTAGTCGTTTTTCTGTACTGAACTAGTAACCGATGAAGTTTTGTATGAAAGTCTCCTGAGTCGTTTCGGGATGCACGTAAACCACTTTTCAAAATCTGAACAAAACGTTCGGCTTGTCCATTTGTAGACGGATGAGCTGGAGATGTCCGCTTGTGTGAAATGTTGTTATATTTTAAAAAATCTTGGAATTCTTTTGACGTAAAGTTACTGCCGTTGTCCGAAACTAAAACCCTTGGAATACCGAATCGAGCGAAAACTTCCCTCAAGGAACATATGGTGTGAAAACTCGTTATTCTACTCATAGGGAATACTTCTAACCATTTTGTTTTAGCATCGACGACGACTAAAAAGTAGCGTTCCATAAATGGTCCCGCAAAGTCAACATGTATACGATGCCACGGTTGAGTTGGGACCTCCATGGGTGCGTGATAATCTTCGTCGGCTCCTTTGAAACCCTCGCACAATCTCGACAGCCGCTCACTAACTCCTCTATATCTCGGTCAATACCTGGCCAATAGCAATAGCTTCTGGCTAACGCTTTCATCTTTACAATGCCAATGTGCGCCTCATGTAGCTCGTTAAGTACTTGAGCACGTAACGAAGTTGGTATAACAACCCGTATTCCACGATATACACATCCATCTTGCAGCATCAGTTCACTCGCCATACTCTCATATATAGTACCTTTTAAGCTCGCTCCGGTTTGCAGGTTAATGATAAGCGAAGACAATTCTTTGTCATTTTTGATTTCATCTAGAATATCTTTGTGTGTAACTGGTAGATATTCATTCCAAAGTTGATAAATTTCATGCAGGTTGCTGGAATTAACATCAATGTCATTAATTGGGTTTCTGGAAAGAAAATCAGCATTAGTATGTTCTTTTGTACTTCTATATTGAATTGTATATTTAAATCCACTAAGAAATTGCGCGTAATGTAAAAGTCGCTGTGCTGTCAGTAATGGTAAATTCTTCGATGGATGGAGAATCGAAGTTAGGGGCTTGTTATCAGTTATAAGTGTAAATTCCCTTCCATAACAGTAGTTGAAAAACTTATGCAGGCCCCAGAATATTGCAGTGGCCTCTTTATCCAGCTGACTGTAGTTGGTTTCCGTTTTACTTAAGCTCCTAGATGCGTAAGCAATTGGCCTTTCACCCAAATCAGTTAAATGAGACAAAATTGCCGACAACCCAAACGGCGAAGCATCCGTAGACAATAGAAGAGGGAGTTTTTCATCAAATGGAATCAACACATTATCACTCATCATTTCATTCTTTAGTCCATCAAATGAATGCTGACACTCCGGTGTCCAATTGAAGGTTTGATCCTTCCTAAGCAATTTGTAAAGTGGATGTAGTTTTGTTGATAAATCCGGTATAAATTTATGGTAATAATTTACCATACCAAGGAATTGACGCAGCTCCGTTAATTGAGTCGGTGGTTTAACGCTTATAATGGCTTCAATTTTTTCTTTGGTCTTATGCAAACCATCTTTATCGATTTTATGGCCCAAGTATACAACACTCTTCTGAAATAATCGACATTTCGATGTATTTAAATGTATATTGAATTTTCGTAGCACATTCAATAAAAGTAAACATCTGTCAAAGAGTTCATCGAGAGACTTAGCAGTCACAATGATGTCATCAAAAAACCATGCCACCCCCTTAAGATCTCGGAGCATATTATCCATAACACGTGTCCATATGTTAGGGGCTGTTTTGACTCCAAACATTAGTTTCTTAACCTTGTAGAGGCCCAACGTAGTGCTGATGGTTTGCATAAGTGCACTTTCATCTGACATGCTGAGATGTAAAT
This sequence comes from Philhelius pedissequus, assembly GCA_910595825.1. Lineage (NCBI taxonomy): Eukaryota > Metazoa > Arthropoda > Insecta > Diptera > Syrphidae > Philhelius > Philhelius pedissequus. The sequence goes on from OU343160.1 coordinate 205,890,558, forward strand.
AAGCCTTATATATGTCAAAGGTGCAAAAATACACACCACCCTTTAGCTTATCATATAATTCTTGTATTTTTGCAATTGGATAATTATCATTTATAATACATTTGTTCAGAGTTACCTTATAATCTGCGCATAAACGAACCGATTTGTCTGCCTTTATGACGGGCACAATTGGGGTTCCCCAGTCTGAATGCTCAACCTTTTCTAAAATGCCTTCTTTTTCCAATCTTCTAATCTCTTCCTCAATTAGAGAACGAATAGCATACGGGACTTCCCTGGCTTTTACAAAAATAGGTAAGGTTCCTTCACGTAGTTTCAACACGCCTTTGAAATCCGGTATAGTTCCCACCTTTTGCTCGAACAAATCGCTAAATTCATTAAAAATCTTCAGCTTCATTCGCTCCACGTCTCTGTTTTCTGCAATGGTATTAATTGAGTTTATTCCCAGTAAGTTAAGAGCATTTACCCACTCTCGCCCCATTAACGAGTCGAATTTGCCTTGTACTAAATATAATTGGGAAGTAATTTTTTTCTTATCGCATTCAATTTCTACCTCGGACTTACCAAGTGCTGGAAACACATCATTATTGTAAGTTTTAAGCATGACCTTAGTAGGTTCTATCTTGGCATTTGGCCAATGTTTTGTAAATGTATTTAAATTCATTACTGATATTGCTGCTCCGGTGTCTAATTCCATGTCAAAAGGAATTCCATTAATTTTTAGGTTAATAAAGTACTTACCACCGTGAGTATCAACACAGCTTCTGTGTACTTTCAAGGCATGTATACCTTCTACCTCTTCTTTTGCCAATTTCAGTGCGTTTATTTCGTGCGGGCGATATACTCCTTCTGTGTAATCGTCATCTTCATCATCCGTTATTACTTGTAACGCATTTGCATCTCTCGGAGATGATCGCCACTTTTTGCAGACGGACGTATTATGGCCTGTTTTTCGACACTTTTTGCAAAACAAGTTTGTCGCCCGACACTTGTTTGCCATATGATCTGGTTTCCCACATCGGAAACATGTGATCCCTTGCGAGAATTTATCAGTGGCGACGAGGATTAATTTTAAGATTGAGGAAAATCTTAGCGATGGAAACCACGCAGCAACTTATAGCAGCGTTAACAACTGCAATAGCAAATCTGCAAAACCAATCAACTGCAAATGCATCGAACCTGCATTTTGAGCCCTACAACGAGAGTGAAGAACCATTCCCAAATTACATTAAACGGCTGGAAAACTACCTGGCTCTAAGAAACATATCTGATGTCACAAAAAAACGGCAAGTATTGATTAATTGCATAGGTGCAAAATACTACCAGCTTTTATCAAATTTGACAGCACCAGATGAACCAGATACAAAATCCTATGAATTTCTCATCGATGTCCTCAAGAACCACCTAAGCCCCAAACCAAACGAAATCACTGAACAACACAAATTCTTACTGAGGTTACAGCATGAAGGCGAATCAATAACCAGTTTTTTTGCCGAGTTAAAGAAATTAAGTTTTTACTGTAATTTCGCTTGCGAATCTTGTAAAAAATCTACACTTGATACTCACTTACGTTCACAGTTTATTAGAGGATTAAGAGATTCCGATATAAAAGAGAGACTGCTCCAAGAAAAAGATCTGACTCTAGATAAAGCTCTCTCCATTGCAATTGGAATAGAATCTTCAAAGACCGAGAGCCGCACTATGAATAGCATTCATCAAGTACAAATCAGGGGGAAAACAGGTGCACCTGCACATGGAAATCAAAACGCACATGAGAATGCTCGCAAGACCTCTTACAATTCACATACGGAAAAAGGGATCCCATCCTCGTCGCCACTGATAAATTCTAACCTTAAAGGAAAGTCGACCACGTTCTTTGAGGTTAATATAAGGAATGACATTTATTTCATCTTAGTATGACGGCTTACAGCTTCACAATATGACAAGAGCCTGTATCTAATAATGGTTATAATACATATAAAGTAATATAGGGTGATTCATTAGAATTCAAATACATATCAATAATCTCGGAAATTTATCAAAAATTTAGTGGAATAAGGTGCCCAAGTAAAACAATCTCCATTCATGCGGTGCTACGGACCCAATTACATCAGACAAATACATGGCTCAGACAATTGCTCAAGCAGTTTGTAATGGACAGTTAAACGAAATTTGCCTAGAGGAGTCTGGAATAACTCAAATTACGTCAAATTAAGTAATCAAAACAAAAGAAGTCATAATAACCGCAGAACATCAAGAATCTACATGGACGGTGCAAGCATATATCAAACCATCATTATTCGTTCTGTCCAATTATTCAGTACTCGAACATTCACAACTTTTGTTTCCTAAATTAATCAAGTCTCAGGTCCTCCAACCATCGGACTCATTCTCAGCATAATTTAAGAAGCGTCATACATCGAAGAGAAAGTAGAAAACGCGATATGGAAACCAATCCAAAGACACGCAATCTCATCAACAAAATCTGTGATCGTCTCCGTTGCGGTAGTCATAATGATATTATCGATGTGGAAATATGTACACAAAAAACGGGGGCTGAAATGTCCAGCAAGATGGTACGAGGCATCAAAAGCGGACGAAATTAGCAAACCAACGCTGTTAGGTTCTTGGTGAGCGGAATGTGCAGATACATAAGAAAACAATGTACCTATGTACATATATACATGTGAGGTGCAGCAACCGACAGCGACCGACGACACATAATTTGCTTCCGCATCAGAATTATGTGTCATTATTCCATACATGTAATTAAAGTGCATTCGGAATTATGTGTCATTCCATACAGTTAATTAAAGTAATGAGTGCAGCTACGTCGTCAGCAATATTCATTAATATGAAGTAACAATAAGTAGGTTAAGAAATGTGGAGCAATAAATAATAATAAGTAGGTTAAGAAATATTGATTAATAAAACAATAATGAGTAGGTTAAGATTAAAAAGTTGATTAGGCAATAAGAAATAAGTTAAGAATTTTGTGTAAAGTTAAGGTATAAATATTATATTATAATTTTCCAATAACCATCGAAGACTTTTAATTGGATTAGAACCGGATTTTTGGTCAGAACTATCCCACGGATTTTTCTGCCGCAAGCAACAAATGTTGACAATTATCTTAAGGATTTTTATCAACTAAAACATTGGTCCTTCGAGCCGGATATTTCTTCCAAGCAAAAGTCGCAAAAGAAGAAGTCGTAGCCGCTTCAACTCCAACAGCTACTCCAAGAAGAAGTCGTAGCCGCTCCAACGCCAGCAGCTACTCCAAGAATAAGTCGTATCCGCTTCAACGCCAGCAGCTACTCCAAGAAAAGTCGTAGCCGCTATAAAACCAGCAGCTACTCCAACAAAAAGTCGTAGCCGCTTCAACGCCAGCAGCTACTCCAAGAAAAGTCTCAACCCGTTCTCATTCATAAAAAAAAAACCATGGCAGCACCTTCGGATTGACACCATCGAACGCCTGAAGACGAACCTCGAAAAGGACTCAAAGGAAAGGTATACGCTGCAATACTTTGAAGTTCGTCTAGATAAGTTAAAAAAAGGCTGCAAGAGCTGTGAAGACATGCATGGGAAGGTATACAATCTAAAGATGCACAATGAGTCACTGGTCAAAGCCTATATGGCAGAGTACTCCAAAATTGAGGAGATTACCATGCATTTGTTAGCCGTCTTTCAACAGGCCATAGAGGGGTTTAAACCACAGCAAGAGTCTCCAGCCCGAACGAATAACAGTAAGACACAACTACGGAAAATGATGAAGTCATTCGTCTTGAACAAGTAAAGATCCCAATATTCGAAGGGGATTACCTAAAATGGGTAATTTTTTATGAGATATTCAAAACCCTAGTCCATGAGAATAAACAACTCCATGAGTTTATAGTACACATGGCCTCTCAGAAAGAATGGGAATTGCTATGGGGATCCCAAAATTAATTACCGTCATGTATAGATTTTTCTGAGTTTTTATCAAAGAAGTTCCGATCATTGGAAGCACTTTCGAGTGACACGACCAACAAAATTCACAACACAAGCCTACTCACACAATCAGATTGTAAATGTAAAATGGAACCACATCAGCCTAAATTGCCGTCAATTTCTGAAAGCTGACGTTCAAACGCGACGAGATATAATAAAAGCCAAAAATCTATGTTTCAATTGCATGGGCAATCACCCATATCTTGAATGCATAACCAGACTCACATGCAAGATATGTTCCAAAAAACACCACTGCTTGCTACATATCATCACAAATCAATCCAAAATTAAAGACAACACCCCAAAAACTTTTAATTCGCAAGTTAAAACCACTATCAGGGACATCCTATTGGCAACGGCGATTATCCAAGTGAAGAATGCAAGAGGAGAATTCTTAAAGTAAAGAGCACTAATAGATCAAGGGTCACTAGGACTCAATCGAAAACAAGCAAACGTCATAATCAGGGGACAAGGAAACTCTACGAACCGAAGTGAGGGACTGGATTTTATCTGGTGCAACAGCAAGAAGGGCGTCAAATACAACGACAACCATGATTACTACAACAGAATTTGGTCAACAACTAAGCACATTTTGGGAACAAGAGGAAGTTAAAACGAAAATCTTTATGTCTCAAGAACAGGAAAATGCCGAAAAGCACTACATCAAGAATTTAAAAAGGACGAAGGATGGTAGATATAATGTTAAAATGCCTGGGAAGGATGATCCCAGGACCAGACTTGGTCTTTCCGAAAAAGCAGCCATTGCCTTATATATATTATTATACTTCAAATGAAACGAGACTATTAAAGAGTCTAGATCTTTACACGGAATACAACAATTAAATCAATGAATATCTTACGCTTGGACACATGGACGAGATTCCCATCAATGAAATTAACAAACCTTGGTACTACATGCCGCACCATGCAGTGATCAAAGAAGATAGCACAACTACCAAAGTACGAGTAGTATTTAATGCCTCAGCAAAAACGGTTTCAGGAAAATCACTCAATGACTGCCTGATGGTCGGCCCAACCATTCAAGGCACACTCACTAGCCTGATCTTACGATGGAGAACGTACCCTGTCGTCACAGCAGATATTGAGAAAATGTACAGGCAAATACCAGATGAAAAGGCTGATTCAGACTTCCAGCGCATCCTTTGGCGTACACAACAAATCAGACACCATCAGAAAATATCGATTAAAGACGCTGACTTTTGGAACTACAAACGCTCCATTTCAAGCCATTCGTACACTGCAGCAACTAGCAAAGGATGAAAGAAAGGCATACCCTTCAGAATCAACTCACCTTATAAACAACTTTTATGTAGACGATCTCCTGACAGGCACAGACACCATTGCGGAAGCAAAAGCTTTATACTTCGAACTATGGCAACTCTTAGATAAGGGAGGCTTCAAACTCCGTAAATGGAATAGCAATCATCAAGACATTCTAAGCAAAATACCAGAAACACATAGAGGAAAAGGCTACATTTTCGATGAGGAGGAAGGCGCAACAAAAACACCAGAGCTCCAGTGGCTCCCCCGAAAAGATCAATTCATCTTTAGTGCTGTTGGTTGGGAAACCAAGGAACAAGAAGTAACGAAACGTACCATAGCTTCCTTTATGGCTCGCCTCTTTGATCCGGTGGGATGGCTGCAACCCATTGTCGTACGCAACAACTTTTGCTAAAGAATTTAGATTGAGATGTAGAACGTCCACCAGACCTCAAACATGAGTGGATACGCTATGCAATGGAATTTAAAGACGTTCAACAAATTAAGTTACCACGGTGGATAGGAACCACTTCCAAAGATACTTATGAGTTACACGGATTCTGTGACGCATATCTCAGGTGGCCATGGCTGCTGTAGTATACATCGTCATACGCACACCAGGAGCTCCAACTCGAAAGTGGCAACCCATAGCTGTTCAAACAATTCCACGATTAGAGCTGAATAGCGCTGTCGTATTAGTTAAATTAATGCAATACATCAAATCAGCCATTAACACTCCAGCAGAAACCCAAGCATTCTATTGGACCGACTCAACAGTCGTACTTTCATGGCTTAATGCCCAATCCAACATCCAGCCCAATGGAATACATACGTGGCGAACAGAGTTAGCCAAATACATGGAAACTGCAAATGCAGATAGTGGTATCACATACCAACAAATGAAAACCCGCAGATTGTGCCACCAGAGGGCTTTCTCCACAAGCTCTTAAGGATCACAGCCTGTGGTAGACTGGACCACGAATCATTTTACGATAATTCATGGACTACCCAAACCAGCCTCCAATAATGACACAACTTTAGAGCAGAAATTAAAGGCATATCACACTATAACCGATGAAAACATACTTGAAAGATTTTCAAATTTCTCAAAGCTAATAAGAGTGATAGCATATTGTAAGAGAATGCTGCCTCACCATGAATGTCGCAAGAAATACACTCCAAATTGGTTAACAACAGATGAGCTACAACAATCTAAAATTAGTTGCATCAAAATATCACAAGAACGATCTTTCTCACTCGAGATACAATCCCTATTAGCGGGGAAACCAATCTATTAAAAATCAAGGATACTGCAGCTCTGTCCATAGTTGGACACTGACAAAGTCCTCAGGGTGGGTGAAGGCTTAACAAGGCGGAACTGACTGAAGCAGAGAAACATCCAATCATAATAAGCAACGAGTGTCCCCTATCTTAACTAATAGTATCGCACTTTCATCAAAAAACTCCATGGTTCGTAACAGCTTACACTTAATACAATAAGAAAGGAGTTTTGGATCTTAAACGCAAACAAGTTAGTAACAATATGTATTCATAAGTGTATCACTTGCTTCAAACTCAATGCGAAGATAAATCAACAGCAATTAATGGGAAATCTCCCGACACATCGTGTAATGCTAAATTGCACCTTTTGGAATGGGGGACTAGATTTTGCTGGCCCAATTAAGATAAAATGGTCAAGTGGCAGGGGAACAAAAACTACCAAATCATACATAGCTGTCTTCATATGTTTGGCAGCCAAAGCAATTCATCTGGAACTTGTAAGTGACTTAGCTTCAGCAGCTTGCATCGCAGCAATCAAACGATTTGTTTCAAGTAGAGGCAAGTGTAAGGCAATTTACAGTGACTGGTACAAATTTCGTTGGAGCGAACAAAGAGCTTCAAAAGGCATTCGAAAGAGTGACATACGAAACACAAGCCTGGATAGTGAATGGCAACATCACATGGCACCATATTCCTCCAAGCAGTCCACACTTTGGAGGACTCTGGAAAGCGGGAATCAAACCTGCGAAAAGACATCTGGTAAAAACACTTGGTGAAAGTTTATTAAACAAAGAAGAGATGTACACAGTGCTAGCACAAATTGAAGCTTTAAACAGCCGACCATTAGTACCAAACAGTAACGATATTAATGATGTTCTGCCTTTGACACCTGGACACTTTCTCACTGGAAATTCCATATTTGCAGTGCCGGATGCAGTTCCAGACAACTTAAAACTTCTCAGGTAACTGATGGCAACTGACCCAACGCCTTGCAACCGAATTCTGGAATAGATGGAAGCAAGAATTCCTAACAAGGCTTTAAGAGCGATCAAAATGGATATCAGCAAAGGAAAATCTACAACCTGGACAATGAGTTCTCGTTCAGAAACCAAGCACACCACAAACCAATTGGCCCTTAGCACGCATCTTGGACGTCCACCCTGGTGAAGACGGACTTGTTAGAGTGGTCACCATCAAGCTGAATGGCAATATAACCAAACGACCAGTGGTAAAACTATGTCCAATACCAATAGAAGAAGCTGACGAAGAGATGTCAGAAGGGGCTCTTAAAAGAAAACATCAATCACGAGAAGTCGAAGCAGAACTTCCCACAAAAAACAAAAATCCTAAAATTGTAACAAATTCATTAGGTATTGCAACATAGCCATCAATAATATTAAATATGATGATCGCGTGTTTTATAAATATATTCCAAATACTCAAGCTCTGGTACACAATACGAATATAAATTGGGCACTATAAGTAGAAAACTTAGGAAATGGGTTTTTAAGCAGAGGAACACTACGGATTAAAATCAGTATTCCAACTACAGAATTTTCACAAGACAAACACCAAGTTATAGCAACAACCAAAAAAATGGAAACGCTTTGCATTAAGGGATGATACATAAGGGCAGAAATACAATGCGACATACTCAATCACCAATTACAAGCTATAAGCACAGGCTTTACTCATCGGATGGAATCAATTCAATTCTTACGGTCAAGATCACGGAGAGGTGTATTAGGAACAGTTCTTACTGCAATGTTCGGATTCAATGAAGAAGTAAACCATGACAACTTATCAACCAACCAACAAACCCTTATCAATACGGTATCACATCAAAGAAAATTAATGCTAACGGCAGTTAAAACTCTAAACGACACAAACACTAATCGAGCAGCGATTAAGAAATTTTAATATTCAAATGAATGAATCAATCGAGCAGATTATTAAATCTGCAGCAGGATGGATTCTAGAGGCGGATCACAATGGCATACAGACCAAATACCTGAGCATGTACCAGCAAGCAAAAAATTAGTTAGAAGAGGTTTCTGATAAATATGACTGCATATAGCAAATGGTTTCTAAGAAAACGAGCAGCTGGCAGTGTCCACATATAATTGACTTAACCAATGTTTTAACACAATTGAAGAATCTTTACCGCCCACACTAAAAGTCCTGCACCTCATGTCCAGTCAAACAATAGTCAATGCAAATATGGAAAATATTTTAGTTATAGAAAGGCTTCCAATTTACGAAATCAAACCTTATGAATTATTAAAAACAACGCCAGTATCAACAAAAATCAGTAACTCAATATACACTGTTCAAAACATTCCAACTGAAGTACTAGGTATTAACTTTGATTCATAGACGTACTTCAAATGCACAGAGGAAATGCTGGAAAACAGTATTGAACTACCTAACGCCGAATATATAGTGCCAACACAAACTCAATTCAATCAAAACCAAACTATATAATCTCGGAAATTTATCAAAAATTTAGTGGAATAGGGTGCCCAAGTAAAACAATCTCCGTTCATGCGGTGCTATGGAAACAATTACATCAGACAAATGCATGGCTCTATGTAAGTCCAATTCAGATAATTGTTCAATCAGTTTGTAATGGACAGTTAAACGATATTTGCCTAGAGAAGTCTGGAATAATTCAAATAACGTCAAATTGCGTAATCAAAACAAAATAATTCATAATAACCGCAGAATATCAAGAATCTACACGGACGGTGCAAGCATATATCAAACCATCATCATTCGTTCTGTCCAATTATTCAGTACTCGAACATTCACAACTTTTGTTTCCTAAATTAAATAAGTCCCAGGTCCTCCAGCCATCGGACTCATTCTCAGCATAATTGAAGAAGCGTCATACATCGAAGAGAAAGTAGACAACGCGATTTGGAAACCACTCCAAAGACACGCCATCTCATCAACAAAATCTGTGATCGTATCCGTTGCGGTAGTCATAATGATATCATCGATGTGGAAATATGTACACAAAAAACGGCTGCTGAAATGTCCAGTAAGATGGTAAGATGCATCAAAAGGAGACGAAATAAGCAAACCAACGCTTTAAAGAACCATTAGGTTCTTGGTGGGCGGAATGTGCAGATACAAAAGAAAACAATGTACCTGTGTACATACATACAGGTGAGGTGCAGCAACCGACAGCGACCGACGACACATAATTTGCTTCATCAGAATTATGTGTCATTATTCCATATATGTAATTAAAGTGCATTCAGAATTATGTGTCATTCCATACAGTTATTTAAAGCAATGAGTGCAGCTACGTCGTCAGCAATATGCGACTTTGAAAATATTCATCAATATGAAGTATCAGTAAGTAGGTTAAGAAATGTTGAGTAATAAATAATAATAAGTAGGTTATGAAATATTGATTAATAAAACAATAATAAGTAGGTTAAGAATAAATAATTGATTAGGCAATAAGAAATAAGTTAAGACTTCTGTGTAAAGTTAAGGTATAAATAGACTAGTAAAATATAAATAAATTGTCTTTTCACAATAACCATCGAAGACTTTTCATTGGATTATATCCGAATTTTTGGTCAGAACTATCCCAAGGATTTTTCTGCCGTAAACAACAAATTTGGATAAATATCTTAAGGATTTTTATCAACTAAAACATTGGTCCTTCGGTCCTTCGAGTTCTGTCCAATTATTCAGTACTCGAACATTCACAACTTTTGTTTCCTAAATTAAATAAGTCCCAGGTCCTCCAGCCATCGGACTCATTCTCAGCATAATTGAAGAAGCGTCATACATCGAAGAGAAAGTAGACAACGCGATTTGGAAACCACTCCAAAGACACGCCATCTCATCAACAAAATCTGTGATCGTATCCGTTGCGGTAGTCATAATGATATCATCGATGTGGAAATATGTACACAAAAAACGGCTGCTGAAATGTCCAGTAAGATGGTAAGATGCATCAAAAGGAGACGAAATAAGCAAACCAACGCTTTAAAGAACCATTAGGTTCTTGGTGGGCGGAATGTGCAGATACAAAAGAAAACAATGTACCTGTGTACATACATACAGGTGAGGTGCAGCAACCGACAGCGACCGACGACACATAATTTGCTTCATCAGAATTATGTGTCATTATTCCATATATGTAATTAAAGTGCATTCAGAATTATGTGTCATTCCATACAGTTATTTAAAGCAATGAGTGCAGCTACGTCGTCAGCAATATGCGACGACGAAAATATTCATCAATATGAAGTATCAGTAAGTAGGTTAAGAAATGTTGAGTAATAAATAATAATAAGTAGGTTATGAAATATTGATTAATAAAACAATAATAAGTAGGTTAAGAATAAATAATTGATTAGGCAATAAGAAATAAGTTAAGACTTCTGTGTAAAGTTAAGGTATAAATAGACTAGTAAAATATAAATAAATTGTCTTTTCACAATAACCATCGAAGACTTTTCATTGGATTATATCCGAATTTTTGGTCAGAACTATCCCAAGGATTTTTCTGCCGTAAACAACAAATTTGGATAAATATCTTAAGGATTTTTATCAACTAAAACATTGGTCCTTCGAGTCAGATATCTCTTCCAAGTAAAAGTCGCAAAAGAAGAATTCGTAGCCGCTTCAACGCCAGCAGCTACTGCAAGAAGAAGTCGTAGCCGCTTCAACGCCAGCCGCTACTCCAAGAATAAGTCGTAACCGCTTCAATCCCACCAGCTACTCTAAGAAGAAGTCGTAGCCGCTTCAACGCCAGCAGTTACTCCAAAAATAATTCGTAGCCGCTTCGACGCCAGCAGCTACTCCAAGAAGAAGTCGTAGCCGCTTCAACGCCAGCAGCTACTCCAAGAAGAAGTCGTAGCCGTTTCAACGCCAGCAGCTAATCCAAGAATAAGTCGTACCCGCTTCAAAGCCAGCAGTTACTACAAGAAGAAGTCGTAGCCGCTTCAATGCCAGCAGCTACTCCAAGAATAAGTCGTAGCCGCTTCAACGCCAGCAGCTACTCCAAGAAAAGTCTCAGCCCGTTCTCCTTCATTCAAAAAACAAAAACCATGGCAGCACCTTCGGATGACACCTTCGGATTGACTCCATCGAACGGCTGAAGACGAACTTCAGAAAGGACTCAAAAAAGTATACGCTGCAATACTTTGAAGTTCGTCGAGATAAGTTTAAAAAAGGCTGGAAGAGCTGTGAAGACATGCATGGGAAGGTGTACAATCTAAGGATGCACAATGAGTCGCTGGTCAAACCCTATATGGCAGAGTACTCCAAAATTGAGGAGATAACCATGAATTTGTTAGCCGGCTTTCAACAGGACATAGAGCGGTTTAAACCACAGCAAGATTCTCCACCCCGAACCAATAACAGTAAGACACAACTACGGAAAATGATGCAGTCATTCGTCTTGAGCAAGTAAAGATCCCACTATTCGAAGGGGATTACCTAAAATGGGTAAATTTTTATGAGATGTTCAAAACCCTAGTCCATAAGAATAAACAACTCCATGAGGTGCAAAAAATGCAGTATCTGGTGACATCCACTAAAAGCGAAGATCGATGCCTCATCGAAAATCTGGGGGTGACCGCAAGCAATTACCAGAGTGCCTGGAAAATGTTATTTGAACGATACAATAACTAGAAGACGATTATAGCGTCCCACCTTCAAGCATTCACAACATCGCGATTGTCAAGAGTGAAACAGCGTGCAATTATAAGAGAATATTGGATACGACCAACGAAACTCGTTGGGATAAAGGCTCTGGAGATCGACATCAAATACTGAGATACATTTATAGTACACATGGCCTCTCAGAATTTAGACTTTGAAGCCAGGAAAGAATGGGAATTGCTATGGGGATCCCAAAATTAATTACCGTCATGGATAGTTTTTATCAAAGAAGTTCCGATCATTGGAAGCAGTTTCGAGTAACATGACCAAGAAAATTCACAACACAAGCCTACTCACACAATCAGATTGTAAATGAAAAATGTGCAAAGGGAACCACTTCAGCCTAAATTGCCGTCAATGTCTGGAAGCTGACGCTCAAACGCGACGAAATATAATAAAAGCCAAAAATCTATGTTTCAATTGCATGGGCAATCACTCATGCCTTTAATGCAAAACCAGACTCACATGCAAGATATGTTCCAAAAAACACCACTTCTTGCTGCATATCAACAAAAATCAATCCGAAATTAAAGACAACACCACAAAAACTTTCAATTCGCAAGTTAAAACTGCTAACAGGGACATCCTATTGGCAAGGGCGATTATCCAAGTGAAGAATGCAAGAGGAGAATTCATAAAATTAAGAGCAGTAATAGATCAAGGGTCACAAAATTCTTTCATTACTGAACACTGCGCCCAATTACTAGGACTCAAGCGAGAACAAGCAAACGTCATAATCAAGGGACAAGGAAACTCTACGAACCGAAGTGCTGGGCAAATCTCATTGGATATCAAAGAAAAATGGTCTAATAAGGAGATCCGAACAGTGGCTCTAATCCTGGGACGAATTACTCAAAATCTTCCATCAACCACCATCGACTCTACTATGGATCTCCTAATCAAAATTACAGAACTAGTACTCGTAGATCCAGAATTTCGCACAAGATCCAGAATAGATGAACTATTAGGAGGTGACGTCTATGGAGGAATTTTGATCGATGGACTAAAGAAAGGTATGCCAACCGCTTAGAAGACAAAACTGGGCTGGATCTTATCTGGTCCAATAGCAAGAAGGGCGTCAAATACAACGACAACCATGATTACAACAGCAGAATTGGATCAACAACTAAGCAGATTTTGGGAACAAGAGGAAGTTGAAAAGAAAATCGTTATGTCTCAAGAACAGGAAAGTGCCGAAAAGCACTACATCAAAAATTTAAAAAGTACGAAGCATGGTAGATATCATGTCAAAATGCCTGGGAAGGATGATCCTAGGACCCGACTTGGTGTTTCCGAAACAGCAGCCATTGCCCTTATACTTCAAATGAAAGGAGACTATTAAAGATTCCAGATCTTTACACGGAATACAACAATTGTATCGATGATTATCTTACGCTTGGACACATGGAGGAGATTCCCATCAATGAATGATAGCACAACTACCAAAGTACGAGTAGTATTTAATGCCTCAGCAAAAACGGCTTCAGGAAAATCACTCAATGATTGCCTGATGGTCGGCCCAACCATTCAAGGCACACTCACTATCCTGATCTTACGATGGAGAAAGTACCCTGTCGCCACAGCAGATAGTGAGAAAATGTACAGGCAAATAGCAGTTGAAAAGGCTGATTCAGACTTCCAGCGCATCCTTTACCTTCCAAACAAATCAGACACCATCAGAAAATATCGATTACAGACGCTGACTTTTGGAACTGCAAACGCTCCATTTCAAGCCATGCCTACAATGCAGCAACTAGCAAAAGGATGAAGGAAAGGCATACCCTTCAGTATCAACTCACCTGACAAACAACTTTTATGTAGATGATCTCCTGACAGGCACAGACACCATTGAGGTGTCGAAGCAAAAGCTTTATACTTCGAACTATCACAACTCTTAGATAAAGGAGCCTTCAACCTTCGCAAATGGAACAGCAATCATCAAGAAGTTCCAAGCAAAATACCAGAAACACATAGAGGAAAAGGCTACATTTGCGATGAGGAGGTAGGCGCAACAAAAACACTAGGGCTCCAGTGGCTCCCTGGAGAAGATCAATTCATCCTTAGTGCTGTTGGTTGAAAAACCAAGGAACACGAAGTGACGAAACGTACCATAGGTTCCGTTATGGCTCGCCTCTTTAATCCGGTGGGATGGCTGCAACCCATTGTCGTACGCAACAAAATTTTCATGCAACAACTTTTGCTAAACAATTTAGATTGGGATGAAGAACTTCCACCAGACCTCAAACATGAGTGGATACGCTATGCAATGGAATTATAAGACGCTCAACAAATCGGCTTTTATTCACAAGGCGCATAGAAGCACACGGATTTGCATGAAATTTGATAAGCTACCACGGTGGATATGCACCACTTCTAAAGATACTTATAAGTTACACGGGTTCTGTGACGCATTTTAGGTGGCCATGGCTGCTGTAGTACACATCGTCATACGCACACCAGGACGAACTCCAACCGCTATGCTACTAAGCTCCAAAACGAAAGTAGCAACCCATAGCTGTTCAAACAATTCCACGATTAGAGCTGAATAGCGCTGTCTAATTAGTTAAATTAATGCAACACATCAAATCAGCCCTTAACACTCCAGCAGAAACCCAAGCATTCTATTGGACCGACTCAACAGTCGTACTTTCATGGCTTAGTGACCATCCAGCCCAATGGAATACATACGTGGCGAACAGAGTTATCCAATTACATAGAAATGCAAATGCAGACAGTGGTATCACATACCAACAAATGAAAACCCGGCAGATTGTGCCACCAGAGCTCTTTCTCCACAAGCTCTTAAGGATCACAGCCTGTGGTGGAATGGACCACGAATCATTTTACGACAATTCATGGACTACCCAAAACAGCCTCCAATAATGACACAACTTTTGAGAAGAAAGAAAACATACTTGAAAGATTTTCAAATTTCTCAAAGCTAATAAGAGTGATAGCATATTCTAAGAGAATGCTGCCTCGCCATGAATGCCGCAAGAAAGGCACTCCAAATTTGTTAACAACAGATGAGCTACAACAATCTAAAATTAATTGTATCAAAATATCACAAGAACGATCTTTCTGACTGGAGACACAATCCCTATTAGCAGGAAAACCAATCGATAAAAAATCAAGGATACTGCAGCTCTGTCCATATTTGGACACTGACAAAGTCCTCAGGGTGGGCGGAAGGCTTAACAAGGCGGAACTGAGTGAAGCAGAGAAACATCCAATCATAATAAGCAACGAGTGTCCAATATCTAAACTAATAGTATCGCACTTTCATCAAAAAACTCCACGGTTCGTAACAGCTTACACTTAATACAATAAGAAAGGAGTTTTGGATCTTAAACGTAAACAAGTTAGTAACAATATGTATTCATAAGTGTATCCCTTGCTTCAAAGTCAATGCGAAGACAAATCAACAGCAATTAATGGAAAATCTACCGACACATCGTGTAACGCTGAATTGCCCCTTTTGGAATCCGGGACTAGATTTTGCTGACCCAAATGAGATAAAACCGTCAAGTGGCAGGGGAACAAAAACTACCAAATCATGCATATCTGTATTCATATGTTTGGCAACCAAAGCAATTCATCTGGAACTTGTAAGTGACTTGACTTCAGCAGCTTGCATCGCAGCAATCAAACGATTTGTTTCAAGGAGAGGCAAGTGTAAGGGAATTTACAGTGTTTGTGGTACAAATTTCGTTGGAGCGATAAAGGAGCTTCAAAAGGCATTCGAAAGAGTGACATACAAAACACAAGCCTGGATAGTGAATGACAACATCACATGGCACCATATACCTCCAAGCAGTCCACACTTTGGAGGACTCTGGGAAGCGGGAGTCAAATCTGCCAAAAGACATCTGGTAAAAACACTTATTGAAAGTTTATTAAACAAAGAAGAGATGTACACAGTTCTAGCACAAATTGAAGGTTTAAACAGCCGACCATTAGTACCAATCAGTAACGATATTAATGATGTTCTGCTTTTGACACCTGGACACTTTCTCACTGGAAGTTCCATGTTTGCAGTACCGGATGCAGTTCCAGACAACTTAAAACTTTCAGGAGATGGCAACTGACCCAACGCCTTGCAACCGAATTCTGGAATAGATGGAAGCAAGAATACCTTACAAGGCTTTAAGAGCGACCAAAATGGATATCAGCAAAGGAAAATCTACAGCCTGGACAACTAGTTCTCGGTCAGAAATCAAGCACACCACAAACCAAGTGGCCCTTAGCACGCATCTTGGACGTCCACCCTGGTGAAGACGGATTTGTTAGAGTGGCAACCATCAAGCTGAATGGCAATATAACCAAACGACCAGTGGTAAAACTATGTCCATTACCAGTAGAAGAAGCTTACGAAGAGATGTCAGAAGGGGCTCTTAAAAGAAAACATCAATCACGAGAAGTCGAAGGAGAACGTCCCAGAAAAAACAAAAATCTTAAAATTGTAACAAATTCATTAGGTATTGCAACATGGCCAGCAATAATATTAAGTGTAATGATCGCGTGTTTTATAAACATACCAAATACTCAAGCTCTGGTACACAATACGAATATAAATGGAGACATGGGTATTTAAGCAGAGGAACATTACGGATTTAAATCAGTATTCCAACTACAGAATTTTCACAAGACAAACATCAAGTTATAGCAACAACCAAAAGGATGGAAACGCTTTCCATTAAGGGAAGATACATAAGGGCAGAAATACAATGCGACATACTCAATCACCAATTACAAGCTATAAGCACAGGCTTTACTCATCGGATTGAATGAATTCAATTTTTACGGTCAAGATCACGGAGAGGTGTATTAGGAACAATTCTTACTGCAATGTTCGGAGTCAATGAAGAAGTAAACCATGAAAACTTATCAACCAACCAACAAACCCTTATTAATACGGTATCACATTAAAGAAAATTAATGCTAAAGGTAGTTTAAACTCTAAACGACGCAAACACTATAATCGGGCAGAGATTAAGAAATTTGTATACTCAAATGAATGAATCGATCGAGCAGATTAATAAATCTGCAGCAGGATGAATTCTAGAGGCAGATCACAATGGCATACAGACCAAATACCTGAGCATGTACCAACAAGCAACAAAATATTTAGAAGAGGTTGCTGATAAATATGACTGCATATGGCAAATGGTTTCTAAGAAAACGAGCAGCTGGCAGTGTCCACATATAATTGACTTAACCAATGTCTTAACACAACTGAAGAATCTTTACCGCCCACACTATAAGTCCTCATGTCCAGTCAAACAAAAGTCAATGCAAATATGGAAAATATTTTAGTTATAGAAAGGCTTCCAATTTACAAAATCAAACCTTATGAATTATTAAAGCAACGTCAGCACCAACAAAAATCAGTAATTCCATATACACTGTTCAAAACATTCCAACTGAAGTACTAGGTATTAACTTTGATTCACGGACATACTTCAAATGCACAGAGGAAATGCTGGACAACAGTATTGAACTACTGAACGCGGAATATATAGTCCCAACACAAACTCAATTCAATCTAAACCAAACTGTATAATCTCGAAAATTTATCAAAAATTCAGTGGAATAAGGTGCCCAAGTAAAACAATCTCCATTCATGGGGTGCTATGGAAACAATTACATCAGACAAATACATGGCTCTATGTAAGCCCAACTGAGACAATTGCTCAAGCAGTTTGTAATGGACAGTTAAACGAAATTTGCCTAGAGGAGTCTGGAATAATTCAAATAACGTCAAATTGCGTAATCAAAACAAAAGAAGTCATAATAACCGCAGAACATCAAGAATCTACACGGACGGTGCAAGCATATTTCAAACCATCATCATTCATTCTGTCCAATTATTCGGTACTCGAACATTCACAACTTTTGTTTCCTAAATTAAACAAGTCTCAGGTCCTCCAGCCATCGGACTCATTCTCAGCATAATTGAAGAAGCGTCATACATCGAAGAGAAAGTAGACAACGCGATTTGGAAACCAATCCAAAGACACACAATCTCATCAACAAAATTTGTGATCGTCTCCGTTGCGGTAGTCATAATGATATTATCGATGTTGAAATATGTACACACAAAACGGGTGCTGAAATGTCCAGCAAGATGGTACGAGGCATCAAAAGCGGACGAAATAAGCACACTAACGCTTTTAAGAACCATTAGGTTCTTGGTGGGCGGAATGTGCAGATACAAAAGAAAACAATGTACCTATTTACATATATACAGGTGAGGTGCAGCAACCGACAGCGACCGACGACACTCAATTTGCTTCCACATCACAATTATGTGTCATTATTCCATACATGTAATTAAAGTGCATTCAGAATTATGTGTCATTCCATACATTTTTTTTTTGATAATCTACACGCGCTCAAGGGATTATGAATACCCTTTAAATGTTTTAACACAGCGCGGGCGTGAGGGTGAGGTGAAGGAAGAGAAAGAATTATAGGAAAGATGTGTGGCGCGATATTCGGAGACTGTAGGTGGTTGTTGTCTCGGATTTTACCTCCAGGGATGGCAGCTGAACTAATGCGAAGAAATTTCCGTGTCTTATTTATCGATGCCCTTATAATTCGCATTAATTTTTGAATTCTTTGTCATATTTTATCGGTATACTAGTTTTACTCAATCACACGTTAGTTCTATGCCTAAACAGCATGTAATGAGTAAACCAGCAACTCATTGTATGACATTTATTTTTTTAGAATTGGTTTTTAATGGAAAAATAAGAAGACATAGACTACGGCAGGGATCGAACCTGTGACCATGAGGTTGACAGGCGAACACACAACTATCGCGCCACGGCCACTCCCATAATGTTAATTAAAGTAATGAGTGCAGCTACGTCGTGAGCAATATGCGACGACGAAAATATTCATTAATATGAAGTAACAGTAAGTAGGTTATGAAATGTTGAGTAATAAATAATAATAAGTAGGTTAAAAAATATTGATTAATAAAACAATAATAAGTAGGTTAAGAATAAATAGTTGATTAGGCAATAAGAAATAAGTTAAGAATTCTGTGTAAAGTTAAGGTATAAATAGACTAGTAAAATATAAATAAATTGTCTTTTCCCAGTAACCATCGACGACTTGTCATTGGATTATAACCGGATTTTTGGTCTGAACTATCCCAAGGATTTTACTGCCGCAAACAACAAATTTAGATAAATATCGTAAGGATTTTTATCAACTAAAACATTGTTCTTCGAGCCGGATATCTCTTCCAAGCAAAAGTCGCAAAAGAAGAAGTCGGAGCCGCTACTCCAAGAAAAGTCTCAGCCCGTTCTCATTCATTAAAAAAAAAGCCATGGCAGCACCTTCGGATTGACTCCATCGAACGGCTGAAGACGAACTTCGGCAAGGACTCAAAGGAAAGCTTTACGCTACAATACTTTGAAATTCGTCTAGATAAGTTAAAAAAAAGGCTGGAAGAGCTGAGAAGACATGCATGGGAAGGTGTACAATCTAAAGATGCACAATGAGTCGCTGGTCAAAGCCTATATGGCAGAGTACTCCAAAACTGAGGAGATCACTATGCAATTGGTAGCCGTCTTTCAACAGGCCATAGAGTGATTTAAACCACAGCAAGAGTCTCCACCCCGAACCAATAACAGTAAGACCAAACTACGGAAAATGATGAAGTCATTCGTCTTGAATAAGTAAAGATCCCAATATTCGAAGGGGATTACATAAAATGGGTAAATTTTTATGAAATGTTCAAAACCCTAGTCCATGAGAATAAACAACTCCATGAGGTGCAAAAAATGCATTATCTGGTGACATCCACTAAAGGCGAAGATCGGTGCCTCATCGAAAATTTGTAGGTGACCGCAAGCAATTACCAGAGTGCCTGGAAAATGTTATTTGAATGATACAACAACAAGAAGACCATTATAGCGTCCCACCTTCAAGCATTCATCAACATCCCGATTGTCAAGAGTGAAACAGCGTGCAATTATAAGAGAATATTGGATACGACCAACGAAATTCATTTGGATAAAGGCTCTGGACATAGACATCAAATCCACATTTATAGTACACATGGCCTCTCAGAAATTAGACTTTGAAGCCAGGAAAGAGTGGCAATTGCCATGGGGATCCCAAAATTAATTACCGTCATGGATAGATTATTCTGAGTTTTTATCAACGAAGTTCCGATCATTGGAAGCAGTTTCGAGTGACATGACCAAGAAAATTCACAACACAAGCCTACTCACACAATCAGATTGTAAATGTAAAATGTGCAAAGGGAACCACTTCAGCCTAAATTGCTGTCAATTTCTTAAAGCTGACGTTCAAACGGGACGAGATATAATAAAAGCCAAAAATCTATGTTTCAATTGCATGGGCAATCACCCATGCCTTGAATGCATAACCAGACTCACATGCAAGATATGTTCCAAAAAACACCACTCCTTGCTGCATATCAACACAAATCAATCCGAAATTAAAGACAACACCACAAAAACTTTCAATTCGCAAGATAAAACCACTACCAGGGACATCCTATTGGCAACGGGGATTATCCAAGTGAAGAATGCAAGAGGAGAATTCATAAAGTTAAGAGCACTTAGCACATTTTGGGAACAAGGGGAAGTTGAAAAGAAAAGCTTTATGTCTCAAGAACAGGAAAATGCCGAAAAGCACTACATCAAAAATTTAAAAAGGATGAAGGATGGTAGATAGCATGTCAAAATGCCTGGGAAGGCTGATCCCAGGACCAGACTTGATCTTTCCGAAAAAAGCAGCCATTGCCCTTATACTTCAAATGAAAGGAGACTATTAAAGAGTCCAGATCTTTACACGGAATTCAACAATTGTATCAATAATTAGCTTACGCTTGGACACATGGAGGAGATTCCCATCAATGAAATTAACAAACCTTGCTGCTACATGCCGCACCATCCAGTGATCAAGAAGATAGCACAACTACCAAAGTACGAGTAGTATTTAATGCCTCAGCAAAAACGACTTCAGGAAAATCACTCAATGACTGCCTGATGGTCGGGCCACCCATTCAAGACACACTCACTAGCCTGATCTTACGATGGAGAACGTACCCAGTCGTCACAGCAGATATTGAGAAAATGTACAGGCAAATAGCAGTTGAAAAGGCTGATTCAGACCTCCAGCGCATCCTTTGGCGTCCAAGCAAATCAGACACCATCAGAAAATATCGATTAAGGACGCTGACTTTTGGATCTGCAAACGCTCCATTTCAAGCCATTCGTATACTGCAGCAACTAGCAAAGGATGAAGGAAAGGCATACCCTTCAGTATCAACTCACCTGATAAACAACTTTTATGTAGACCATCTCCTGACAGGCACAGACACCATTGCGGAAGCAAAAGCTTTATACTTCGAACTATGGCAACTCTTAGATAAGGGAGGCTTCAACCTTCGCAAATGGAACAGCAATCACAAAGAAGTTCTAAGCAAAATACCAGAAACACATAGAGGAAAAGGCTACATTTTCGATGAGGAGGAAGGCGCAACAAAAGTACTAGAGCTCCAGTGGCTCCATCGAAAAGATCAATTCATCTTTAGTGCTGTTGGTTGCGAAACCAAGGAACAAGAAGTAACGAAACGTACCATAGCTTCCTTTATGGCTCACCTCTTTGATCCGGTGGGATGGCTGCAACCCATTATCGTACGCAAGAAAATTTTCATGCAACAACTTTTGCTAAAGAATTTAGATTGAGATGAAGAACGTCCACCAGACCTCAAACATGAGTGGATACGCTATGCAATGGATTATAAAGACGTTCAACAAATTAAGTTACCACGGTGGATATGAACCACTTCTAAAGATACTTATAAGTTACACGGGTTCTGTGACGCATCTCAGGTGACCATGGCTGCTGTAGTATACATCGTCATACGCACACCAGGACGAACTCCAACCGCAATGCTAGTAAGCTCCAAAACAAAAGTAGCAAGCCATAGCTGTTCAAACAGTTCCACGACTAGAGCTGAATAGCGCTGTCTAATTAGTTAAATTAATGCAACACATCAAATCAGCCCTTAACACTCCAGCAGAAACCCAAGCATTCTATTGGACCGACTCAACAGTCGTACTTTCATGGCTTAGTGACCATCCAGCCCAATGGAATATATACGTGGCGAACAGTGTTAGCCAAATACATGGAAACAGCAAATGCAGACAGTGGTATCACATACCAACAAATGAAAACCCGCAGATTGTGCCACCAGAGGGCTTTCTCCACAAGCTCTCAAGGATCACAGCCTGTAGTGGAATGGACCACGAATCATTTTACGATAATTCATGGACTACCCAAAACAGCCTCCAATAATGACTCAACTTTCTCAAAGCGAATAAGAGTGATAGCATATGTAAGAATATGCTGCCTCACCATGAATGTCGCAAGAAAGACACTCCAAATTGGTTAACAACAGATGAACTACAACAATCTAAAATTAGTTGCATCAAAATATCACAAGAACGATCTTTCTCACTCGAGATACAATCCCTATTAGCAGGGAAACCAATCGATTAAAAATCAAGGATACTGCAGCCCTGTCCATAGTTGGACACTAACAAAGTCCTCAGGGTGGGTGAAGGCAGAGAAACATCCAATCATAATAAGCAACGAGTGTCCACTATCTAAACAACTAATATTATCGCACTTTCATCAAAAAACTCCACGGTTCGTAACAGCTTACACTTAATACAATAAGAAAGGAGTCTTGGATCTTAAACGCAAACAAGTTAGTAACAATACGTATTCATAAGTGTATCACTTGCTTCAAACTCAATGCGAAGACAAATCAACAGCAATTACTGGGAAATCTACCGACACATCGTGTAACCCTAAATTGCCCCTTTTGGAATGCGGGAGTAGATTTTGCTGGTCCAATTAAGATAAAATGATCAAGTGGCAGGGGAACAAAAACTACCAAATCATACATAGCTATCTTCATATGTTTGAATTTATCTGGAACTTGTAAGTGACTTAACTTCAGCAGTTTGCATCGCAGCAATCAAACGATTTGTTTCAAGGAGAGGCAAGTGTAAGGCAATTTACAGTGACTGTGGTACAAATTTCGTTGGAGTGAACAAGGAGCTTCAAAAGGCATTCGATAGAGTGACATACGAAACAAAAGCCTGGAAAGTGAATGACAACATCACATGGCACCATATACCTCCAAGCAGTCCACACTTTGGAGGACTCTGGGAAGCGGGAGTCAAATCTGCCAAAAGACATCTGGTAAAAACACTTATTGAAAGTTTATTAAACAAAGAAGAGATGTACACAGTTCTAGCACAAATTGAAGGTTTAAACAGCCGACCAGTAGTACCAATCAGTAACGATATTAATGATGTTCTGCTTTTGACACCTGGACACTTTCTCACTGGAAGTTCCATGTTTGCAGTACCGGATGCAGTTCCAGACAACTTAAAACTTTCAGGAGATGGCAACTGACCCAACGCCTTGCAACCGAATTCTGGAATAGATGGAAGCAAGAATACCTTACAAGGCTTTAAGAGCGACCAAAATGGATATCAGCAAAGGAAAATCTACAGCCTGGACAACTAGTTCTCGTTCAGAAATCAAGCACACCACAAACCAAGTGGCCCTTAGCACGCATCTTGGACGTCCACCCTGGTGAAGACGGATTTGTTAGAGTGGCAACCATCAAGCTGAATGGCAATATAACCAAACGACCAGTGGTAAAACTATGTCCATTACCAGTAGAAGAAGCTTACGAAGAGATGTCAGAAGGGGCTCTTAAAAGAAAACATCAATCACGAGAAGTCGAAGGAGAACGTCCCAGAAAAAACAAAAATCTTAAAATTGTAACAAATTCATTAGGTATTGCAACATGGCCAGCAATAATATTAAATGTAATGATCGCGTGTTTTATAAATATACCAAATACTCAAGCTCTGGTACACAATACGAATATAAATGGAGGACTATATGTAGAAAACTTAGGACATGGGTATTTAAGCAGAGGAACATTACGGATTGAAATTAGTATTCCAACTACAGAATTTTCACAAGACAAACACCAAGTTATAGCAACAACCAAAAGGATGGAAACGCTTTGCATTAAGGGAAGATACATAAGGGCACAAATACAATGCGACATACTCAATCACCAATTAAAGCTATAAGCACAAGCTATACTTATCGGATTGAATCAATTCAATTTTTACAGTCAAGATCACGGAGAGGTGTATTAGGTACAGTTCTTACTACAATGTTCGGAGTCAATGAAGAAGTAACCCATGACAACTTATCAACCAACCAACAAACCCTTATCAATACGGTATCACATTAAAGACAATTAATGCAAAAGGTAGTTAAAACTCTAAACGACACAAACACTAGAATCGAGCATGAATGAATCGATCGAGCAGATTAATAAATCTGCAGCAGGATGGATTCTAGAGGCAGATCACAATGGCATACAGACCAAATACCTGAGCATGTACCAACAAGCAAAAAATTATTTAGAAGAGGTTGGTGATAAATATGACTGCATATGGCAAATGGTTTCGAAGAACACAAGCAGCTGGCAGTGTCCACATATAATTGACTTAACCAATGTTTTAACACAACTGAAGAATCTTTACCGCCCACACTATAAGTCCAGCACCTCATGCCCAGTCAAACAAAAGTCAATGCAAATATGGAAAACATTTTAGTTATAGAAAGGCTTCCAATTTACGAAATCAAACCTTATGAATTATTAAAAGCAACTTCAGTTCCAACAAAAATCAGAAAATCCATATACACTGTTCAAAACATTCCAACTGAAGTACTAGTTATTAACTTTGATTCACAGACGTACTTCAAATGCACAGAGGAAATGCTGAACAACAGTATTGAACTACCTAACGCCGAATATATAGTGCCAACACAAACTCAATTGAATCAAAACCAAACTGTATAATATCGGAACTTTATCAAAAATTTAGTGGAATAAAGTGCCCAAGTAAAGCAATCTCCATTCATGCGGAGATTTTATCTGGTGTAATAGCAAGAAGGGCGTCAAATACAACGACAACCATGATTACTACAGCAGAATTTGGTCAACAACTAAGCACATATTGGGAACAAGAGGAAGTTGAAACGAAATCTTTATGTCTCAAGAACAGGAAAATGCCGAAAAGCACTACATCAAGAATTTAAAAAGGATGAAGGATGGTAGATATAATGCTAAAATGCCTGGGAAGGATGATCCCAGGACCAGACTTGGTCTTTCCGAAAAGCAGCCATTGTCCTTATACTTCAAATGAAACGAGACTATTAAAAAGTCCAGATCTTTACACGGAATACAACAATTGTATCAATGAATATCTTACGCTTGGACACATGGAGGAGATTCCCATCAATGAAATTAACAAACCTTGCTACTACATGCCGCACCATGCAGTGATCAAAGAAGATAGCACAACTACCAAAGTACGAGTAGTATTTAATGCCTCAGCAAAAACGGCTTCAGGAAAATCACTCAATGACTGCCTGATGGTCGGCCCAACCATTCAAGACACACTCACTAGCCTGATCTTACGATGGAGAACGAACCCAGTCGTCACAGCAGATATTGAGAAAATGTACAGGCAAATACCAGTTGAAAAGGCTGATTCAGACTTCCAGCGCATATTTTGGCGTACAAAACAAATCAGACACCATCAGAAAATATCGTTTAAAGACGCTTACTTTTGGAACTGCAAACACTCCATTTCAAGCCATTCATACACTGCAGCCACTAGCAAAGGATGAAGGAAAGGCATACCCTTCAGCATCAACTCACCTGATAAACAACTCTTATGTAGACGATCTCCTGACAGGCACAGACACCATTGTGCGTAAGCAAAAGCTTTATACTTCGAACTATGGCAACTCTTAGATAAGGGAGGCTTCAACCTCCGTAAATGGAACAGTAATCATCAAGAAATTCTAAGCAAAATACCAGAAACGCATAGAGGAAAAGGCTACATTTTCGATGAGGAGGAAGGAGCAACAAAAACACTAGAACTCCAGTGGCTCCCTCGAAAAGATCAATTCATCTTTAGTGCTGTTGGTTGGGAAACCAAGGAACAAGAAGTAACGAAACGTACCATAGCTTCCTTTATGGCTCGCCTCTTTGATCCGGTGGGATGGCTGCAACCCATTGTCGTACGCAACAAAATTTTCATGCAACAACTTTTGCTAAAGAATTTAGATTGAGATGTAGAACGCCCACCAGACCTCAAACATGAGTGGATACGCTATGCAATGGAATTTAAAGACGTTCAACAAATTAAGTTACCACGGTGGATAGGAACCACCTCCAAAGATACTTATGAGTTACACGGATTCTGTGACGCATCTGAGGTGGCCATGGCTGCTGTAGTATACATCGTCATACGCACACCAGGACGAACTCCAACCGCAATGCTACTAAGCTCCAAAACAAAAGTAGCAACACGTAGCTGTTCAAAAAATTCCACGATTAGAGCTGAATAGCCCTGTCTTATTAGTTAAATTGATGCAACACATCAAATCAGCCATTAACACTCCAGCAGAAACCCAAGCATTCTATTGGACCGACTCAACAGTCGTACTTTCATGGCTTAGTGACCATCCAGCCCAATGGAATATATACGTGGCGAACAGTGTTAGCCAAATACATGGAAACTGCAAATGCAGATAGTGGTATCACATACCAACAAATGAAAACCCGCAGATTGTGCCACCAGAGGGCTTTCTCCACAAGCTCTTAAGGATCACAGCCTGTGGTAGACTGGACCACGAATCATTTTACGATAATTCATGGACTACCCAAACCAGCCTCCAATAATGACACAACTTTAGAGCAGAAATTAAAGGCATACCACACTATAGCCGAAGAAAACATACTTGAAAGATTTTCAAATTTCTCAAAGCTAATAAGAGTGATAGCATATTGTAAGAGAATGCTGCCTCACCATGAATGTCGCAAGAAAGACACTTCAAATTGGTTAACAACAGATGAGCTACAACAATCTAAAATTAGTTGCATCAAAATATCACAAGAACGATCATTCTCACTCGAGATACAATCCCTATTAGCAGGGAAACCAATCGATAAAAAATCAAGGATACTGCAGCTCTGTCCATATTTGGACACTGACAAAGTCCTCTGGGTGGGCGGAAGGCTTAACAAGGCGGAACTGACTGAAGCAGAGAAACATCCAATCATAATAAGCAACGAGTGTCCCCTATCTTAACTAATAGTATCGCACTTTCATAAAAAACTCCACGGTTCGTAACAGCTTACACTTAATACAATAAGAAAGGAGTTTTGGATCTTAAACGCAAACGCAAACGCTAAATTGCACCTTTTGGAATGGGGGACTAGATTTTGCTGGCTCAATTAAGATAAAATGGTCAAGTGGCAGGGGAATAAAAACTACCAAATCATACATAGCTGTCTTCATATGTTTGGCAACCAAAGCAATTCATCTGGAACTTGTAAGTAACTTAACTTCAGCAGCTTGCATCGCAGCAATCAAACGATTTGTTTCAAGGAGAGGCAAGTGTAATGCAATTTACAGTGACTGTGGTACAAATTTCGTTGGAGCGAACAAAGAGCTTCGAAAGGCATTCGAAAGAGTGACATACGAAACACAAGCCTGGCGAAGATCGGCGCCTCATCGAAAATCTGAGGGTGATCGCAAGCAATTACCAGAGTGCCTGGAAAATGTTATTTGAACGATACAAAAACAAAAAGAAGATTATAGCTTCCCACCTTCAAGCATTCATCAACATCCCGATTGTTAAGAGTGAAACAGCGTGTAATTATAAGAGAATATTGGATACGACCAACGAAACTCATTTGGATAAAGTCTCTGGACATCGACATCAAATACTGGGGTACATTTATCGTACACATGGCTTCTCAGAAATTAGACTTTTGAAGCCAGGAAAGAATGGGAATTGCTATGGGGATCCCAAAATTAATTACCGTCATGGATAGATTTTTTTGAGTTTTTATCAAAGAAGTTCCGAACATTGGAAGCAGTTTCGAGTGATATGACCAAGAAAATTCACAACACAAGCCTACTCACACAATCAGATTGTAAATGTAAAATGTGCAAAGGGAATCACTTCAGCATAAATTGCCGTCAATTTCTGAAAGCTGACGTTCAAACGCGACGAGATATAATAAAAGCCAAAAGTCTATGTTTCAGTTGCATGGGCAATCACCCATGCCTTGAATGCAAAACCAGACTCACATGCAAGATATGTTCCAAAAAAAAAACACTTCTTGCTGCATATCAACACAAATCAATCCGAAATTAAAGACAACACCACAAACACTTTTAATTCGCAAGTTAAAACCTCTACCATGGACATCCTATTGGCAACGGCGATTATCCAAGTGAAGAATGCAAGAGAAGAATTCATGAGCGGGCTTCAATTTGTTTATTAAGTATTTTACTATTTCTGTAATTTATTTATAATGTTTTGTAATTTATTTTGGTAGTATTCATAACTTTTTTACTATTACATTATTTGTTCCTATTATATTTCAGCAAATTTCGCTGCAGGCGGTAAAAAGGGCACAGACAACATGAAAATTCTGTCAAGTCAATAAATACTTTAAGCTCGTCACGTGAATCCTGCCATCTCAGAATATACTATACGTAGTCAGAAGCTCGTGCTGGACACACATAGAAGTGGAAATGCAAGTCAAACCCCTATTGAGTGAAGCATTACAATAAAAGGATTCCCCGATGCATGTTTACATCGGTTTTAATCAAAGATCTTGACGTAGATATTCTATAGCCAAGAATTAATCCGAATATTAAGACAGTGCCAGTGGTAGTTAACTCTTGGGACAAAACAAACACACTTCATCATCTAGTTCTAGCAGCATTGACAATTATATCTTCAAAAAGTGAACAGTACTAATTAAGATCAGTCTTCCTTTAGTCACTTGCATTGATAATATCTTGGTATCCTGATTCAAATATATACAGGCTTAACCCTGGAAAGATAATCTGCGTCAAAATTACTTATCCGAAAACGAAATATAGCTCTCTGTCTTTTAATATTTTTAATAGTGCATTGCTTCGTAAGTTCTCCAACAATAACGGAGTCTATCGATGTGGGGACCTGCTGATGATGTAGGTGTCTCGCATTTTGAATAATAACCACCTTGTGAGCCGAAATTACGCATGATTATCTCTTGTGTGGTCATTTCTTGTGGTGGAATTTAGGCACGTATGCATTAATATGCTAGGGTTTGATTCTACTTTTTGATTAGATTTTCTTCATTTCGAACATAAATTAACAAATATTACTGAATTTGTAAGCTAGAATCAATAAAAAGCTTTTATTAATACGCTTTTTGATTGATACAAGCGTTTAAAAATACAATTTAACTAAAAAGCAATTCATTTTTCAATTTTCGAATTTAACGGATTTCCCTTTTGAATATCTAAGCGCAGGTATTCATCAAATTTGTACAACGGGTATATGCCCGAATTTTTGATACAATGTTGGTGATCTGTCCCATTTAAAATGCACAGGCTACTAATACATGTTTTTCAAAACGGGCATTTTGCTCTCAATTTAGGATTCAATAAAAGGATTCACCGATGCATGCTACAAAAGAAGCTCACTTGCTTACATCGGTTTTAATGAAAGATCATGTCGTTGGTATTCTGTTGCCAAGAATTAATCCGACTATAAAACCGGTGTCAATGGCAGTTAGTTCTAGGGACAAAAATACCACACTTTGCAGTCACCATCTACCTCTAGCAGCAGTGACGATTACATCGTCAATTACAAATTATGCTGCAAAACACGGTACTTCTTCATCAACAAAGTCGACATAATTGTCTTCGTAACTCGCAAAAGAACTACGCGTAGACACTCATTCTGCCTTTGGAGTTGATTCCAAATACACTAGTTCAATGTTTAGGAATTCTTTCTTCTAGACTTTTGTAAAAACAACGCAGTTTTTACTAAGGAAATGTGAATTATTTATTAATTGCTGTTCATCCAAATGCAAAACCCTCATTCGGGAATAATTGATATGCACCTTGAGAAGGTCATTAGACAAATTACGGAGCAGGTCAGTAGTTGTTTATATATTTAGATTTTATTATAAAATATTTGAACTCTAGCCGGATCCGAGCCTGAATTAAACCCCATAACCTTGACCAGCGCAGATTCATGCATCAACTATTTTTATGCAATTTTGCACAAAAAAATTGACGACTCAAAGACATATAGTCTGCATTACAAGTTAAGATAATTGTTGAAGATGAATGTGAAATGTTCCTGGCTTCTCTGAAGAGCAAGGAACGATCGTTCTGCTCCCGATGAATAGAAATTTTCAAACACTTTGATGCGTCTTTCAAAGATCAGTCTTCCTTTAGTCACTTGCATTGATAATATCTTGATATCCTGATTCAAATATATACACGCTTAACCCTGGAAAGATAATCTGCGTCAAAATTACTCATCCGAAAACGAAATATAGCTCTCTGGCTTTTAATATTTTGAATAGTGCATTGCTTCGTAAGTTCTCCAACAATAACGGAGTCTATCGATGTGGGGATCTGCTGATGATGTAGGTGTCACGCATTTTGAATAATAACCACCTTGTGAGCCAAAATTACGCATGATTATCTCTTGTGTGGTCATTTTTTGCGGTGGAATTTAGGCACGTATGCATTAATATGCTAGGGTTTGATTCTATTTTTTGATTAGATTTTCTTCATTTCGAACATAAAATTAACAAATATTACAGAATTTGTAAGCTAGAATCAATAACAAGCTTTTATTAATACGCTTTTTGATTGATAAAAGCGTTTAAAAATACAATTGAACTAAAAAGCAAATAATTTTTCAATTTTCGAATTTAACGGATTTCGCTTTTGAATATCTGAGCGCAGGTATCCACCAAATTTGTGCAACGGGTATATGCCCGAATTTTTGATACAATGTTGGTGATCTGTCCCATTTGAAATGCACAGGCTACTAATACATGTTTTTCAAATTAGCTTATATATTCAAAATGTAAATCCGTTAAATTCAAAATTTAAAAATGAATTGCTTTATAGTTAAATTCTATTTTTAAATGCCTCTATCAAACAAAAAACATACTAATAAAAGCTTTTTGTTGATTCTGGTTTACAAATTAAGCCATATTTATTAATTGTATGTTCAAAATGGAGAAAATCCAATCAAAAAGTAGAAGCAAACCATAGCATATTATGCGTAAGTGCCTAAATTCCACCACAAGGAAAGACCAGTTTATTCAATTCAAGGTGAGTATTTTGACAGATGACAAACCAATAAAAAAAAAAGAAATTAAAATTTCAAACCAAATATCGGAATCGAGCGGGCTTCAATTTGTTTATTAAGTATTTTACGAGTACTATTTCTGTAATTTATTTATAATTTATTTTAGTTGTGTTCATAACTTATTTACTATTTAATTATTTTTTCCTATTATATTTCGGCAAATTTCGGTGCAAGCGGTAAAAAGGGCATGGACAATATGGGAATTCTGTGAAAGGAGGCGCCCGCAAGTCAATAAATATTTTAACCCCGTTACGTGAATCCTGCCAGCTCAGAATATACTATACGTAGCCAGAAGTTCTTGCCTGGAGCACACATAGAGGTGGAAAAACAAGGCAAAACTATATTGAGTGAAGCATTACAATAAAAGGATTCACCGATGCATGCTACAAAAGAAGCTCATATGCTTACATCGGTTTTAATCAAAGATCCTGACGTAGATATTCTATTGCCAAGAATTAATCCGAATATTAAGACGGCGCCACTGGTAGTTAATTCTTGGGACAAAAAAAACACACTTCATCATAAAAAAAGAAATTAAAATTTCAAACCAAATATGGGAAGTGAGCGGGCTTCAATTTGTTTATTAAGTATTTTACTATTTCTGTAATTTATTTATAATGTTTTGTAATTTATTTTGGTAGTATTCATAACTTTTTTACTATTACATTATTTGTTCCTATTATATTTCAGCAAATTTCGCTGCAGGCGGTAAAAAGGGCACAGACAACATGAAAATTCTGTCAAGTCAATAAATACTTTAAGCTCGTCACGTGAATCCTGCCATCTCAGAATATACTATACGTAGTCAGAAGCTCGTGCTGGACACACATAGAAGTGGAAATGCAAGTCAAACCCCTATTGAGTGAAGCATTACAATAAAAGGATTCCCCGATGCATGTTTACATCGGTTTTAATCAAAGATCTTGACGTAGATATTCTATAGCCAAGAATTAATCCGTATATTAAGACAGTGCCAGTGGTAGTTAACTCTTGGGACAAAACAAACACACTTCATCATCTAGCTCTAGCAGCATTGACAATTATATCTTCAAAAAGTGAACAGTACTAATTTAAGAACACACACATTTCTTGTTATAAAAATTCTTGTAACCGTTCTTGAAAATAAATTTTTTTCTTAACGGTTTTTTAACATTTCTATGGGAGGTACCGTTGTTTCTTATTTTAGGAAAATAGTTTTTTTTAACTATTTAAGATAAAGTCAAAAAAATACCAAATACGGAGTTTCGAAAATATATATTGATTGGTTTTTGAAATTTTGAGTTTTCAAAAAAATATTCCAAAACAACTGAACTGAATACTGCATACGATGTAGGCCGTCATACATTTATATATATAAAATTATGGATCTTTAAAAATCACATGAATCTTATTTGTGCATTAAATAATACAGTGAGCATTTCCATTACCTTCTTATTATTCAAAACATTCTCTTCGGTGGAAATAATTGCGACCATACATAATATTTATATATTAAACTAGCAGATACACGTGCGATGCTACGAACTAACGTGAATCTGATGAAATCATCTACCCACCTACAAAATTTTATTTAAAACCCTTCAGTCGTTGAATGTAGGCACAAACGACGAACATGCTCGCCTAGCATGCTCGCGCTCGCTGTGCTCTTCTTGTATGTGGGTTGGTTCGCGAGCCGCTTGCTGTTGGCCAAAAATTTAGATTTTGTCGTGTTCGTTGGCTTCGATGTTCGTCGTGTTCGCAAACAAAGCGAAGATTTAATATTGGATTCAAAAATAAAAACTACAAAAATAAAGTTGGGAAAAATAAATCATGGCTAATCTTCCAGTTGCTTACCAAATTTCATTAAAATCGATTCAATGGTTGAGGCATTAATGCGGAACAAAGAACCAAGTATATATTTTGTTCACATATAAGTCTCTCCCATATAGGCATACGAACTGTTCCGTTCCATTTTTCGAGATAAAAATGACCTATGTGATAATCGAGTATGCCCAGATCCGTTCAGCCGTTCTGGCGTTAATGCGCAAAAAACATTCATCCATCCCACCCATCCATCCATCCGTCCAAACTTTTACATTTATAATACCAGTAGGATTATCCGAAATTTTCCAAGCTTCACAACGAATTTTCCACCATTACATTGTCTAAAATCATCAAATCATGCTCTAAATGTATTTATACATCATCGAGAAAAAAATATTCGCGTTTTTCTAGAATTTTTCGAGTTTTCCACTAAGAATTTTCTATTTTTTCATTCGAAAAGTCATTCCGGAACATTTGCATACACAATTAAATACAAAAATTAAATTTTCGATTTTTAAAATTTTCCGACTTTTCTGGAGGGCTTACAAAAATTTTCTTTCGCAAAAACGTTCTCCTGGATTTTACGAACAACTAAAAAAGAATTCGAGCCAAATCGGCCCATTCGTTCTCAATTGATGAATTACAATACATTTGTTCACACCATTTTTAATAGCAGGTGCCCGTGCGATGATATACGGGCTTTCTATCCCACGGGAATCTAATGACATCTATCCACCTACAATTAAGAACCCTTCAGTCGTTGACGCGTGAAAGCGGAACAAACACCCAAGTATATGTATATATATTTTCTTATATTTAAGCCTCTCCCATAGGAACCGTTATTTTTTTTCGGGATAAAAATGATCTATGTGAGAATCCAGTACCCCATCCATCTACCAATCAAATTTCATGCAAATCCGTGTGCTTCTATGCGCCTTGTGAAAAGCTATGTTGGCTATTTCTAGAATGATTTCTATAAAAAATTAAAACACACCTATCCCACGCGAACCATACATTTTTCCGGGATAAAAAGTAGCATGTGACATATTCCAGACAATAATCTATCTCTGTACTAAATTTCATCCAGATCCGTTTAGCCGTTCCGCAGTTATTGAGCAACAAACATCCATACATCCATCCAAATTTTCACATTTATAATATTAGTAAGATTATTCTAGTATTCAGTACTTAAATATTTTTTTTATAATTCTGTTCTTATTAGATTGTTTTACACAATTGGATGAATGTTATCTGTTTTTCTTTTCAAGTTTAAGTTCTTCGTTTCGATTGAAGTATCATCTGGTAATTATTGTACACATAAAAAAGTTTAATTTAGAAATAATTTCCCATCGATTCAAGTGGACTCAGGAATGCAGAATCTGGCTGTAAATTTTGAGTCTGGCTTCGTCAACGCGCCGCATAGAAGTGGACAAGCCTTTGAGCGAAAATGGTTGCCATTGATGAATGACTGTACAACAACAATGAGCACAATGTTGAGCGGTACACCTTTATTGGGGGTTATTCTGTCCATGGCGGCTTGGCCCTGATTGACAAAAATGTTTATGCTACTAATAACTACAAGCTGGGCGCTTTGTTAGCTTGTACCAACGCCAATTGTATTCGGAACCAAGTGGATTTAGCTCATTCATTTCTCTCTGATTACATTGAACAACAATTGCCCCATGCGTTTTGGGACAATTATGTGACAAAGAATTTCTTTACGCTGAATTGAATAGTTTCATTGTCATCGATACTGGGCTTGCTTTACTTGGGAAGACGGAAAGCCACCGAAGCTGTTATCAACGCTCTGGAAGTTGTCGATGAGCGTTACAAGTCTATGGCCACTGCTATGGTAGACATTTGTCTATACGCCGCAGGAACTAGAAAAAACTCCCACTCCACCAAAGCAAATTTTTTCAACGAATGTGCCATATAATCCATTGGTGCATACACACAATAAGCCGCTATATAGCTCTTGGTAAGTTAGTTGAAACTTTATACAAAAAAAAATGTTATATTTAACTTCTAACTCCCAACAGTTCCTTCATCTTCATGGCAATCGAATGCTTCAAACAGAAAGCATTCCCAGTAAAAAAAATATATGCAGGGATAGTCCAGCATTTTCCGTGCTTCAAAACAACTCCCAACGGATGTAAGAATAGTGTGAGACATATCCTTGTTTAATAGAACCTTTCGTAATATTAAACCTTTTCTACTAACAATATAGTGCTTTTTTTTTTCTTTTTTTTATAACTTTGCACGCGCTCAAGGGATTATGAATACCCTTTATATGTTTTTCTTAACACAGCGCGGGCATCCGGTGGAAAAAGAGAAAGACGGATAGGAAAGATGTGTGGCGCTATGTTCTGAGACTAGAGCTGGTTGATGACTCAGATTTATCTCCAGGGATGGCGGCTGAACTACTGCGGAGAGAATTACCGTGTCTTATTTATTTATATCCCTTATAATTCGCATTATTTTATTTACTTCGTTGTCATATTTTTTATGGTTATGCAAGCTTACTCAATCACATGTTGTTAGTGTTATGCCTAAGCAGCATGTAATGAGCAAAGCAGCACCTTATTTTATGACAGTTTTTTTTTTAGAATTGGTTTTTAATGGAATATAAGAAGACAAAGACAACGGCAGGAATCAAACCTGCAACCACGAGGTTGACAGGCAAGCACACAACTATCGCGCCACGGCCACCCCCAAAATTTATTTATAAAAAATAAAGAAACAATTTGCGGCAAGCGTTTATTTTCCGATGAATTTCCATATCAGAAACAAAGCAAAATGCTTACCAACCAAAAAAGATTAGACCTACTCAACGATGAAAAAAATGAAAAGAATTCATATTAAGTATAATAAGTAAAGTTTTATTTTTTTTAATTCGATAATAAGTTGTTACAAGAAAATTAATTATTATTTCAAATTTACAAAAATCAATAAAAAAAGGTTGTTTTTTTTATCTCGAATATGAATTACCTTTTTGAAAATTGTACTTTTATTTAAAATCGAATATTTTAATTATACTTGATATTCCGCTAATCCGTCTGCCTCTCTGTAGGTCGATATAAATATGTATATCAATATTTTAATTTTTTCTACCTTATTATATTTCATTTTTACTCATTTTTGTTTTAACTAAACCACATACCTACACATGTTTTTGCTATATACGTCACTACCTATATACATTATATACTATTTGGGCTCTCATACATTTATATACCTATAGATCTTCAAAAATCAAATACTGAATATTATGTACATTACAACTATCATATAAAGTTTTATATGTATCTAACTAACCATCACCATCCAACACTTTTATTATACATTATTATGTACATTCATATTTACATACCTAAGCTCTATATACATATGTATGCAGTGCAGGTACATATTACCACAATAAATTACAGAATTAAAATCCATAACATAGATTTAAATATACATTTGAAGGTAGGTACCTAGAACATGTTCCCTGAAATATACATTCGATCCATTATTCTAAGAACTTACCTACATCGGCTTTAAACTTACCTAATCATAATTGGACCTACATACCAACAGCGTCAAAGTTTAGCTACATTAAAGAATACTTAAAATTTAAAACTAATAAATCGGGCCTATCACACGATCCGTCGTAATCGAAAATCTTATTATATTAATTATTTTTAAATTTGTTGATTCATATAAGTTAACAACAGCAACATTCCAAAATTAATAATATCAAATATCCCGCAACTTCCCACGATTCGTCCCATTGCATCGGCAACTTTCCGGGTTCATGAGTTCTCACAGTGGACACCGGATACATACGCGAATTCAACGAGCAAAACTGTGCTCTTCTTGCTTTTTTACATTTTCATGCTAATAAAATATTTTATGTTAAAAGTTTAGTTCTAAGTTATCTATCAACCTGTTAAGACGTTCTGTGTAAATAAATAAAAATATTTTTTTAATGAATTTTGAAGTGTACTTTTTATAATTGGCGCCCGAGCAGGGACAGTACTGTGTTAAAAGTATTTTAAGCGATAGTAGTAAATATAATAATTGAATACGCGACTGTAAAAAGGTGTGCGATAAAGAGTAAAGAAAGAATAACTGTGCGACTACGAAAGTGTGTCTAATTTGTAATAAAAAAAAAACAGAGCAATCAAAATAAAAAAGAAAAATTGACATTAAACTAAATAAACTGAAGGAGTGAAAAAAAATTTAATTAAAAATTAAAGTTGAAAAGCAGATACCAAGGAAACAGAAATAAATGAAGAGTACCCGAGTCACCGTGGGAACTAGAAATCCCTACAGGAAAAAAAGGAACAATACTCGACCGGCACAGTACTGCATCATGAGAATAATTTTATTGTAAGCATAATTATTAAACATTTATTGTAAAATTAAGAGAAACAAAATAATTTCAACAATACCAAGTTTATAAAGATATGTAAATTCCTTTTCTAAAATTTAAAGTTAGGGAAAATAATTTCAACAACACCAAGCTTATAAAGATATTTAAATTCATTTTCTAAAATTTAAAGATATAATTTCAACAATACCAAATTTATAAAGATATTTAAATTCCTTTTCTAAAATTTAAGGATATGGAAAATAATTTCAACAATACCAAGTTTATAAAGATTTTTAAATTCCTTTTCTAAAATTTAAAGATAACTTAGAACTCACCAACCCTTTCAATCCAATATTTACCACCTTTCCCTTCCCTGAAATTTCAATACTATAAAATTTCATCCGTTGAAACAAATTATTAACCTTAGTAATCAAAATGAGTAAGACAGAGGAAAATATTCAGCAAGTCCCTTTAAATCCAGCACCTTCCCTAAATCCACGAATAACTAACGGAACACAGGATCTAACCGACTACATAAACCAAGTGGTCGCTAATGCCTTCTCCCAAATGGGAACTCCATCAGGAGAATCCGACAGTGTAGACCAACCAATTGATGTTGGTGAAGCTAGGAACCTAGAAGGGTTAGAAAGAATACCAGATGTAGTGAAAAGTCTACGACAATTCTCTGGGGAACCAGGTGAATTTAGCTCTTGGAAGAAGAGCGTAGACAGAATCCTGAAAATTTACGAACCTGTCCGTGGTTCGGCCAAATATTTCGACATCCTGAGTGTTGTCCGAAACAAAATAGTTGGACAAGCGGACATAGTCCTAGAGTCCTACAATACCCCGCTAAAGTGGGCTAAAATATCAAGATGCCTAATGCTGCACTATGCAGATAAAAGAGACCTTGGTACTCTCGAGTACCAAATGATGGTTTTGGTTCAAAGAAACCAAACCATTCCCGAATTCTATCAGCAAGTGTACCAACATCTTTCCCTTATTTTAAACAAATTAGCCTCTATGGAGTTAAGCGCTGAGTCACTTACTACCATGACTAGTGCGTACAGAGACAAGGCATTAGACACGTTTATACGTGGTCTAAAGGGAGATCTTCCGCGGCTTCTCAGTATAAGGGAACCAATCAATCTCCCTCAGGCACTGCATCTCTGCCTCAAGCTAGACAATGTTAATTTTAGGAAAAACTATGCCATGAATAATCAAACTATTTTAAAGAGATCGAGCTTCCAACCTCCTCCTCCACTACCACCACGTCGTCAAATCCCCTCACATAATGCTCCACCTTTGGGAAATAGGTTTATTCCCGAACTCCATCATAACCCTCAACCCCGACCTTACTTCCAAACACATCAACCAGTGAACCGATCCTTTGTTTCTTTCCAAAAAAAATTCCTATCCATTTCAACATAATCAAAACAATTATTCATTCAACCAAAATCCCTATTATCACAGAAATCTCCCACCGAAACCACAACCAAGGCCTCAACCCATGTCAGTCGACATGTCAGTCAGGTCGCAAAAATTGAATTACCAGAACCGACCTAGATATCAAAACCCCAGCGCAAACAAGCGCCCAAACTCTCAACAAATTCATTCTCCAGGTAAATACCAAAGGCTTTACCACACTACCTCAAAGGATGTCCCCGGCAACGAGGAATCCAGAGAATTACAACCTCACGAAGAATTTGAGGACTTCCCACCTCCGGAGGATTATGGCTACGACGATGGTTTAGATGACTACGCCGATTTGCAAGAGGATGAACAAGTAGAACAAGCTCAGCCTGAGGAGGTTCATTTTTTAGATTAAACTGCTCTTCGCTGCCGCACTTTGAGTTCACTGCGAAGAGCGGAAAAACATTTAAATTTTTACTTGATACCGGATCAAAGAAAAATTATATCCAATCATGTTACATTCGAAATCCCATATCTAACGAGACCATCTTTTTCGCGAATTCCATTAGCGGTAACACTCAAATAACCCACCACGCATACTCGGAAATTTTCGGTCCAAATATCCAGAAAATTAAGTTCTTTATTCTTCCCGGCCTAAAAACTTTTGACGACATTCTCGGGAACGTCAGCCTAAAGGAATTGAACGCTGTCATCCATACGAAGGATAACTGTTTCGTAATTAATAACGACATCAAGATACCTCTCAAGCAACAAATTTCTCAAGCAGTTAATTATCTATTAACAGCTAAAATTTCTCATCTATCTTCTGATCAAGCCCTTCGACTTACTCAAATTTTAAAAAAATGCCCAAATCTTTTTGCCGACCCCGATGTAAAACTCACCTACACTTCTAGAGTAAAAGGGGAAATTAGAACTCTAACTAACGAACCAGTTTGTTCAAGGGCATACCCATACACGATGGCTTTGAAAGGAGAAGTCGAGTCTCAACTCAATGAACTTCTGAAGAACGGGATTATTAGACCATCGCGGTCAGCCTATAATTCACCGGTATGGATAGTCTCCAAAAAACCGGATTCTGAAGGAAAGAAAAAATACAGAATGGTAATTGACTACAGGAAATTGAATTCTGTAACTACAGTAGAAAAATATCCAATTCCTGAAATCAATGAATTTTTGTCGAATTTAGGCCACAACAAATGGTTTATAACAGTTGACCTTAAGAGCGGATTTCATCAAATTCCTTTAAGGGAATGCGATATCGAAAAAACTGCATTTTCCGTAAACAACGGAAAATTTGAATTCCTTCGACGTCATATTACGGGAGCACATAGGTGTGCGATGTTTCGTTTACATCGATGACATCATTATCTTCAGCAAATCCGAAGAAGACCATTACAGAGATGTCGAACTCTTCTTCAAAACACTGGAAGCTGCAAATATGAAGGTCGAACTGGAAAAATCAATTTTTTTCCAAACCCAAGTCGAATTTTTAGGCTTTGTCGTCTCAGAAGATGGAATCAATACAAATCCTGAGAAAGTTTGTACAATAGCAAATTTTCCTCCACACAAAACATTGAAAGATCTACGATCATTTCTTGGTATGTCGGGCTATTATCGCAGGTTCGTAAAAGATTATGCGAAAATTGCAAAGCCCCTCACATCACTTCTGAGAGGGGAAGATGTGCGAGTGTCCAAACTCAATCAAAAAATAAAATAATCCATTTAGACCAACAAGCTCTAGAATCCTTTGAAAAAATAAAGAACATCCTAAAATTATGCTTGCCTACCCAGACTCTTCGAAAGAATTTCACTTCACCACCGATGCATTGGACTATGCTATCGGCGCAATCCTCTCGCAGGATGATAGACCAATTACTTACCTTTCCAGATCATTGAATGAGACCGAAGAATCATATGCTACCACCGAGAAGGAAATGCTTGCCATCATATGGGCACTCGGCTC
Source organism: Philhelius pedissequus (assembly GCA_910595825.1). Taxonomy (NCBI): domain Eukaryota; kingdom Metazoa; phylum Arthropoda; class Insecta; order Diptera; family Syrphidae; genus Philhelius; species Philhelius pedissequus. Next base: position 205,931,702 of record OU343160.1, read on the forward strand.
CATTTCCTATATGGGTCAAAGAAAGTGAAAATTTTCACTGATCATCAACCTCTCACCTTCGCGCTCAGCAACAAAAATTCAAATACTAAAATGAAAAGATGGAAAGCGAAGGTCGAGGAATACAACTATTAGCTCCAGTATAAGCCCGGGAGAGCGAACGTTGTAGCGGATAGTTTGTCTAGACCACCACGAATCGAAATAAATTCAATGACAGCAAGTCTTCATAGTGATGATAGTTCATCCCACAACCTAATTCCGTCAGTCGAAACCCCCATTAATGCGTTCAGAAACCAATTGATATTAGCAATTGGCCAAGCGACAAGTTATCAACTTAAACAACCCTTCCCAAATTATAACCGTCATATCTTTACAGAATCCTGGTACACCAAAGAAATGATAATAGGCATTTTTAAACGATATCTTAATCCTAATTTAATAAATGTTCTTAAAACGGATGAGTCAACTATGGCTATCATTCAAGAACTCTACCCACTCCACTTTACAAACTATAGAATATGTCACACTCAATTAGAAGTTATAGATGTTCCTACCGAAACCGAACAAGTGGAAATCATCCTCAAAACACATAGAAGAGCTCAGAGGAATGCATGCGAGAACAGGCTCCAAATCTTGCAAAAATATTACTTTCCAAGAATGAATGCAAGAATCCAAAATTTTCTCAAGCGCTGTACAATCTGTAAAGAAAACAAGTACGAGCGACACCCTTATAAGATTTATATAAATGAAACACCCCTACCTTCCTATACAGGTCATATTAATCACATAGATATTTTCTCCACACAAAACTTTCTAGTCCTCACTCCAGTAGATAAATTCTCGAAACTAGCTCACGCAATAATTATAAACTCCCGGTCTGTAGAAGATATACGACAACGCTTATGGGATACACTATTCCACTTCGGTGTCCCGGAGCATGTTGTCATTGATAATGAGAAATCCCTAAATTCAGTATCCCTTAGGGCCATGATGGAAGAACTCAATATAACAATTTATCAAACTCCGCCATACAAGAGCGAGGTTAATGGCCAAGTAGAAAGGTTTCATTCTACCTTATCAGAAATTATGCGATGTGTGAGTTCCGAATTTCAGATTACTGAATTCAGCGAGCTGCTTGGAAGATCGGTCTACGAATATAATTCCACCATCCATTCGACCACGAAAAAAAAACCAATAGAATTGTTTTTTGGTCGAGATCAGAGAGTTTCTCCCGAATTATACGAAGAGGCAAGAAAAAGTAATATTGAAAGGATAAAAGAGAAACAATTGAAAGACTTACAGATTCATAACAAATCACGAAAGCCCCCTAAGACTTACCAGGTGGGAGAAGAAATTTCGTAAGACATAATAAAAGACTAGCCTCTAAATTAACTGTACGCTATAAGATCGAGAATGTAAAGGAGGATAGGAACACCACTGTACTTACTGCATCAGGAAAAATAATCCATAAAAGCAACATTAGGAACTAATTTTCTCTAATAAATATTGGACTACTCAAACTCCCAAATTGTTGCCATAAATAATGGGTTAGCGAAAATTCAGAATGTAAATTTTAAAATCATTCATACAATTGATCTGGATAAATACGAAGGATTTATAAACCAAGCCAACACAACCCTCCTCTCAACAAACATCAAGTCCCATATCCTTTTCTCTCTCCTTCAATTTGAACTTATACAGATAAAGGACATACTAGCCTATATTAAACCAAATAGAAATAAAAGATCTTTAAATTTTGTAGGTTCAACAAGATCTTGTTTTAATTGAAAACAAAATAAATAACTTAGTTGATAATAATGAAAATCAAATTGTCATAAATGAATTGTATAATAATAGAATAAACAATATAACAAGAGTCACTAATAAAATTTTAAAAGAAATAAGAGAAAATAAATATGTAGATAATGAATTGTTTGTTACACTCAAATATAAAATTAAAATTATTAAAGAAGAACTTATAAATATTAAGTCCGCCATTCATTGGGCGAAAGAACAAATATTAAATTCAATTATTTTGTCAAACGAAGAAATAAATATTGCCATAAGAGCACTGAATAAAGAAAAATTCCCCTTTAATACGGTGGAAGAAGCGTTAGAATTTGCTAATGTTAAAATTTTTACAAATAAGTCAATATTAGTTTATATTGTTAACATTCCACTCACGGAATCACGAATTTGCGAAAAACTTTCTTTGAAACCAATAAAGAGAAGTAATAAAGTAATTAAGTTACCAAATGAAAACAAATTGTCAAATATTAATATGTGAAAACAAATTTTATAAAATTGAAAAACCATGTAGAACATTGAACAGTTTGTCTGTTTGTTATTCAGAAAATATCAAAGAAATAATTAATTTAAATTGCATTCCCAATTTGCTCACAAGTCGCAACTCGTCCTGCCCCGTTACAAACTCCCAACCCATTCCGAGCATCGAGATGATAGAGACAGGCGTAATTTTCCTTAATCAATTTCAAGACAACATAACAATAGACGGAATCGGACATCCTCTGAACGGAAGCTTCCTTATCAAATTCCACAACGCAACAATTGGAATCAAGAATCAAATATTTCGCTGAGGAGAAAGATCCTCAGTCCAAATCTTACCTGTCGTTATTCAACCTCAGCCATATGAAAAAGAGATCAACGAAGCGCTTTCTCTAGAAATGATGCATGAGCTTCACATTAAGAACAGGGAGCATATCAAGAAGCTCGAAGTAACCAGCCTCGTTCACCAATCCATCTCTCACGGCACTGTGATGATCATCATGGGCATCATAGTGACAGTAATTATTGTGAAAAGGAAGCAAACACAAGTAACAATTAAACATGAGGAGACCCATCAAGAAGTAGCATCCGAAGTCTTGGGAACCCCTAACACCTTCAAGCCAATTTTCATCCCTACCTTTAATCAGATGAGAAGTCCCAGCATCGCCAAACTCTATGACGCTCCATTCTTTTAATTGCTGGATGAGGGCATCCAGATTTAAGCAGGGAGGAGTTAACAACAGCAACATTCCAAAATTAATAATATCAAATATCCCGCAACTTCCCACGATTCGTCCCATTGCATCAGCAACTTTCCGGGTTCATGAGTTCTCACAGTGGACACCGGATACATACGCGAATTCAACGAGCAAAACTGTGGGAAATGCAATCTTGCTTTTTTACATTTTCATGCTAATAAAATATTTTATGTTAAAAGTTTAGTTCTAAGTTATCTATCAACCTGTTAAGACGTTCTGTGTAAATAAATAAAAATATTTTTTTAATAAATTTTGAAGTGTATTTTTTATAATTTATATATATGTACCTAGGTACAAGTTTTCATTCATATCAAATGGATTGTTGTTTTCTTTGGATTTTAAGATTTTGCCATTGTATATATATTCCATAGTACTATCATGAAGCGGAACGTCCGAGGCGCCCTCTGGTGAACACGCTGAAATGTACAACTCTGCTGATTGGGCAGACTCTCAAAGAGCGAGAATTGACAAATAAAAAATAAGGTAAGACAAATAGATAATGAGGGAGAAGAATTCAAAAAGCTAAATCAGGATAAAAGAAAATATATTTTTTGCATTTTTCTTTTACATTTATTATAAACTGGAGAAAATACCTATGTAGGAAGAATATCCCAATTTCAATTTGTAAGTATCCCGTTCGACCTACTTTTGTTTAGGATATACCTAGGTATGTATATTTCGCTTTGTTTTGTTTTTAACTAAGATTTCGTGTAATTTTTCTTTGGACATTGTAGGTACGTGTGTGAAATATATTTTGCCGTCGGTTGTGTGTAAAAAAAATGCAATTCGGTATTTTTTTTATTTTTGTGTAATAAAGTGTTTTTGTGAAGTTAAAGTTAATTAGTGATGTTCGGTGAAAAAATTGTGAAGTGTCTTTAAACCTATATGTAGGTAGGTACATCAATTTTTTTTTTCAGATCAAAATACCTAGGTATGTAGGTACCTACCTGCAGTGAGTAAAAATGCATTCTTATAATAATAAAATGCGCTACTACTGGATCGTACAAACTTGATATTGTTGCTAACAACTTTAGTATAGGTAAGAATTGAAGCTGTTAGAAAGTAGGTACTCTAGTTATCAATTGAATATGCAATTTGAATATGCAAGATTATTAAAAAATTTTGGAAGCATTTCCATTTAAAAAAATAATTTTGATCGGTTCATTCAAAAATGATAAAGTATAAAATATGAAAAATGGTTGTATACTTACATACCTACATATTTGAAATAAGATGTGCACATATTACATTATATATCAAGCCTTGAAATTGAATTGAAATGTTATGTAAATAAATCCGAAGGGAATACCTACATACAAAAATATTTTATGCACCTACAAACATTTAAAATTAAAATTAAAGAACGTGTCCATTATATATTGAAAACAAACATTTAATAGCAAACCATTTATCTCTTTTTCCAGTAGGACAATTACATTTCACGTGCACCTACGGCAACCAGGATTGGATTTGACTTTAAAAACTATTCGGAACATTGCCTATGAATATTTTTAACTTTTTTCAAAATGCAAAAAAAAATTGTTTCATATCGATAAAGAAAGTAGAAAATAAATTAATCGTAAAAAAATTATTCTATGGTTCTTTTTTGTATTAACTAGAACTTAGAGTTCGCCTGCGTAAGTTAATATTTTCGTCATTATGAATACCTAACGGAGAATTCCACTGAAAGCTAACGTATTTCTATTACTAATTTTCACACATTTATTAAAAAAAATCGAGTTGGATTTTCGACTAATAACTAAGAGAATAGTTCAGTAGAATATTCGCTCCATGTGTCAAAATCAATCAATTAAAAAAACGTTCGCTTTTCTTCTAACAATCGATTGGATTTTCGTAATGATGAACAAAACAAAACTATGTAAGTATGTGCCTACCAAGTTTGAAGAAAATCACTTCAGCTTCTATCATTGGAATGCTGACTTTGATGAAAATCTTAATATATAAATTTTTCTTATTACATTACCCAATTGTGCCTAAATATATACACCAAATGTATCGCAATTAAAAATAAAGATTTTTGTTTTATTTTGTTCATGTTTTATTTGCGAATAAATTATAATTTAATATTTATTTATTTGTTTTGTTTTTATTTTAAATTATGTTCTAATATTTATGGAGTCTGCTCATAACAGCATAAGTCAATTTTTTTCGAAAATAATCCACCGTTTTTTTACTTAGTTCATTAAAAATGGTTGTTTTTGGTACCTCTAATAAATACATTTGTTGGCTTTCGATTTTCTGTAAAACGGTTCATTTGATTGTTTTCAAATTTTTCAAAGCATTCAACCTTCCATTAAAATAGATTAAGCACGAAAAGATGGTTTGTCGTTTCCCATTTTAACGTTTCATTGTAACAAACGTATACTTATATATATACTCGTATATATACTTGATTGACAGGGAGTTGTAATTTAAATAAAATGTTTTGTTTCCTTAACTTCTTTTTTCCAACTCTCCAAGTGCTTGGAGTGCTGTTCTACGGTACCTTTTGGAGGGCGGAGTTGAAGAAAGGTTTCTTGTTTTTTTTGGTGTTAGTGAGTCCCGCAACGCAGATGAGCTGACAAAGCATATTTTTTAATACTGTACTTGATATATTCTCCTGCAAGGACAAACTAATTGGCGAATCTTACGGCAGCTATGTTTGGGGATGTTAAAAAGAAAGTCCTTGATGCTTGTCCAATGGCTAACTCACGTTTCAAATTTAGGTTTATCCCGATCACTTAAAAATATATTGGAATTAAAAGTTTTTCTTGGCAGTATTAATACTATTGATCGTTTTTTTTTTACATATCAACTAAATGTTCAAAACTTTTAAAGAAAATAGCCAACCGACGAAAGCCTGGGTTATCGGAAACTCGATGGTATTATCATTCGCGGATAATAAACGCCATTTTATATTGTAGATTATATATAATTCTAACTTTTATTAGAATATTAGACAACCCTAGTGAATGAGACACTGGCTCGCTTTCTATTGCCAAGAGCTTGTTAATTATATTAGAGGCACTAGATTTTTTTCTTAATAGTCTTTCTGAAATTTTTACTAAGACTGACTTTCTTTAGAAATGGTTCAAAATTAGCAAACGGATGTTGAATTTGCAAAAAGAGAAATCGAAAATTTTGAGTCTTGGCAGAGCTCTGACTTTCTTAATAAATTTAAATCCATTTTGGAAAGCATAAGCGATTGCGCGGAAACACCACGAAAACGAGGATTGCTCGAAATTGATTCCAAAACACGTTATAAACATCGTTTTGTAGAAATATAGACTATATTATATCCCAAACAAATACAAGATGTAAAAATTTCACGAATTTATTTTTTTAGATTTACTTAATACATCAAAATATGATAATTTCGAAGTTTCCAATCAAAACTAAAAAATATCTTTTTTAATACATACATTTTTGCCCTGGGCCTTTTGACTTTACAGCTTTAAAAAATGAACTTAAAGTTTTGTATACAACTTCTTCTCTTCGAAAACTTGACGTTTTAGTACTTCATAACCATTTAGAATACGAAATATTGGGTGAAACATTCCCGCAAATTTATAACTTAACAATACATTTATTTAGGATATTGTATTTGCATCCAAAAAAAGTTTTCTTTCGAAACCGCTTTTATTATGCATTAAGTTCATTGTTACATTTAACTTAAATGACTTAAGGTATAACAAATTTGGTTCAAATTGCTGAACCTTATGGTTTCATACTAACTTATGCATTGAACGAAATTATTTCAAGTAAACTCCCGAAATTTTATTTTTTGGTGACTAATTTTTCTTCGACCTACCTTTTAAAATTATTCACGTCTAGCTACTAATACATACTCACCTATATCTTTCACTTTCACTATTATATGTACATATTTACATACCTAGGTTCCATCTATGTATGTATGTACATAAAATATAGCTATTACCTTCCTAATAATTAAAAATAAATCCATTTAAATATACATTTGTAGGTAGGTACCATTCAACAATTTATTATTCTATTTGAACCTGCATAGGCTATATCTACCTACTAACAGCGTCAATGTTTAGCTACATTAAAGTTGTTAGCTACAAGAGCAAGTTCGTACGATCCAGTCCTGATTTTAATGTGTCCATGTACATATTTATCTTAATGTCAATTCTTATTCCTTTACTAAACCACCGTCTTCGATTGTTTAGCGAAGGACTAAGTTTGTAAATGTGAAATATCAGAAATTCTATTGTATTATTAGAATTTTGCACACACCATATTGAATAAGTCCTAAACCTTTATTAATTTAGGTGTATAACTTCCTTATTCATTCCTGTTTTTTTAATATACTGCATTTTAATATGTTTTTTTTAAGTTTTTCTTATTTTAAAGTTTTAATACCTACCTATACTTAACAACCTTAAATATGTAAAAAAACATAATATAATTTAACATAACAGCAAATCACTTATAGTAGATAATAGCTATACTATGATACATGACCTAGTTTCTAGATAATACATCACCCACATGCAACCTATTTAAATAAAAAATAAAATTCATTCAAAAATTAATTTTAATTAGAAAAAAAAATTATTCAAAATTTTGATATGCAGAATTAGTTTGGCTACCTAGATCTTCTCAGATATAAAATTTGAGATAAATCCAATGTATACCGTTACCCAAAATTAAAAAACCGCTATATGAAAGGTGCGGTTAATAGACTTTTCCCGTAAGCTTGGTTCTTACTAAATGATAGCTAACAAAAAAATTCTAACACATTTTTATCGGAATCGTTGGAGGCGTTTTCGAGAAAAATAAGCTTTTTCTTAACGGTTGTATGGCAGGTGCCTTTATTTTTAGGCCTAAAAATAAAATTTCAATTTCCCCTATGAGGAATGCTAAACAAATACCCACGTACCAAATTTGAAGGTAATCGCTTAAGCCGTTTAGGCTGCAGCTCGTTATACATACAGATGGAAAGACTGACAGACAGACATTTTTTGTCGATCACTTTTATAGGCTTCTCTATGACCGTAATATCATGTTTGATTGTTAGAATTTTGTTTTTGTTTTTTACGAATGCATAACTTGCCTAGTAACTACCTATAATCGTAAGTAAGAATAGTTAGGTCTGTATGTAAGTATATTTGTCTTATACATTATAAATGTTAATTTACCTACCTACGATTGTTTTAAGCGCGACTGAGCCGCTTTTGGTGAAGTACCTACCATATATCAGAAGACATCAACTCTAAAAGGCTAAATAAAATAATACCTAGGTACTTAAAATTTGTTAGAATAATTTCTTTTTTTTCACCAAATCCAAATCAAAAATAACTTAAATCCAATCAATTTTACAGGTACACATCCAAACTACCCCAACAATTCGAAACTTGTAATACGTATTTATCATTGTAGGTACTTATTCACGTATGAACAACAATAAGCGATGGAAGTAACAAAATTACTTACTTTACTACATTAAGGCAAAATGAAAAATAAAATCCATTCATAAGTTCATTGTATTTATATTCCTCTTTGCCGTATTCTCATATAAAATAATAAACTACAAATGTGATGTCAAAAAAATACACCACATTTGGTTTTATCCCTTTTATTCAATATTGCAATAAGAACAGAAATAAAACTACCTCATCTCTTCTTTTCCCTCTTTTATTTCTCTGCCCCGCTCTCAAACAAATAACTGCAAAAGCAAATTTCTCGACACAAGCGCCATCTGCACAGGCGCGCTGATTTTCATGTTCCATGGTATTACTATATAAATATAAATACAATGATTTTGCCTTCTAAACAATTTTATTATAGTTTCATCCATTTATTTCTACCCTTTCGTGTACAATTTTTTTAAAAACGAATAATCGCTTTAGTTTTGTTTATTAAAGAATCTTGCCCCTGAAGTAAGTAGAAGGTAATTTAAGACAAAAAAATTGAATCTGAATATAATTTTGTAATTCTTCATTTTTCAAAAACACGAAAAACTACATTTATATAGCAATTTTTCGATATAATTGTTTGATTATAAAATGATTTTAAGAATTTAGAAGCTGAGGCAAATTAACACTCAGAACAGTTACAATCATCGAAATCGAACAAGTAGTTTCGAAATGAGAGCCTTGCGTAAGTTCTGATTTCAAGATTTTCCTTGATATAAGTAGAAATTTCATGGAATTGCTAATTTGGACAAGCTGTCATTTCCAAAGTACTTAATTGATTTCGACGATTTGGCGTTTTTCTTTTTTATCTCCGAGCAGATCTCTGAGCAGAGCCTGAGTAAACCGAGTTAGATCTGCGTAGAGCATGGTCAGATATCTCCGATTTAATTTTGAAATAAACTTAAGCGCAGAACTGTCATATATTATTATAATTGTTTATAATTGTTTTTATTAAAACTTATTTACCAGCAAATCCAAAGCTTTCGTTTTCCGAATTCATTTCTATTTTTAATTGGTTTTACTTTAGTGATTATTGTTAAAATTATGAGTAAAGTTAGCCGCGCCCAGCACTTTGCTCCGTTTGATCGGTCATTTTATTCGGAGCTAATGGTTCCTGCCCCGATTTACCTCTGATTTAAAAAAGAAACACGAGTTGAGAGATTAAATGTGTCTGAGCTAAAAAAAAAAGACAGATCTTTTCTTGACAGCCGAATTCTTTACTCGGAGCTAAAAAAGAAAATCGCCAATTGTAACCGTTCTGAGCGTTAATTTACCTAAGCTTCTAAATCATTAAAATCATTTTGTAATCAAGCAATTATTTCGAAAAGTTGCTATCTAAAAGTAGTTTTTTCGTGTTTTAGATTGAAAAAAAATTGAAAAATAACGAAATTAGTTTCAGATGCAATTTTTTTGAAATATTTTCTCGAATTGAAAACGGTTTCAAGAATTTACAAGCTGACATAAATTAAAACTCATAACAGTTTAAATCATCGAGAGCAAGTAAGCACTTTGGAAATTACAGCGTGTCCAAATTAGCAATTCCAAGAAATTTCTATTTTTTATTCAAAACATACTCTTCGGTATATACATATATACATATTTATTGAACTTATATTGGAGATAATTACGACCATACATAATATATATTAAATTATTCTAGTATTCAGTACGTAAATATTTTTTTTTATAATTCTGTTCTTATAGATTGTTTTACACAATTGGATGAATGTTATCTGTTTTTTTTTCAAGTATTAGTTCTTCGTTTCGATTGAAATATCATCTGGTAATTTCTGTACACATATAAAAGTTTCATTAAGAAATAATTTCAAATCGATTCAACTGGACTCTGGAATGCAGAATCTAGCTGTAAGTTTTGTTTCTGGCTTCGTCAACGCCGCATTGGGAGTGGACAAGCTTTTGAGCGAGGATGGCAACAAATGACTGTACAACAACAATGAGCACAATGTTGAGCGCTACACCTTCATTGTTGGTCATTCTGTCCGTGGCGGCTTGGCCCTGAATGACAAATATTTATATGCTACTGATCACTACAAGACGGGCGCTTTGTTAGCTTGTATCAACGCCAATTGTGGTATTCGGAACCAAGTGGATCCAGCTCAGTCATTGCTCTCTGATTACATTGAACAACAATTGCTCCATGTATTATGGGACAATTATGTGCCTTAGAATTTCTTTACGGTGAATTGAATCGTTCCATTGTCATCGATACTGGGCTTACTTTACTTGGGAAGATAGAACGCTCTGGAAGTTGTCGATGAGCTTCACAAGTCTATGGCCACTGCAATGGTAGATAATTGTCTATACGCCACAGGAACTGGAAAAACTCCCACTCCACCAAAGCAAAGTTTTCCAAAGAATGTGCCACATAATCCATTGGTGCATACATACAATAAACCGCCATATAGCTGTAGGTAAGTTAGTTAAAACTTTATACAAACAAAAATGTTATATTTAACTCCTAACTCCCAACAGTTCCTTCATCTTCATGGCAATCGAATGCTCCAAAGAGAAAGTATTGCCAGTAAAAAAAATATATGCATGGATTGTCCAGCATTTTCGTGCTTCAAAACAACTCCCACCGGATGTAAGAATATTGTTAGACATAATCTTTCTTTTAATATAGCCTTTCGTAATATTAAACCTTTTCTACTAACAATATTGTGCCTAATTTATTTATAAAAATATGGACACAATTTGCCGCAAGCGTTTACTTTCCGATGAAACAAAGCAAAATGCTTATCAACCAAAAAAGAGTAGACCTACACAACGATGAAAAATATGAAAAGAATTCATATTAAGTATAATAAGTTAAGTTTTATTTTATTATTTTATTATTCAATTAATTATTATTTCAAATTTACAAAAATCAATAAAAAACGTTGTTTTTTTAACTCGAATATGAATTACCTTTCTGCAAATTGTACTTTTATTTAAAATCGAAAATTTTAATTATACTTGATATTCCGCTATTCCGTCGGTCGATATAAATATGTATATCCATATTTTTCATTTTTTCTACCTTATTATATTTCATTTTTACGCATTTTTTTCCTGACTAAACCACATACCTACACATGTTTTTGCTATATACGTCACTGAATACCTACCTATATACATTATATACTATTTAGGCGATCATACATTTATATACCTATACATCTTTAAAAATCAAATAATGCATTTTATGTACATTACAACTATCATATAAAGTTTTATATGCATATATGAATATAACTAACCATCAACATCCAACACTTTTATTATACATTATTATGTACAATCATATTTACATACCTAAGCTCCATATACATATGTATGCAGTTTAGGTGCATATTACCATACTAATTTACAGAATTTAAATCCATAACTTAGATTTAAATATAAATTAAACTATTTTACCTTTTATTTTATAAAAAAATATTTTTTTGAGGTATGAACCTCTTTATTTGCAATTCACTTCATAACTGAATACAATAAAGTTCTTTAATTCTAATTAAGACTATCCTCAAGTGCATCCGTGCATCTGTCGCTGATGTTGTGCGACGTTCCCACAGGTGGTATTATTTTACATCTTCGCTACGTGATGGAATGCGGTGTTTATTCGCTCTAGAACTAGCGTCAGCAAAAAGTGTGAGAATGATCATAAATCATCTTTGGTTTTATAATCTTTCTGGTGTTAACTTCTCCACCCTTTAAAATCGAATGCCCTCATTCGATACCGATGTTCTTAGATGTTGTGAATGGTCAGGTACCCCTATTGTTCTAGCTGTTGGTATAGGGTTAGTTTCATTGCCATCCATTATTCTTTCCTCGATTTGCTTCAAACCAATCTCTTCTGTGGCCAAATTTCTTTTTCTTTTAAAACATTGAACCACTTTATTTTTTAAGAGTATGAGTACCAACGTCACGTATATTATGGTTAGGGCTGATAGATTCATTATGGACTTCCTTTCGCTGCTTATTTCCAACTTCTCAATATAGCGGGTATTGTGGGTTTCAACTTCTTTAAGCATTTCTAGGGTAAGTAGTTCTTCGACTTGTGACTTCGCTGCTGACGGTTGCAATATAGCTGGTAACGGCTTATGTCCGAAGGCTTCTGTTTCCTTGAAAGTGTATGGCCCTGCCTTTATTGTCGCGTTGTGAAACTGGATGAGGTATGTTCCATTTAGGTGGATTTCATTGTCATCGACTTCTACCTTGCCGTTGAACTGGTTTAACAAGATGATTCCGGGAGCTAGTTCCTCTAAATCGGGGATGTGTTGATTATTTACTTCGATGCACATATGGGGTTTGCTGGAGAGTAGGTTGTTAATACATTCATCATTGCTCATATTTAGTATATTATTTTGTTTACAGATAGATAGAGAGTTAAAAGTCTTACATTTTTCGATCATAGCAAACAAATTTTCTTTACATTTTAGTATTTCTTTAAATTCTGTTTTTATAATTTTTTTGCCCTTTTTGACGGGTTTAATCAGTATTTTATTACAAATTTCTTCATCAGTAGTGGGTGTACTTATAATGTATAATAGCGATTCGCTACTTACAGCTATTCTTATATCTGAAAATTCTATTGCTTCTACAATGTTGCTGTAAGGCATATTTTCTTTTTTTAATATTTTCTTTATTGACTTAATTTCTAAATTAGACAGAATATATGTATTTATTATTCCGGCCTTAGCCCATTGGACAGCATATTCTACATTTTTTACTTCTTCCTTTAATGCTTCCAGTTTTGATTTTACATTTATCATAAATTCTAGTCTGGTGCTTTTGTCTGCCTTTATGGTTTTTAATACCTGATTTGTAACATTATTTATTTCATTTATCTTATTGGCTATTACATTATTTATTATTCTTTGCTGGTTATTGTTAGCTAGTACATTGTTTATTTTCTCTTTAACAACTTTAAAATCATGTTTGTCCGGTGTTCCGGCGATCCACTTGCAGGCGGAGCCGAGAAAATCTAAGGATCTTTTATTTCTGGACTTAGGAACAAGCCGATCAAGATGATGCTGAATTTCGTTTACGTGGTTGGATAGGAGGGGAAAGATAGGATTGGAGGTGTTTTCTAAACGAGACATAGTCCTTTCTAAACGCCATTCGGTATTCCTGAATATCAACGACGTGAATTAATTTGAACGTGCCAATTTGCACTTTTGCGTTTTCCATTTCGATTGGGATAAGTTGTGCATTTGTGTAGTCGAGCATCTTGACATTACAATTGATGGGCGTAACCCAGAATCTGTAATAAAATTTAATTTCGAATTAGGGATTTATGAATGATTTTACCGGATTTGCTTAGAATAGTTGTATTTCTGTTTTCGTCTACTATTTCCTTTTTATAACGACGGTTCAATTTTGATCCTACCCGTTTATTTTGTTTAACATACACGATTTGACCTGGTGAATATTCTTTAGCCAATTGTCTCGATTTATTATGATACTCAAGGTCATAGGCTTGCTTCTGTTCTAGTTTGTCTATGTTGTCCTTCCTTGCTTTTTCTAACAACTCGGGGTCTGAGGCTACTCTTTGACTGAAAAACACTTCTATAGGCTTGCTTTTAGTTGTGGAAGGGATAGAACAGTTGTATTCATATACCGCTCTTTCCAGGAGTTCCGCAAAGGAACGGTGAACGCCTTCTGTTTTCAAACATCTCATTATTTCAATGAGAGTCGAATGAAATCGTTCTACTTGACCATTAATGCTGCTGCAATATGGCGGTGTTATGTATACTTCGATTTTCAATTCCTCTTCTACCATGTATCCAATTGAGATTGAATTAAAAGATTTTTCGTTATCTATTACTACCGTTTTAGGAATGCCGAAAGAAAAAAGTATTTCCCGTAAAGGTTGCCGAACATCTTCGACGGCTTTTGACTTGAGGACTTTTGCCTGCGCATACTTTGAAAATTTATCTATAGAGGTTAAAACGAGGTTATTTTCAGTGGAAAAAATATCCAGGTGGACAATCTGACCTGGGTACTGAGGAATTGGTGTTGCCTGCAGTTCAGGCTTACTCGGATGTCTATCATATTTATTTTGCTTGCATACAGTACATTTCTTTATAATTTTCTTTATTTTATTAGTCATTGAAGGAAAATAAAATTCTTGTAAAATTTGCGATTTATTTTCACGTTCGTTTCTATGAGCCCTCTTATGCGTTCTTATGATAATTTCTTCTTGTTCAGTTTCGTTAGTCACATCTTGAACTTGCAATTGTGTAAATCTGATTTTGTATCCGTTGAAATGTTCGGGGTATAAGGTTTGTATCATGCCCAAGATAAACTCTTCGGCCTGGATACCATTTATGACAGTAGGATTTAGAATTCTTTTCAGAATATCTTTGAGATTATCGTGATTAAACACTGGTTCGGTTATGACATGTCTATGGTAAGTGGGAAATATTATGCGAAAAGTTTGGCTAGGAGTTTTGCCTATTTGAAAGACGATTTGGTTCTTAAATATGTTAACTGGAACTTCGACTGTGGGTATTAAATTATGACCTGAGCTAACACCACTATGTTGTGTTGTAGATACGGATAAAGCATTAACATTAGATAAGTTTGGAACTCTAGACAAAGCGTATGCAACAACGTTCGTTCGCCCTGGCTTGTAAGCTATTTCATGGTTGTACTCTTCTAAAATAGCCTTCCATCTTTTCAACTTGCTATTGTTATTTTTGTTGCTCAGCGCACCAGTCAGTGGTTGATGATCAGTGAAGATTCTGACTTTAATATAATTTCTTAGGGCACCTAAAGCCCATACAATAGCTAATAGTTCCTTCTCATTAGCTGCATAGTTCTGTTCCGTTTTCTTAAGCGTCCTACTTATGAATGTTAGCGGTCTCTTTTCTTGTTCCAAAAGAGCACCGATGGCCACATTTGAGGCGTCGGTTGTGGGATCAAAAGGTTTATTGTAGTCAGGTTGTGCTAGAATTACATCTTTGGAAATTAATGAATTTTTTAGTTTATTAAAGGAGTCTATAGCTTCTTGATTAAGTTTTATAGGTGTTTTGACTGATTGGCTTTTAGACACACGTCCTCCTTCGCCTCTTAAGAGGATTGTTAAGGGTTTCGCAAGTTGCGCATAACCTCTAACAAACCGACGGTAATATCCCGATAGTCCCAGGAAAGATCTAAGCTCTTTCAAATTTGTCGGGGTAGGGAAATCAATGATAGCTTTTACCTTGTCCATATTGGTTTTTATTCCCTCAGATGAAATGAGGAATCCAAGAAATTCAACTTGTGATTTGAAGAATTTACACTTACTGAGTTGAACTTTCATGTTGGCTTTGCTGAGTGTATTAAAAACTTGCTCGATGTGGTTGACGTGCTGGTCTTCGTCTTCACTAAAGATGATTATATCATTATATATCAGCAAGACTTTCCTATGTACTCTCGGAGAATGTCATCGAGAGCTCGCTGGAAAATCGAGGGAGCATTTTTGAGGCCGAATGGTAGCCTGGTAAACTCAAACTTGCCGTTATTGATCGAAATGCAGTCTTCTCTATATCGGATTCTTTGAGAGGAATCTGATGGAAGCCGCTTTTCAAATCAAGGACAGTGAAAACTTTATTTTTTCCCAATTGTGCGGTTACCTCGTTTATGTCGGGTATAGGATATCGATCAGCTATCGTTATGGTATTTAATTTGCGATAATCAATAACCATACGATATTGGTTTGCACCGGTGGAATCTGGTTTTTTGGAGACTACCTATACCGGTGAGTTATAGGGCGACCGTGGAGGTCTTATTATGCCGTCATCAAGTAGCTGTCTAACTTGCTTTTCAACTTCAGATTTTAGGGACATAGGATAGGGGTAATAACGAGTGAAGACGGGTTCTTCCGTTGAAGTTCTTATTTCTGCTACGACTTTGGTCGTAAAAGTTAGCTTCTCCTCTGGTTCAGCAAATAAATTTGGATGTTTACTTACGACTGAATCCAGAAGATTTTTTTGACGATCTGTTAAGTCTTCAATGTTTACCGATATCGAGTTAACTGAAGGAGAATATAATTGTTTAATTTTTATATTTACTTTATTTAGGATAGTCATAAAGCTACCTTGCGTATGAATAATATCGTGTAAGGACTTAAGGCTGTCATTCCCCAGAATGCCATGAAATGCCTTAAGAGAAGGTAGGATGAAAAATTTTATTTTAATATTATTTAGTCCAAATAGGTTAAGGTAAGTGTGATGGCTGATTTTTACATCGCCCGCTATTGATTTTGCACAAAAAATGTTTTTATTTGGAGTGGGTATTTTCGCTAAATCTGCTCTTAAATAATTCTTACTGGAGCCGGTGTCGATTAGAAACTTAAGTATTTCTCCAGTCCTCGTCTTGCATTCAAAATATGGCAAGGAGGACTGATTTAACCTAAAAAATGTATGTCGCTGTATTCGACAGAATTCTCGGGGTACTCGACAGAATATTTTTCGACGGGATCTTCCTGTTGCTCAAGACCGACGCTTTGTACGAATTCTTCGCACAATTGAGCGTAGGTCTCTTCCTCGGATTGGAGGTTTCCATCTGGTTGAGGAGTCGAGCTCTCAGTCTGTAAAAGTGGATCGTATTCATTACTGATGTGGTAATTCGGTTGTATCCTTGGTGTATTGGTTGGCAGGTGCTTCATTGCGGATTGTTGTGGCCGTGAGAACTGGTTTGTTCTCATTGGGGAGCTCGGATTTGGAGGTTCTGTTTTAATAAATTTTAAAAAAATCTCGGCAAATCGCCCTTTAACCCTCTGATGAATGTGTCCAGCGCTTTGTCTCTGTATGTGCGTGTAAGCAAATGAAGGGATTCAGGACCCATATTCATACATGAGATTTTATTTAACATTAGGGATAGGTGCTGGTACACCTTTTGATAAAAGTCCTGCACTGAATAGTTCCCTTGAACAAGTGATGTCATCTGGAATTCTAATTTTCCTAGGTCCCTCTTATCTCCATAGTGCATGGTCAAGCATTTTGATATTGCATTCCAATTTAGAGCAATGTTATATGACTCTAGAGCCACATTGGCATTGCCGACAATTTTATTACGTATTACGTTGAGTATGCCGTAATATTTTGGTGTTCCCTTTAAGGGTTCGTAAATTTGTAAAATTCGGTCAACACTCTTGCGCCAGGAGCTAAATTCTCCTGCAGCGCCGGAAAATTCGCGGAGGCAACGTACCACATCTGGTATCCTGTCCATATCGGACAAGTTACTCCTATACTCGGAATTAATGCCTTGGTCCACTCCCCATAAATTATGCGAACTTGGATGCAATGCATTGTGAACTAATTTGCGGCCTTGGCGTTCGAATTCGCGGTGGACTATGTTTGAAATAAGCGAATCTAGCTCGGGAGTAGCTCTAACGTCATGTGCGGGATCTGGATGGAAGTGTGTTAAAAGGGATGATTCGTTAGGATTATCACAGTCGATAGTGACTGCTGTAGTATTCGTAGGAACCGGAGAAATAGGACGGAGGTTGCTAGGTATAGCAGAAGTACTCATTCTGTTAGGATCAGTGATGCTGGGTTTATTTTTTGGGGCAACAGAAGTGCTACCGGATCTTAGATCAGGCATGATTCATTTAGTTCTTTTTTTTGTTTTTGAATAATAAGATCTATAACTAACCTTAGTTATTTGTTTGGTGAATTTCTTTTAATCTTTCTTTAAACAACTTTAATTTTTACTCTATATTTTGAAATATCTTATTTTTTCTTTTTATTTGATTATTTTAATTCTTCTCTAAATTACTTTAATTTTCACTTTTATTTTTTTTGTTTTTAAATAATAAAATCTTTAATTAACCTTAATTATTTTGTTTTTTTTTTATTCGCTATGTGTTATCTCACTTATGTATTAAAATAAAAGGGAAATTTTTAAAATTTATAAAAAAAAATGAAATGATCAACTCTAGCAAATTTATTTTGAATATGTATATTATTTAATAACTTAAATATCTATCTTACATTAGGAATAACAGCAGCTTCATCTCGGGTGGTGCAGCAAGCTTCCACAGCTTCCGGTTCGTCTTCTTTTTGTTGCAGTTACTACGGGGCCCTCGGACAATTTTTAAGTCCTTTCACCACAACACGAGTTCACTTTCGCTGTTTGGACCACGGAGTTTTTCTTTTTGTTTGTTTAGAACGCGTACTCGCGATAAAGTCAATCGTAATCAGGGGTTTATTAAAACTGTTAACCGCAGGAAAAGTTTTTTTTTTTCCTTTTTTTAACGGACACTGTCAGCCCTTGACCGATTTATTTAAACACTTTTCGCGATGATACACTCACAAACACTCCGTGGTCCCTTCTCGGGCGCCAATTAAACTATTTTACCTTTTATTTTATAAAAAAATATTTTTTTGAGGTATGAACCTCTTTATTTGCAATTCACTTCATAACTGAATACAATAAAGTTCTTTAATTCTAATTAAGACCCCAAGTGCACCCGTGCATCTGTCGCTGATGTTGTGCGACGTTCCCACAGGTGGTATTATTTTACATCTTCGCTACGTGATGGAATGCGGTGTTTATTCGCTCCAGAACTAGCGTCAGCTAAAAGTGTGAGAATGATCATAAATCATCTTTGGTTTTATAGTCTTTCTGGTGTTAACTTCTCCACCCTTTAAAATCGAATGCCCTCATTCGATACCGATGTTCTTAGATGTTGTGGAAGGTCAGGTATCCCTATTGTTCTAGCTGTTGGTATAGGGTTAGTTTCATTGCCATCCATTATTCTTTCCTCGATTTGCTTCAAACCAATCTCTTCTGTGGCCAAATTTCTTTTTCTTTTAAAACATTGAACCACGTTGTTTTTTAAGAGTATGAGTACCAAAGTCACGTATATTATGGTTAGGGCTGATAGATTCATTATGGACTTCCTTTCGCTGCTTATTTCCAACTTCTCAATATAGCGGGTATTGTTGGTTTCAACTTCTTTAAGCATTTCTAGGGTAAGTAGTTCTTCGACTTGTGACTTCGCTGCTGACGGTTGCAATATAGCTGGTAACGGCTTATGTCCGAAGGCTTCTGTTTCCTTGAAAGTGTATGGCCCTGCCTTTATTGTCGCGTTGTGAAACTGGATGAGGTATGTTCCATTTAGGTGGATTTCATTGTCATCGACTTCTACCTTGCCGTTGAACTGGTTTAACAAGATGATTCCGGGAGCTAGTTCCTCTATATGGGGGATGTGTTGATTATTTACTTCGACGCACATATGGGGTTTGCTGGAGAGTAGGTTGTTAATACATTCATCATTGCTCAAATTTAGTATATTATTTCGTTTACAGATAGATAGAGAGTTAAAAGTTTTACATTTTTCGATCATAGCAAACAAATTTTCTTTACATTTTAGTATTTCTTTAAATTCAGTTTTTATAATTTGTTTGCCCTTTTTGACGGGTTTAATCAGTATTTTATTACAAATTTCTTCATCAGTAGTGGGTATATTTATATGGTATAATGCCGATTCGCTACTTACAGCTATTCTTATATCTTAAAATTCTATTGCTTCTATAATGTTGCTGTAAGGCATATTTTCTTTTTTTAATATTTTCTTTATTGACTTAATTTCTAAATTAGACAGAATATATGTATTTATTATTCCGGCCTTAGCCCATTGGATAGCATATTCTACATTTTTTACTTCTTCCTTTAATGCTTCCAGTTTTGATTTTACATTTAGTATAAATTCTAGTCTGGTGCTTTTGTCTGCCTTTGTGGTTTTTAATACCTGATTTGTAACATTATTTATTTCATTTATCTTATTGGCTATTACATTATTTATTATTCT
Source organism: Philhelius pedissequus (assembly GCA_910595825.1). Lineage (NCBI taxonomy): Eukaryota > Metazoa > Arthropoda > Insecta > Diptera > Syrphidae > Philhelius > Philhelius pedissequus. The sequence continues at coordinate 205,951,990 of OU343160.1, forward strand.
TTGCTGGTTATTGTTAAATAAATCATCTTTGGTTTTATAATCTTTCTGGTGTTAACCTCTCCACCTTTTAAAATCGAATGCCCTCATTCGATACCGATGTTCTTAGATGTTGTGAAAGGTCAGGTATCCCTATTGGTCTAGCTGTTGGTATAGGGTTAGTTTCATTGCCATCCATTATTCTTTCCTCGATTTGCTTCAAACCAATCTCTTCTGTGGACAAATTTCTTTTTCTTTTAAAACATTGAACCACTTTGTTTTTTAAGAGTATGAGTACCAAAGTCACGTATATTATGGTTAGGGCTGATAGATTCATTATGGACTTCCTTTCGCTGCTTATTTCCAACTTCTCAATATAGCGGGTATTGTTGGTTTCAACTTCTTTAAGCATTTCTAGGGTAAGTAGTTCTTCGACTTGTGATCTCGCTGCTGACGGTTGCAATATAGCTGGTAACGGCTTATGTCCGAAGGCTTCTGTTTCCTTGAAAGTGTATGGCCCTGCCTTTATTGTCGCGTTGTGAAACTGGATGAGGTATGTTCCATTTAGGTGGATTTCATTGTCATCGACTTCTACCTTGCCGTTGAACTGGTTTAACAAAATGATTCCGGGAGCTAGTTCCTCTATATGGGGGATGTGTTGATTATTTACTTCGACGCACATATGGGGTTTGCTGGAGAGTAGGTTGTTAATACATTCATCATTGCTCAAATTTAGTATATTATTTTGTTTACAGATAGATAGAGAGTTAAAAGTTTTACATTTTTCGATCTTAGCAAACAAATTTTCTTTACATTTTAGTATTTCTTTAAATTCAGTTTTTATAATTTGTTTGCCCTTTTTGACGGGTTTAATCAGTATTTTATTACAAATTTCTTCATCAGTAGTGGGTATATTTATATGGTATAATAGCGATTCGCTACTTACAGCTATTCTTATATCTGAAAATTCTATTGCTTCTATAATGTTGCTGTAAGGCATATTTTCTTTTTTTAATATTTTCTTTATTGACTTAATTTCTAAATTAGACAGAATATATGTATTTATTATTCCGGCCTTAGCCCATTGGACAGCATATTCTACATTTTTTACTTCTTCCTTTAATGCTTCCAGTTTTGATTTTACATTTAGTATAAATTCTAGTCTGGTGCTTTTGTCTGCCTTTGTGGTTTTTAATACCTGATTTGTAACATTATTTATTTCATTTATCTTATTGGCTATTACATTATTTATTATTCTTTGCTGGTTATTGTTAAATAAATCATCTTTGGTTTTATAATCTTTCTGGTGTTAACCTCTCCACCTTTTAAAATCGAATGCCCTCATTCGATACCGATGTTCTTGGATGTTGTGAAAGGTCAGGTATCCCTATTGTTCTAGCTGTTGGTATAGGGTTAGTTTCATTGCCATCCATTATTCTTTCCTCGATTTGCTTCAAACCAATCTCTTCTGTGGCCAAATTTCTTTTTCTTTTAAAACATTGAACCACTTTGTTTTTTAAGAGTATGAGTACCAAAGTCACGTATATTATGGTTAGGGCTGATACATTCATTATGGACTTCCTTTCGCTGCTTATTTCCAACTTCTCAATATAGCGGGTATTGTTGGTTTCAACTTCTTTAAGCATTTCTAGGGTAAGTAGTTCTTCGACTTGTGACCTCGCTGCTGACGGTTGCAATATAGCTGGTAACGGCTTATGTCCGAAGGCTTCTGTTTCCTTGAAAGTGTATGGCCCTGCCTTTATTGTCGCGTTGTGAAACTGGATGATGTATGTTCCATTTAGGTGGATTTCATTGTCATCGACTTCTACCTTGCCGTTGAACTGGTTTAACAAGATGATTCCGGGAGCTAGTTCCTCTATATGGGGGATGTGTTGATTATTTACTTCGACGCACATATGGGGTTTGCTGGAGAGTAGGTTGTTAATACATTCATCATTGCTCAAATTTAGTATATTATTTTGTTTACAGATAGATAGAGAGTTAAAAGTTTTACATTTTTCGATCATAGCAAACAAATTTTCTTTACATTTTAGTATTTCTTTAAATTCAGTTTTTATAATTTTTTTGCCCTTTTTGACGGGTTTAATCAGTATTTTATTACAAATTTCTTCATCAGTAGTGGGTATATTTATATGGTATAATAGCGATTCGCTACTTACAGCTATTCTTATATCTGAAAATTCTATTGCTTCTATAATGTTGCTGTAAGGCATATTTTCTTTTTTTAATATTTTCTTTATTGACTTAATTTCTAAATTAGACAGAATATATGTATTTATTATTCCGGCCTTAGCCCATTGGACAGCATATTCTACATTTTTTACTTCTTCCTTTAATGCTTCCAGTTTTGATTTTACATTTATCATAAATTCTAGTCTGGTGCTTTTGTCTGCCTTTATGGTTTTTAATACCTGATTTGTAACATTATTTATTTCATTTATCTTATTGGCTATTACATTATTTATTATTCTTTGCTGGTTATTGTTAGCTAGTACATTGTTTATTTTCTCTTTAACAACTTTAAAATCATGTTTGTCCGGTCTTCCGGCGATCCACTTCCAGGCGGAGCCGATAAAATCTAAGGATCTTTTATTTCTGGACTTAGGAACAAGCCGATCAAGATGATGCTGAATTTCGTTTACGTGGTTGGATAGGAGGGGAAAGATAGGATTGGAGGTGTTTTCTAAACGAGACATAGTCCTTTCTAAACGCCATTCGGTATTCCTGAATATCAACGACATGAATTAATTTGAACGTGCCAATTTGCACTTTTGCGTTTTCCACTTCGAGCATCTTGACATCACAATTGATGGGCGTAACCCAGAATCTGTAATAAAATTTAATTTCGAATTAGGGATTTCTGAATGATTTTACCGGATTTGCTTAGAATAGTTGTATTTCTGTTTTCGCCTACTATTTCCTTTTTATAACGACGGTTCAATTTTGATCCTACCCGTTTATTTTGTTTAACATACACGATTTGACCTGGTGAATATTCTTTAGCCAATTGTCTCGATTTATTATGATACTCAAGGTCATAGGCCTGCTTCTGTTCTAGTTTGTCTATGTTGTCCTTCCTTGCTTTTTCTAACAACTCGGGGTCTTAGGCTACTCTTTGACTGAAAAACACTCCTATAGGCTTGCTTTTAGTTGTGGAATGGATAGAACAGTTGTATTCATATACCGCTCTTTCCAGGAGTTCCGTAAAGGAACGGTGAACGCCTTCTGTTTTCAAACATCTCATTATTTCAATGAGAGTCGAATGAAATCGTTTTACTTGACCATTAATGCTGCTGCAATATGGCGGTGTTATGTATACTTCGATTTTCAATTCCTCTTCTACCATGTATCCAATTGAGATTGAATTAAAAGATTTTTCATTATCTATTACTACCGTTTTGGGAATGCCGAAAGAAAAAAGTATTTCCCGTAAAGGTTGCCGAACATCTTCGACGGCCTTTGACTTAAGGACTTTTGCCTGCGCATACTTTGAAAATTTATCTATAGAGGTTAAGACGATGTTATTTTCAGTGGAAAAAATATCCAGGTGGACAATCTGACCTGGGTACTGAGGAATTGGTGTTGCCTGCAGTTCAGGCTTACTCGGATGTCTATCATATTTATTTTCCTTGCATACAGTACATTTCTTTATAATTTTCTTTATTTTATTAGTCATTGAAGGAAAATAAAATTCTTGTAAAATTTGCGATTTATTTTCACGTTCGTTCCTATGAGCCCTCTTATGCGTTCTTATGATAATTTCTTCTTGTTCAGTTTCGTTAGTCACATCTTGAACTTGCAATTGTGTAAATCTGATTTTGTATCCGTTGAAATGTTCGGGGTATAAGGTTTGTATCATGCCCAAGATAAACTCTTCGGCCTGGATACCATTTATGACAGTAGGATTTAGAATTCTTTTCAGAATATCTTTGAGATTATCGTGATTAAACACTGGTTCGGTTATGACATGTCTATGGTAAGTGGGAAATATTATGCGAAAAGTTTGGCTAGGAGTTTTGCCTATTTGAAAGAGTATTTGGTTCTTAAATATGTTAACTGGAACTTCGACTGTTGGTATTAAATTATGACCTGAGCTAACACCACTATGTTGTGTTGTAGATACGGATAAAGCATTAACATTAGATAAGTTTGGAACTCTAGACAAATCGTCTGCAACAACCTTCGTTCGCCCTGGCTTGTAAGCTATTTCATGGTTGTACTCTTCTAAAATAGCCTTCCATCTTTTCAACTTGCTATTGTTATTTTTGTTGCTCAGCGCACCAGTCAGTGGTTGATGATCAGTGAAGATTCTGACTTTTGCGTGACCATAAAGATAATTTCTTAGGGCACCTAAAGCCCATACAATAGCTAATAGTTCCTTCTCATTAGCTGCATTGTTCTGTTCCGTTTTGTTAAGCGTCCTACTTATGAATGTTAGCGGTCTCTTTTCTTGTTCCAAAACAGCACCGATGCACCGATGGCCACATTTGAGGCGCCGGTTGTGGGATCAAAAGGTTTATTGTAGTCAGGTTGTGCTAGAATTACATCTTTGGAAATTAATGATTTTTTTTAGTTTATTAATGGAGTCTATAGCTTCTTGATTAAGTTTTATAGGTGTTTTGACTGATTGGCTTTTGGACACACGTCCTCCTTCGCCTCTAAAGAGGATTGTTAAGGGTTTCGCAAGTTGCGCATAACCTCTAACAAACCGACGGTAATATCCCGATAGTCCAAGGAAAGATCTAAGCTCTTTCAAATTTGTCGGGATAGGGAAATCCATGATAGCTTTTACCTTGTCCATATTGGTTTTTATTCCCTCAGATGAAATGAGGAATCCAAGAAATTCAACGTGTGATTTGAAGAATTTACACTTACTGAGTTGAACTTTCATGTTGGCTTTGCTGAGTGTATTAAGAACTTGCTCGATGTGGTTGACGTGCTGGTCTTCGTCTTCACTAAAGATGATTATATCATCTATATACACATAGCTAGACTTTCCTATGTACTCTCGGAGAATGTCATCGAGAGCTCGCTGGAAAATCGAGGGAGCATTTTTGAGGCCGGATGGTAGCCTGGTAAACTCAAACTTGCCGTTATTGATCGAAAAGGCAGTCTTCTCTATATCGGATTCTTTGAGAGGAATCTGATGGAAGCCGCTTTTCAAATCAAGGACAGTGAAAACTTTATTTTTTCTAAATTGTGCGGTTACCTCGTTTATTTCGGGTATAGGATATCGATCAGCTATCGTTATGGTATTTAATTTGTGATAATCAATAACCATACGATATTGGTTGGCACCGGTGGAATCTGGTTTTTTGGAGACTATCCATACCGGTGAGTTATAGGGCGACCGTGAAAGTCTTATTATGCCGTCATCAAGTAGCTGTCTAACTTGCTTTTCAGCTTCAGATTTTAGGGACATAGGATAGGGGTAATAACGAGTGTAGACCGGTTCTTCCGTTGAAGTTCTTATTTCTGCTACAACTTTGGTCGTAAAAGTCAGCTTCTCCTCTGGTTCAGCAAATAAATTTGGATGTTTACTTACGACTGAATCCAGAAGATTTTTTTGACGATCTATTAAGCCTTCAATGTTTACCAATATCGAGTTAACTGAAGGAGAATGTAATTGTTTAATTTTTATATTTACTTTATTTAGGATAGTCATAAAGCTACCTTGCGTATGAATAATAGCGTCTAAGGACTTAAGGCTGTCATTCCCCAGAATGCCATGAAATGCCTTAAGAGAAGGTAGGATGAAAAATTTTATTTTAATATTATTTAGTCCAAATAGGTTAAGGTAAGTGTGGTGGCTGATTTTTACATCGCCCGCTATTGATTTTGCACAAAAAATGTTTTCATTTGGAGTGGGTGTTTTCGCTAAATCTGCTCTTAAATAATTCTTACTGGAGCCGGTGTCGATTAGAAAATTAAGTATTTCTCCAGTCCTCGTCTTCCATTCAAAATATGGCAAGGAGGACTGATTTAACCTAAAAAATGTATGTCGCTGTATTCGACAGAATTCTCGGGGTACTCGACAGAATAATTTTCGACGGGATCTTCCTGTTGCTCAAGACCGACGCTTTGAACGAATTTTTCGCACAATTGAGCGTAAGTCTCTTCCTCGGATTGGAGGTTTCCATCTGGTTGAGGAGTCGAGCTCTCAGTCTGTAAAGGTGGATCGTATTCATTACTGATGTGGTAATTCGGTTGTATCCTTGGTGTATTGGTTGGCAGGTGCTTCATTGCGGATTGTTGTGGCCATGAGAACTGGTTTGTTCTCATTCGGGAGCTCGGATTTGGAGGTTCTGTTTTAATAAATTGGTTTAAAGGAGTAAAAGGTTGTTTAGGCATAAATGGTTGTCTAGGATTGTACTGTTGCTGTTGCGGATATCTGGGTACATTTTGTTGGGATTTTGTTGCGCATGGAATATTTGCCTTCCCTGAAAGTTTGCGGAATTATTTGTTCTACGTGGGGTTTGGGTTTGCAAAGTTTTTGGAGTGTTGAGAGTGCCGTAGGCGTGATCTGCTCTATAATTTTGATTTTGTAATCTTTGGCAGAGATAGAGTGCCTGGGGCAAATCGATAGGCTCTTTAATTGCCAGTAATCTCGGCAAATCGCCCTTTAACCCTCTGATGAATGTGTCCAGCGCTTTGTCTCTGTATGTGTGTGTAAGCAAATGAAGGGATTCAGGACCCATATTCATACATGAGATTTTATTTAATATTAGGGATAGGTGCTGATACACCTTTTGATAAAAGTCCTGCACTGAATGGTTCCCTTGAACAAGTGAGGTCATCTGGAATTCGAATGTTCCTAGGTCCCTCTTATCTCCATAGTGCATGGTCAAGCATTTTGATATTGCATTCCAATTTAGAGCAATGTTATATGACTCTAGAGCCACATCGGCATTGCCGACAATTTTATTACGTATTACGTTGAGTATGCCGTAATATTTTGGTGTTCCCTTTAAGGGTTCGTAAATTTGTAAAATTCGGTCAACACTCTTGCGCCAGGAGCTAAATTCTCCTGCAGCGCCGGAAAATTCGCGGAGGCAACGTACCACATCTGGTATCCTGTCCATATCGGACAAGTTACTCCTATACTCGGAATTAACTCGGAACTTGGATGCAATGCATTGTGACGTCATGTACGGGATCTGGATGGGATTGTGTTGAAAGGGATGATTCGTTAGGATTATCACAGTCGATAGTGACTGCTGCAGTATTCGTAGGAACCGGAGAAATAGGACGGAGGTTGCTAGGTATATCAGAAGTACTCATTCTGTTAGGATCAGTGATGCTGGGTTTATTTTTTGGGGCAACAGAAGTGCTACCGGATCTTAGATCAGGCATGATTTATTTAGTTCTTTTTTTTGTTTTTGAATAATAAAATCTTTAACTAACCTTAGTTATTTGTTTGGTGAATTTCTTTTAATCTTTCTTTAAACAACTTTAATTTTTACTCTATATTTTGAAATATCTTATATTTTCTTTTTATTTGATTATTTTAATTCTTCTCTAAATTACTTTAATTTTCACTTTTATTTTTTTTGTTTTTAAATAATAAAATCTTTAATTAACCTTAATTATTTTGTTTTTTTTTTATTCGCTATGTATTATTTCACTTTGTATTATTATGTATTAAAATAAAAGGGAAATTTTTAAAATTTATAAAAAAAATGAAATGATCAACTCTAGCAAATTTATTTTGAATAGGTATATTATTTAATAACTTAAATATCTATCTTACATTAGGAATAACAGCAGCTTCATCTCGGGTGGTGCAGCAAGCTTCCACAACTTCCGGTTCGTCTTCTTTTTGTTGAAGTTACTACGGGGCCCTCGGACAATTTTTAAGTCCTTTCACCACATCACGAGTTCACTTTCGCTGTTTGGACCACGGAGTTTTTCTTTTTGTTTGTTTAGAACGCGCACTCACGATAAAGTCAATCGTAATCAGGGGTTTATTAAAATTGTTAACCGCAGGAAAAGTTTTTTGTTTCCTTTTTTTAACGGACACTGTCAGCCCTTGACCGATTTATTTAAACACTTTTCGCGATGATACACTCACAAACATTCCGTGGTCCCTGCTCGGGCGCCAATTAAACTATTTTACCTTTTATTTTATAAAAAAATATTTTTTTGAGGTATGAACCTCTTTATTTGCAATTCACTTCATAACTGAATACAATAAAGTTCTTTAATTCTAATTAAGACTATCCCCAAGTGCATCCGTGCATCTGTCGCTGATGTTGTGCGACGTTCCCACAGGTCGTATTATTATACATCTTCGCTACGTGATGGAATGCGGTGTTTATTCGCTCCAGAACTAGCGTCAGCAAAAAGTGTGAGAATGATCATAAATCATCTTTGGTTTTATAATCTTTCTGGTGTTAACGTATACACTTGAAGGTAGGTACCTAGTACATATTTCCTGAAATAAACATTCGATCCATTATACTAAGAACTTACCTAATGATAATTGGACCTACATAATAACAGCATCAAAGTTTAGCTACATTAAAGAATACTCAAAATTTAAAACTAATAAATCGGGCCTATCACAGGATCCATCGTAATCGAAAATCTTATTATATTATTTATTTTTAAATTTGTTGATTCATATCTATACCTAGGTACAAGTTTTCATCCATATCAAATGGATAGCATGCACCTCTCAGTTGTTTTCTTTGGATTTTAAGCTTTTGCTTTCTAAACAATTTTATTATGTGTTTCATCCATTTATTTCTACGCTTTCGTGTACAATTTTTTTAAGAACGAACAATCGCTTTCGTTTTGTTTATTAAAGAATCTTACCCCTGAAGTAAGTAGAAAGTAATTTAAGACATAAAATGTTAATCTGAATGCAATTTTGTAATTTTTTATTTTACAAAAACACTAAAAAACTACTTTTAGGTAGCAATTTTTCTAAATAATTGTTTGATTACAAAATGATTTTAAGAATTTAGAAGCTGAGGCAAATTAACACTCAGAACAGTTACAATCATGGAAATCAAGCAAGTAGTTTGGAAATGCGAGCTTTGAGTATGTTCTGATTGCAAGATTTTCCTTTATATAAGTAGAAATTTCATGGAATTGCTAATTTGGACAAGCTGTCATTTCCAAAGTACTTACTTGATGATTTGGCGTTTTCCTTTTTTATCTCCGAGAAGATCTCTGTCCAGAGCCTGAGTAAACCGATGTAGATCTGAGTACAGTATGGGCAGATACTCGTATCTCCGATTTAAATTTGAAATAAACTTAAGGGCAGAACTGTCATATGTTATTATAATTTTTTTATAATTGTTTTGTATAAAAACTTATTAACTAGCAAATCCGAAGCTTTTGTTTTGCGAATTCATTTTTGTTTTTAATTGGTTTTACTTTAGTGATTATTGTTAAAATTGTGAGTAAAGTTAGCCGCGCCAAGTACTTTGCTCCGTTTGATCGGTCATTTTATCCTGAGCTAATGGTTCCTGTCCCGATTTATATCTGATTTAAAAAAGAAACACGAGTTGAGAGATTAAATGTTTCTGTGCTAAAAAAGAAACACAGATATTTTTTTGACAGCCGAGTTCTTTAATAGGAGCTAAAAAAGAAAAACTTCAATTGTAACCGTTCTGAGCGTTAATTTACATCAGCTTCTAAATCCTTAAGATCATTTTGTAATTAAACAATTATTTCGAAAAGTTGTTATCTAAAAGTAGTTTTTTTGTGTTTCTGAATGAAGAAAAAAAAGAAAAATAACTAAATTACTTTCAGATGCAATTTTTTTGAAATACTTGCTCGAATTGAAAACGGTTTCAAGAATTTACAAACTGACATAAATCAAAACTCATAACAGTTTAAATCATCGAGATCAAGTAAGTACTTTGGAAATTACAGCTTTTCCAAATTAAGAATTCCATGAAATTTCTACTTATATCAAGGAAAATCTTGAAATCAGAACTTTCACAAAGCTGTCATTTCCAAACTACTTGCTTGATTTCGATGATTGTAACCGTTCTGAGTGTTGATTTACCTCAGCTTATAAATCCTTAAAATCATTTAATAATCGAACAATTATTTCCAAAAATTGCTCCCTAAAAGTAGTTTTTTTCGTGTTTTTAAAAATATGAAAAATTACAAAATTACTTTCACGTGCAATTTTTGCTCGAATTGGAAATGGTTTCTAGAATTTACAAGCTGACATAGGAAATGACAGCTTGTCCAAATTAGCAATTCCAAGAAATTTCTACTAATATCAAGGAAAATCTGGAAATCAGAACCTACGAACAGCTCTCATTTCCAAACTACTTGCTTGATTTCGATGATTGTAACAGTTCTGAGTGTTAATTTACCGCTTCTAAAACCTTAAATTCATATCTAAAGGTAGTTTTTTCGTGTTTTTGAAAACTGAAAAATTACAAAATTACTTTCAGATGCAAATTTTTTTAAATATTTGCTCGAATTGAGAACAGTTTCAAGAGTTTACAAGCTGATATAAATTAAAACTCACAACAGTTTAAATCATCCAGATCAAGCTAGTACTTTGGAAATACCTCAGCTTCTAAATCCTTAAAACCATTTTATATTCAAACAATTATTTCGAAAAATTGCTATACAAAAGAAGTTTTTTCGTGCTTTTCAAAACTGAATTTTTAATTACTTTAATAAACTACATCAGTAGATTGAAAATGCTGCTATTTCGAAACCATTTAACTTATTTGGATGATTCAAGAAATACCCACCTATGTGACATTCAGACACAGCATTATATTTGCCTTGAAAAAAAATTGTTTTTTCGGCAACAAACTTATAGGAAAATCTAATTGAAAAAATAAGTGAATCCTTTGTATATGAAACCTATAGTACTAAAAAAGCACGCGAGACGTTCGAGTTTTACTAGTTCTGACAACAATATAGAAGGTAAGAGAGAAATCAGAACAAGCTGCTTTTGCCTTGGCAACCTTCAAAATATGGCGGGTATAAATAAATTATATCAAGGCTATTGCCGTATACATGAATTTAAAGTAAGAATCGATATACATGCATGTATAGGTTATTATAGAATTTAATTTAAATTTTTCTTTCAAATTTTAGATATTTGGTGAATTATAGGATTTTGAATTGTAGCAACGTTGCTACTTTTCACTTTTTCTATGCACAAATAACAAAGCGATGTTGAGATATTTCAATATTTTTTGCTTAGGCAGGAACATATGTACCCAGATACCCACCTACATACAATTATGTATGTACATATGTACTTTTTGTTTTTTTCAAATAATATCTATTGGGAATAATTTAATTTTTCGCTCCACAGACTGATTTATTTGGAAATAAAGTATGTAAGTAGGTACCTAGGTAGTACATATTTACTAGCGATATTATATACCTATGTAGGTACTATACTGCAAGTAATAAATTCGTAAAAAAAATCGAAATTGAGACTTTGATCAAACTTGACGATGATAGCGAAGACGAAAAAAATTGATCCTGCAATTCCGTCTCTCAGTCTGTCTGTCATCTAGTCTACAGCCTAAGCATGTTTTTCATAAATATGCCCCCAGTTTATTTTTCATTTTTTTAAGACGAAAAATGACGGTATGTAGCTACCTGAGATACTTTTCTTTTTGACCAAAAAGGTAAATATTATATTAAATATTATTTTTCTCATTTGCCAAAAACAAAAATCTTATTTTTCTCAAAAACGGCTCCAACGCTTTTTATAAAAAAATGAGTTCATTAATGGAGGGAAAGGGTACCTTTTAATAATTTTGTTTGGAAAAAAAATGTTTTTTTTGGTACCTCTAGTAGAACCATTTTATTGGTTTTGGATTTTCTCGAAAACGGTTAATCTGATTTTTGTTAAATTTCATACGCAGAAGCTCCTAAAAAGTTTAAACACTATTTTGTACCAACATTTTTTGGAATTTGTTTTTTTTTTGAAAATTCAAAATTTTGAAAACGACTCAAAGATTTTTTCGAAACTTCGTATTTAGTAGTTTTTTGACGTTACCTTGAATGGTTAAAAAAACTATTTTTCTAACATAAAAAACAACGGTACCTCCCATACAAATGTTAAAAACCGTTAAAAAAATGTATTTCTCAAAAACGGCTCCAAGAATTTTCAAAAAAAAAAATTGTTATTAAATTTTATTTTATTTTTTTTTTTGGGGATTTTGAAAAAAAAAACAATATTTTGAAGATTTTTTTAAATATCTTCAAATGTATTGTTGAATACTCATTTAAAAAAAAATAAGTAAGAAACGACTTAAAAAATATATAATACCTATTAATAAACAATTGTTATTTGAAAATTCGTCAACTCGATTTTTTACGAAATTACTTATCAAATCTGAATTTTCCAAAAAATTTATTTTTTTTTTCAAAACCCAAAAAAAAATTATTAGTATAAAATTTAAAAAAATTGTCACAAGAACAATTTTTTTTGCACAACGATTAACAGAAATCTCAAATTTTAACTGTTGAATTATCATCATGTTTGGGCATTTGGTAAAAAACTTTATTTTATTGAGTAGTGACCGTTGCACATAAGTGTATACCTGAATATTTAAATATCTGTTTTTTTTTTTTAATTTCATTTTTATTTTATATTAACTTATAACTATCTTAAAGCTAGACAAAAATGTTTAAAACTAGCCTAATTATCAATAACTTACAACTAATTTACTGTCCCTTTACGGGCGCTCTTAACTAATAATAACTCTTAGAACTAATGTCTTTCGACCTAAAAACTATTTTAATTAAATCTAATTATTTTATTTTATTTTATTTTTCCAAGGAAACTTTCAAAAAAAAACTTGGTATCTTATCATTTTTTTTTTTTTTTTAACTTATAAACTAAACCTAAATATAGATTAAAAATAATTAAAACTGAATAAAACTAACTTATACTAACTAAAAATAACTTAAACTACTTAAAATACCTAATAATACTTAAAACTACTTAACAACTAGAACAGCCACAGCAGCATTTTTTTTTTCGTTTTTAAAATTTTTTTTTGTTTATTTTTTATATGCATGCAGACACACACCAACATGCAATCCACCCATACATGTAAATACGCACATACATATACGTACGCACATACATGTACAGACACGCAGATACATGCACGTATGCCCCCGCATACATACATATTTTTAATTTTTTTTGGTGCCACCCCAACTGTTCCCTATACCTAATGCCCTAAATATATGTAAGTCGGCCAAGATATACTATCTTCATCGACTTTAAATATTATGATGCTGTTCAAAGAGCCACCAGAACTGCTTCTCCCGTTTCGCCCTATTCATCCGGTCCCGATCGGACACAGTCCTTCTGAACGGAAGGCGCTCTTCTCCACCTTGAGCGATGACGTCTCGACCATACAGGAGTCGCCTATCCACAATTTTCCGGCTGACCTGGTAGATGAGCGGAAACGCCCCTCCATCCTGTATCAGCCCTCGACTGTCTAAATAGAGGAATGCTTTGGGAGGGATGTAGCCACTTAACCGCGCACTCTCGAAATATTCGTTATTGGGGTAATACGCCCAAAAAATTAAGTTGTAAGTTGAGGACATCGCTCTTGCAACGTGCCCCCGAATAAGCTTAAACAAAAAATTATCTATTCTGTTTATGTTGGCTCCGTTGTATAGAACCTGGTTGGAATAATATCGTTTGTACTCCGACTCTGGTGTTCTGTGTAATCCAAGGCAACGTCGAAGGCACTCTCTCTCAAACACCCGAATCTTTTCCATTTGAGATGGGGCAACGTTCAACCACACCCGGCATCCAAATCACCTTCACCCTGCTGTCAAGACGACTGCTATAAAACAATCGTTTTGTCAGGGCAAAGGCTCCCCTAGCCTTGGCCAGAGCAGCACCTATATGTCTGTCGAAATACAAGTACTGATCCAACCAGATGCAAAGGTACATTACTACACTTTTAATCGCCAGTGGATGTCCATGTGGCCCTACGATCACCAGCTTGCGCCAGTTATTTCTCGTATCCCTTGAGGCGCTAGACAACGGAGTCCTAAACAGAAGAGTTTCTGATTTCTGGAAGTTGATTTTCAACTTCCAGTCATCACAATATCGCTGAATCTTGTCGAAGTCACTCTGCAAGAAATTTTTGATGACCTCAACTGTATGAGCTGTTCTGTACGCAATTAGATCGTCGGCATACGCAATTGCCTGAGTTAGACTACCTATCAGATCGCTGGTGTAAATGCTGAATAGAATCGGCGAGTTAACCGCTCCCTGCTGCAGACCGTTTTTAATATTAAAAATTGCGGTACAAGTTACATTGCCACTCTTGACAACAAACTTTCTACCATTTAGCATGTCATAACGTATATACAATAGAGGTTTACTTATACCTAGTCTGGTTAGCTTTAGATAGAGACCTTCTAACCATACGGTGTCGAAGGCCTTCTCCAAATCAACCAGACAGGCACCCGTACACTGCTTTTTAGTCTTGTTCCATTGGATATCAGAAACTAGTTTAGACGCACCATGAGTTGTGTCATATCCCGCCTTAAAACCGAACTGATTATCCGGGATGATATTTTTGTCCTCCGCCCATTTGAACAGGGCTCTATTAATAACCATTTCAAATACTTTGCTGATACTTGGAAGAAGACCTATCGACCGGAGATTCGCCGGATTGGAGTTGTCCTTTCCCTTTTTTGGGAGAGGGTGCACCACAGCTGTCTTCCACCGCACTGGATAATATGCATTAATTAGCACGTTGTTAAACAGTGTGGTATAAATGTCAACTGCTTCTTCAGGCAAATGTCGTAGTACAACGTTGCTGACTTCTTTTTCTCAAATGAATCGAAGATGAGCTGGAGCTCATCCTTCGAAATTAACAGGGGACTGGGCCCATTTCGGTCGGCGATTATGGCGTTTGCCAAATCTTCATCATTAAACCCGGTAAAACCAAGGTTCTCAGATCGCCATTCGGTTATATCGTTCCGGAGCCATAAGTGATGAAGCAGAGCTCTGTTCTCCAGGTCATGATTCGGGCGAATGCTAGCATTCACCTTGTACACTTTCTGGAAAGCAGCCCCCACAGCCTCCACTCTCTCCTGCGGATCTTCGATTATATAGAGGTCATTGTCCAATACGGCATCCTCTGGAGCTATGCCTGCTGTCAGAAGTACGTCTCTGTTCTCTGTCGTCCTCTGGAGCTTAAGACACGGAAGATCGTTTTGATCCTTTCTTCTAAAAATCTTATTAATTTTTGGGAACATACTTGGGTCGCTAGAGTTAACGGCACGAATTTTATTGTCCCGGAACAAATTAATAGCCAATCTATAATTTTCTTTGATCAATTGGTTGATGTTTTTGATGGACGACTTCAGTGTCCTAATCTCCAGATCTCGTATATCAGTAAACCGCCTGTACAAGCGTTTTAGTCTTGTCAGTAGTCCACTTTTTTGTCTGTGAAGTGCGTCAATTGTCGTGTTACGGTACATGTCAGTTGCGTTACGTTCTTTGTATTTCGGTATTGTTCTGTTCATTGTTCGTAGAATCGTTTCGTCAATTTGTTCTAAATATCTGTCGATTTCAGTATTTGTTAGGTTCCTGTCATTTGGTGGGGATATACCATTTGAACGTAATTCACTCAATAAGGCATTGGAGAAATGTGGCCAGCGCACCTTACTGTAATTGTAAGCATGCACAGGCACATACTCCTCCAACTCCATAAGCTGGTTCGGAAGTTGTATTACGGCGGCGAGTCCGCAGTGGTCACTGTCGTACTCGATCGTTCGTAAACAATTTCTTGGCCGTTGACCCACAGCGTCAGTAATTGTTAGTCTTGCGTCTTTAAGCAATAGATCCAGATAGGTACCGCTTCTTGGGAACGATGGCCTGTCTGTGGCTAGAAGATCGATGCGATACTCAAGGTTGTATCGACCCATCCAATTAAATAGATGGTTACCTCGAGGATTTTGTATTTGATTTCCCCAATCTGTGTGCTTGGCGTTTAAATCACCCGCCAATATATAGTAATTCTCTTCCGAGCTCAATCTTAAGCATTCAAAAAGCTTTTCAAGCTCTGTTATAAACTGGGTGGGCTGAGGTGTTTCCGGTGCATAGGCAGCGATCACATACATTCGCTTCCCCTGTTGGAGATGAATGCATATGATGCATGCCTCTAACGTCCGAAATTTACGCACATCACTATTATATATTACCTTATCCCCTCCTTGAGTGGAGTTGGGTCGGTCTCTTCTTACGATATTGTAATTGTTGTTAGTCAATTTATGTTTCTGGTTAAGCTTAGTTTCGCTAGCCATAAACACATCTGGACTTATGTCCTTAAGCAATTGGAATAAATTCGCTCTACGTTCAGTCCTTATCAGTGAATTTACATTCACAGCTAGGATCTTAAAGGGCCTCTCCGGCAGCGCGCCTTTAACCTCTAAGTTGCGTTAAGCTCGGCAACACAGAGTTGAGATAATCCACCCTAGTCACCTGCTCCCTGATCTGGTTTTGGAGGCCGTTCAACTGGCCCTGGATGGCCAGTAGAACGTCCATAATATCGCCTTAGGCACGGGGGCCTGTTGGGCGACCTTTGGTGTAGGCTGTACCGTGCTTCCTCTTCCTGACGCCATTTGGGCGTAAGAAATTTGGGGGTTGACGGGCGTTGTTGTAGGAGGGCGCACTGTTTGACGCTTTTCTACCACTGTTTGCTTTGCTGCTTTATTGTTCTTTATAAGCTGAAATGTCGGGCATCCCCGATAATTAGCGGGGTGTCCGCCGCCTCGGCAGAGTACACATTTAAGCTGGGTCCTATGTTCGACCCGTTCCTTTCCTAACTTGCATTCATCTGCATTGTGGTTCTCTCCACACTTAACGCAGCGTGACTGCATTTCGCAGTTTGCTGCGGTGTGGCCGAACCTTTGGCAGCGCATGCATTGAAGCATGTCGCCGCGCCTTTTTAATTTGTCCCAAGTTACAACCTGGTAGTTGAGGACGGATATACTCCTCAAACTATCCAATTTGCTGCTGGGTGAGAGTTGAACAAGGAAGAAGGGAAGACCGCTTCTCCGGCCTAGCTCTAACTGTAGCAAACGGCTTGACCCCGATAAAGCCGAGATCGTCATTCGCTTTTTGGCGGAGTTCATTTAAGAGCACCTGTGGTTCCGTGCAGGAATCTATGTAGTAGTTTCTTTTAGCAACTCTTTAATTTTTTTTGTGCTGTTCCAGTGTGAAGCACTGGACAGCATGCCTATCGTTATTTAATCTTTTAATAGTAAAATTTTGACCTATGGTCAACTTACATAGATTTATGGTAGCCTGCAACTCCATTTTATAAGTATTTATGGGTGGCACCTTTTCTTTTTTCGTAATCGGCGGCTGTAGCTGCTGCTGCTGAGACTGACTTTTCTGCTGCTGTTGATTCTGCTGCTTTTGAATCTGCTGCTGCTGTTTTTCTTGCGGTTATTTCTGGGATTGTGTCTGCTGCTGTTGCTGTTGTTTTTGCCGTTGTTGTTTTGGCTGCTGCTGTGGCTGTTGTTTTTGTAATTGTTCTTTTTTCTGAAGTTGTTCTTTTTCATCGAGTTCTTTTAGTTGTTTCGCTCGGCGCGCTTCTTGGCTGGCCTTAACTTTGCTTTTTATCAATTGGATTTCTGCCTCCAAAGCTTCAATTTGGGCGACCATTCTTTGTTCCTCGTCCTCCTCAGATGACGCCTCTGATGTGGAGAGGTTCACGAAGGCAGTACTATCGCCCGTCGTGAAGTGCCCTTCTCCTTCCACAGACATATATGCTATACCCTCTTCGGGTGAAGTGTCTAGCTGGGTTTGTCTTGCTGCCTCTGACGTCTCGTCTATATCGGACGTATGCACCCCAGCTGGCAGCTTTGCTGAGGTGGCCATGGATCTCCTCTTTACCAAATTTGGTGCGCACTTGATCCTCTTTTTGCGCTTTGAGTTAGCATCGGATGATGTTGCCGTTGTTGTTATTGCTGTTGATGTTGTTGCTGCAGAATCACTGCTTGTAATTGGAACATCTTTCGATGTTCTCTCAGCTGATGCCATCGCTGGCCTCATTGGCCCTAGGAAACCTTTCGATGCCCCGGTGCTTAAACTCCTCCTCCTTTGTTCGTTTTCCCAACCAATAAAATTTTCCACTTCACGGTTGTGAAAAAAAGCTGATAAAATTCTGATGCCCGGCTGGGAATCGAACTGGCGACCCTCCGATTCTCGGTCGGCCACTCTACCACTGTGCTACTGCACCACTTATGAAATTTTGATTTAATTTAGAGCTTAAGATCACACACGAAATTTAATTTGGAAAAACTGGGAAGCCGAAAACGTGTTAAAACCTCCAAAGTACGAGATCGACTGTCCATTCTATCTGTCCGTAGAATAAAAAACACACACACAACCAGCTCCTACTCAACAAAAAGATCCTCAATAAAAAAAACATTAAAACCTATGAGATACATTGTTTTCCTTTCCTCCTCTAACTTATAATAAATTTTGTATATATTTCGCTCAGCAACCTCCGATTTGGTAGTGAAACTCATGATGAGTAGTGGACCTTATTGCCGGCCTGGATGAGATTTCATCGTCATAATAGTAATATTAATATCTGTATACAATGGTGAATCACAATTCGTAAGCCTAATGTATATATAGAAAAAAAAACACTTTGAAATATTGATCTTCAAGTATTTAATTTTATAACCCGTCAATAATGACTTCGTGTTGGACTTCATGGTCCATTTCGGGCATTTCTTATTTGTGTATAACCATTGATTGTGTGGTCTGACATTTTAGTTCGTCATGTAAGATGAATGATTGCCCTACAAAAGTAAAAGAAAAACAAACACTAAAAAATATTTCAAATTAGGTTTTTTTTATTTAACCTACCATATTTCTGCTTGGCTGAATGCTGATCCACAGATAGACAAAAAATCTGTTTACAAGTTACAGATCCAAGCAGAGGTTTTTCGCTATATTTCTTGATAAAAAGGCGAGCCCAAATATCTCGACACACAATGAGTTATAATACGTGTTCACCAGTGACGTTTATTCATAGGGGCGCAGGTGTTCACCGCACACCCCACCAAAATCATCTGTATTTTGCATGTGTCACCAAAATCCCTAAATGTTTTCATTTTTATTTGTCTTCCAACAACCTGACTTATTCAAAGATTTTCTCATAACTTCAACGCAGCGATTCCACGTTCAAAATTTAAAAAACAAGACACGAAATTCATGCCGCTTATAAATCTTTCTACAGCCCTTGGTGTTCACCTTTATCAAGAGAATTCATTCTCAATGAAAAAACACAAGTGCATACATTTGGGTGTTTTCCCAACATCAGCGCACCCAAGTGATACAAGTCCCCATATTAAAAAAAATATTCAACAGCAAGAGAAGAGATAAGAGTACAAGCCTATATAGTTAGGTGTTCAACAACATTCAGTGCACCGTCGACCAGCGTCGTTCATTCCACAATAGGATTTCGGTTTGGTAGTTCAGCAGTACACAGGACGAAGATAATTGGTAATGACGTATTCATTTTCATTGATGCTGCTGTGGATGTGCGCTGTGGTATGGATTCATTCTCTGTACCTGTACGAAAGTACTAGATATTAATAGTACTATCATGACGACGAAATTCATCCAGCCTGCAATAAGTTCTACTACTCATCATGGGTTCCACTACCAAATCTGAGGTTAGGTAGTGTTGGTGTGTTATGAAAATGCGTATGAAGAGAAATAGTGTGATAATAAATTGATGAGAGAACTATATACAAAATTATAAGTTAGAGGAGAAAAGGTAAACAATTTATTTCATAGGATTTTTTGTTTTTTTTTTAAGAGGATTTTTTTGTTGAGTAGGAGCTGGTTGCTTGTGTGTGTTTTTTATTCTACGGGCAGATAGAATGAAAATTGTTTGATGGCTGTAGAGAATATTTAAATATTCAGGTATACACTTGTGTGCAACGGTCACTACTTAATAAAATAAAATTTTTTACCAAATGAACAAACATGATAATTTAACAGTTAAAATTTGCGATTTCTGTAAATCGTTATGCAAAAAAAAATTTTCTTGTGACAACATTTTTTTTATCTTATATTAATATTTTTTTTTGATTTTGAAAAAAAAAATATTTTTTTTTGAAAATTCAGATTTGATAAGTAATTTCGTAAAAAATCGAGTTGACGAATTTTCAAATAAGAATTGTTTATTAATAGGTATTATATATTTTTTTAAGTCGTTTTTTACTTATTTTTTTTTTAATGAGTATTCAACAATATATATTTATGCATTTGAAAATATTATTTTAAAAAATCTTTAATTTTGCAAAATATTGTTTTTTTTCAAAATCCAAAAAATTAAATAAAATTTAATAGCAAATTTTTTTTTGCAAATTCTTGTAGCCGTTTTTGGGAAATAAATTCTTTTCTTAACGGTTTTTAACATTTATATGAGAGGTACCGTTGTTTTTTATTATTTAAAAAAAAAAAAAAAAAAAAAAAAAAAAATAGTGTTTAAACTTTCTAGGAGCTTCTGCGTAAAAAATTTAAAAAAAATCTATTTAACCGTTTCCGAGAAAATCGAAAACTAAAAAAATGGTTCTACTAGAGGTACCAAAAAACGATTTTTTCCAAAAAAAATTATTAAAAGGTACTCTTTCCCTTCATTAATGAAATCATTTTTTTTTATAAAAATCGTTGGAGCCGTTTTTGAGGAAAATATTATTTTTGTTTTTGTGCCAAACAAAATGTATGGGAGCTACTGTTATTTGTTGTCTTAAAAAAAATTGTTTTAAAAACGTGTGGGCATATTACCGAAAAAGCAATATGTACCAAGTTTGAAGCAAATCTATCAAAGAGTTTAGGCTGTAGACCCGAGGACAGACAGACAGACTAACAGAAAGGCAGACAGACGGAATTAGGGGACCCATTTTTTGGTGATCTCTATGATCGTAATATCATGTTTGGTTGTTACAAAACAAATTTTTTTGAGAAAAATAATATTTACCTTTTAGGTCAAAAAGAAAGTATGGCAGGTAGGTAGGTACTGTCATTTTTCGTCTTAAAAAAGCTGAAAAAAAACTGGGGACATGTTTATGAAAAAAACGTTTAGGCTGTAAACTCGAGTACAGACAGACAGAGAGACGGAATTGTGGACCCATTTTTTCATCTTCGCTATCATCGTAATATAAAGTTTGATCAATTTATCAACATCACATATTGTATGTAGATGGGTATATGGGTGCACATGTACCTACCTAAACAAAACATATTGAAATATCTCAACATTGCTTTGCTATTTTCGCATAGCAAAAGTGAAAAGTAGCAACGTTGCTACAATTCAAAATCCTAAAATCCACCAAATATCTAAAATTTGAAACAAAAATTTAAAATAAATTCTATAATAACCTATACATGCATGTAAATATATCCATATACATTCTAACTTCAAATTCACGTATACGCCAATAGCCTTGATATAATTCCATATTTTGAAGGTTGCCATGTCAAAAACAGCTTATTCGGTTTTCTCGCTTACACTATATATTGTTGTCAGAACTAGTAAGTTTCGACCGTCTCCCTTGCTTTTTTTCGTATTTGCCTCTACATTTACTTCTTCCACATCAACAATTCAATATCAAGAAAAGAGAAACTAGCGCCCTCATCGACGGAACTACTAGCCAAAAAATTCAGTCTCTTATTAGTACTATAGGTATCATATACAAGGCCTTAGAGACATAAACTAAAAACATAAAGATAAGAAATATCTGCTTTCATTTTTTGACATTTGCCTACAAGCTGAAACACCCACACAAGTAACTTTTCTGTTCCTCTTCCAATAGACCCATTGATAAAAACGCACCCAAGAATCCTTTCTGTTCCTCTTCCTATAGACACATAGACAACACAGCCCTAGTAATTTGTTTTTGTTTTGTTTTTCGATTTCTCATCTATTCATGGATAGAGTATCAAAGCTACAAATACAACAATGTAAACAAATGGGTTTTGGGGGGTGAAACGTACGAAGGTTTCCAATCTTATTATGGCTTATTTGTGCTTAGAGATATATGCTACGATCAGAGAAACCACATATGCCAGCCAATGCCATGCCATGTGACACGTGAAAAACAGGATAAAGAGAAAAGAGAGCTTTAATTTCTTTTTACTTTTAGTGTTTGGTACTTATTTTGTTCATTACGTGCTTGCGGTGCGGATTCATTGCGTGTTCCAAGTACAAATACAAATATACTCATAAGCGACGTTCTCGTACAAGTGTATATAAAGCGACGTCCAAGGTCGCACAAAATACAAAATGATTAATTAATGCAGTATTAAATGTTATTTCTAATTGTGTTAACATTTAATGACATCGCTAGATTTCAAATAAATAACTTGAGAACGAGTTTTCATCATATTTTGGAAGCATCTAGAAATGCTCTTGATCTTTTTCAAAACGAGGTCTAGAAAGTTATGAACGCATCACAAATTATTTTTTTTAGATAATCTTCAAATTGAAATGTAGTTCGAGTCGTTGACAAGACTGAAGTTACTAAGTTTACTTTCTACGAAAACATTGTTGAGTATGGAAAAAAATGCACTACCGAAGTTTTTGAATGCCTAAAGTGTTCATATGGTGCATTTTTTTGATTTTGCAAGGCTCAAGAATGAATTAATTGTTTTTTAAGTTCCCTCAGCTTAAAAATTACTCCGTTAAGGACATTCCAAGAATGATGCTCTTGAATTAAAAGAAACTTTTTCGAAAACATTTAAACTAAATTGGCTGGTCTTAAAAATACCCAAATCGAGTGAATCTATCGAACGTTCCTTATCTGATCTTAAACACGTTAAATCGTATGATAGAAATAAAATGCGGGAGCAAAGATTATCGCAACTTGCAATTATGTCCGTAGAAAAATTATTTGTAAAGGAAATCAAAGTAAAAAACAGTTTGTATGATGAAGGTTTGTAAGTCTTTGAAGAAATCCCGACGAATTGAAATTTATTGAAGTATTTCGTTTCTAAATTATAGTTTCCTTACAAAGAAAAATACAGAAAAGTATAAAAACGAAAACTCAAAAAAATAATACAAAAAAAAATCAAACAAAATAAAAACAACTTCCTCGTCGTAGTCCTAATTTGTATCTGAGAATAGACAAAATTTGAAGGAGAAGTTAGTGAACACCGTGCTTGAATCACCACGGCACGTCACTGGTTTTCACCTACCACTTAATCCAGATTTAAGCATAAATCCTCTTTGAAATCTTCTAAATCTTGAAGATTTCCCATACAAATTTTAATCTCCTTAAATGAAGATTAGAAATTAATCTCAGTGGAATCTTCTTCGAAGTAGAAGATTCTCAAAAGAAACAAACCTTATTTCATAGAACGCGCCTATTCTAATGTCATATTTTCTCCATTGTCATTCAACAAAAAAAAAAACTGTCCAACATTATTTAATTTGTTTTTGTCGTGTATAATTTGTCGTTGCCTTCAAATTTTGTTTATAAATAAGTATAAAAATAAAAAATGCAATAAAGCTACAAAGACCAAAGCGGTCGGTGCCTTGTAATGGAAAATATTTTAGCTATCCTAGAGTAATACTTTGAAGTTGTTCTTTCCCAAATATATAAGAACGAAAACCGTGCAAAGGTGATTACAGTATTTATGTAAATATATCTATTTGCTGCAAGATGTTGGGATAACAATATTTTGAAGTTATTACTCATTTTTATTTATTGAAATTAAATTTGGTCACTGCACCGAAATTATTATTCTTCTTACCAATTATTTTGTGTTTGTCTTGTTTTATTGACTTTTGAATGACAATTCATAGTGAAAACTTCAAACTAATATTTTTTTCAATGGTGAAAACACTTGAAGATTAATTTTTAATCTTCTCAATTTAAAACGGATTATCTTTAGGTGAAAACGTAGCATTACATAATGTAGAGATCTAAATCCTAGTACGCTGCTGATGCGAAACGAAAATTTTCGGTGGTCTCCACTAGGAGAGCGAAATGCTAACGAAAACCACAGCGGAAAAATATTTGCGCAGAGTTTTTTAAGCTGTCAAAAACAATTGACTTTAAGATGAAATTTTTTTATAATTCTTGGATTTAAAAATAGTTTTGGTTACACATAGAGGAATTAAAATGAAACTCAGAACCGTTTAAATGATCTAAACTAAGCAATTACTTTTGGATTTATAAACTGGTTTATCTGCAGATTTGATGAAATTTCTATTAATCTTAAGAAATTCAATGAAATTGAGAGGTAAACCACTATAATTCGAAAATTACGTGCTTCATTGGAATGGTGTGAACGGTTCTGAGTTCTAATTTATGTTTTCTTACTAATTCCGGATACCATTTTCACGTACAAGATTTATTTCAAAAAATTTACATCCAAAAGTAATTTGGTAAGTAATTTGGGGACAAAATTACTTTTGGATGGATTTTTTTTTAACGCAATCTGAATTGTGTGGGATTTTGAACGGAGAATCGAAAATAACGTTTTTACTTACACTTTACCAAACCGCGGCATTTGCACCACATGTTCTCACAAAGTTGAATATCATAAACACATCAATCTTGATACTATATAACATTTGAAGCCAAAAATGAAGTTCGCGATCGCTCTTTGAAAATCAGAGGAACTGCTTTGCAACCTCAAGCTCAATCTTATTAACTTTATAAGGCTATTGATGCATTTTTAGACATTAAAAAAAATTTTGTCAATTTTTTTTTACACATTTATAAAACAGCATTTTTTATTTATTGAGAACAAAACTATTTGAAATAAGCAATAAAATCTAGAGTATTAATAAAAATACTCGTAAATAGGTAACTTATGTAAGTTCAATTTTATAAACAGAAAACATTGTGTTGTTCGTTAATATAGTTCGTGTAAAAATAAAAAACAAAAATAATGGAAAAGAAATTCTACATCTAGTCCCATATTATAAGACTTCCAATTGGACATGAATACCAATCTTGACAATCTGTATGTCAGAAACAATAAAATAAAACTAATTTTTTTCTTACAATTACGCGTACTCCATACAAACCTCTATTACGGTTGACCACAATCCATATATTTCTTAACGCCACCATATATAGATCTTCCATTTCAATATAAGCATTCATATAGTCGAGCTGGTTCAATACGTCTTTAGGTGTAAATATTTTGTCAGTATCGTTCACTTCATCAACATCTGAAACAATCAGTTGATGTATCCATGCCGATACTTAATTCTACCAAATTTTTAAGACTTTATCTCAAACTCAGTCAGTTGTGGATCAACTAATGCAAGATACTAGAAATAAAATAATAACAAAATTTGTCCAAATCTATTTCAATTTCGAACTTCTTGAGTATTTGGATTGAGTACTCGTTAACAAAGAGAATTTTCTCTTCGACAAACTTTCTGTTGAAATTCCATACCCACGGTCGCCGAACCGAATAACCAAAGATTAGAGTTGTCCTTATATTGATACCACAGCGAGGGTAAAACCCTTTTGAGGTATTGTTAAAGTTTAACGAGTTCAAATCAAAGTTATCCTCAGGATTCTAAGAGAAAGTATGAACTTGAATATGGCGAGACAATGAAGAAATAAGAAAAATTACAAACATCCTCCTTTTCAATTTTATAAATCTGTTTACAAGCACGAAAAGCTAAAAATCCAATAACAATCTGATTTGCATAGAAACTAGCCGCTTTACGCCGCTGTGCTTTCTCATTTTTGTTTTCGATAATCACCAAAAGACTACGGAATAAGTCTTGAATAAGATCGTAGATGGCGAACATTCGGAATAGTCCCTGAGTATGCTTAATGATATTCTCAAGTTCCTTATCAGTTTCAGCGATATTTTCTGGTAGTGAATGTGTGTAGATCATTATTACAAAAACTCGAAAGGACGCTTACCTGGAACAAAATTAAAGAATAATAAAGATAATAATTCATTCGCAGGAACGCATCGATGTCTTTTCTCGTTTCACTTCGTTTCCTAAGTTCAACTATATTCAATATTTCCAAAAGACTCAAATTATATTTTTTTGGATCAGAAATTGGTCCGAGTAACTTTTGCCATCTGGTATTTGGCTTTTTGATTTGTTCACCTTTAAGGCAGCATCTCAATGCTGCATCATACAAAGGAAACATCTTCCAGACGTTTTTCTGAAACCTATGGTTGTATCTTTTGAGTGAACATCTCGAATATAGCCGCTCTGCATCAAGCTGTGCTTCTTGCAGTTGTGCTTCTTTTCATCTTCCCATTTTCATTTGAGATTTAATTGTATAGTTTTTATTACAAAATATAACACGTTACTTCAACTTAAAAATAAATATTTCTTTGTATTAGCAAGTATACGGCCACAGAATTGTAAAAACGCAAATTTTATTCAAAAAGGCAAAGATTTGTATATAAATAGAGAATGTTTTCAGGAAAGTAGATATCTACAAACAAGGTTACCTTGGTCACATAAGATTTAATATGAAGCTATATTATTAATATATTTGCTTTTACGAACAACATTATGGGATTATATTATTCTATGGCCGAATATTAGAGTAAGCTAAATAAATTTATTCGGAACCACTTATATATCCGATTCGCTTGATTGTACCTCCAATCATGTTGAGTTTGGTAGTTGGCATCACAAATAAGCCATAATTTATTTACTTTATGGTTGGCATGCTCTAACGGAAATAAATTGCAATAAAACAAATATCGGAGAGAAAACTTCACTGTATTTCAGTCCTATTTGGCCAGATAATTTTAAACACAAAAGATACTTGAATATAGTTATGGGAACTAAAAAATATGTACTCCACTTGAAACCTTTCGCTTATTGTCTTCTCTATTGCTAAATACATATGAATAGCAACGATAACACCAAAATATGCATTTAATATGTCCGCACAAAAAAGAGGACTGAAAACAATAAACCAATCCTTCAGATATTCATCAAAAGTACCATCAATCTCAAAGGCAATAGTGTTAGGCAGAATAAAAACATTCCACATAAGTTAATGAATATCTCGAATTCTGTCAGTCCCAACCCAACCAAAACAATGGTAAATTAGTTAAGCTTTATAATAAATTCTAAGTATCGACTTCTAAATCAGAGCTCCGGGAAACTCTTATATGAAAAGCAGAGTTCATTCTACGCTGTAAATTTAGGTCTTCTTGATCCGAGAGAGGGTGAAGCTCATCTATTAGTTCTATTGTTGATGCTTTGGCTTCATAAACAAGGAATCCGTTTGAGTTATTGACTAATGTTAAAGCTAGATTAATACCACGGCTTATAGCATTCCCGAGACAATATAAGTAGATGTCTTTAACTCCAGCATAAAGAATATTCTCGTATTGTTTCAATTGTGCTTTAAAGTTTGACTTGGATGTGATGTAAATATCATTCTCCCTTTGGTATTGTTTTGTAGAGGGACGTTTTTTTAATTCGTGTGAACCTCGATGCCTTTGGTTTGAATTAACTTTCTTTTTTGAATCGGAATTTTTATTCCAAGAATTGTTCATAACAGTTAACAAAATATATAGTATATTTATTACACTACCGGTTAATATAAAATTAGTTTTGAAACACCAAAGGTTATTAATCACCCGAGCAAATTCACAGAAGGACAGCGATTTAGTTTAGTCGATGTTGAAATTGGTTTAGGGCCGTAATTTAAAGAATCTGAACTTTTTCTTTTCCGAGTGAAGTTGTCGTTTTTAAATGTTTTATTAGACGTATCCATTTTTAGTAAGATTATTCTTTTAATACACTGCACAAGGAAAATAAAAACCAAAAAAATGAAATGTCAAAATTTCGCAAGCAATTAATGTGCAGGTCAATTAAATTGAGAAGGAAAAGAGTGGAGAATTGTACTAAGAAATCTAGTACAGCTATCCACTAAAATTACACATTTCGTCGTTCAGCAGCGTACTGGAAAACGAAAACTAGAGCGAAATTTTTCGTTCATGATTTCGTCGTGTCATTTTTGTATGGGATTTTTCGTTTCTCATCAGCAGCGTACTAGGCTTAATAATAAACTAATAACATAAAGACGCGAAACCTCTGCTTTCATTTGACATTGGCGTACAAGATGAAACACTCACACAAGTAACTTTTCCGTTCATCTTCCAATAGACACATTGATAAAAACGTACACAAGAATCTTTTATGTTCATATTCCTATACCGAGTAGGAAATTTAAAAAAAATTCATGCATAAATCACCAACTTTTTCATCAATGAGTGGAAGCTACACGCCATGAATTTGGTATGAAAACATCGATAGATTTAACATGGGGCTGTCATAGGCGTTCACCAAGTGATTTTCGGGGTGAATATTTAACAGTGAAATCACGAAGTAGGGGTAACTAGTTTATGTTCCAATGTACACGAAAAGACAACCGGTGTATTCGATGATTCAAGAAGAACTATATTTCGTAATGTGAAGTTATACTTAACAATGCATAAAATAAGTGTTTAATGTAAAAAGATAATAGCAAGTAACATATTTATGTATATACGTACAATCTGCAAAAGCATTATAGGGTATTGTAGGAGACTTTAAGAATTTTAAACAAATAGGAACAAAATAATTTCAACACTCCCACTTTTACAAATGTTTAAAATTTCATTAATTCAAATAGATAAACAATAATATTTTCATTTTAAATTCGTTCATAATTACTTTTAGAATATTAATTTAGTGCCACTATTCCCATCATATATCGGAATCGGAAAAACTTATCCTTGGGAAGGGCTTTGGTAAATATGTCGGCGATTTGGTCTTGAGTCGGTACATATTCCAAGTCGAACATATTTTCTTCATATTTTTCCCGAATGAAATTGTAGCGAACATCTATGTGCTTTGTTCGTTTGTGGAACTCCGGATTTTTTATGAGCCGGATAGCTCCTTGATTGTCCACAAACAGAACTGGCTTTGCACATTCATCTTGCAGCAAAGCAGACAACAGTTGTTGAACCCAGACCAGTTCCTTGACCGCCTGACATGCAGCAACAAACTCCGCTTCTGTAGTAGACAAAGCAACGCATTTCTGACTTTGCGAAGCCCATGTGATGCAGCTTGAACCCATCAGGTAAACGAAACCGCTGGTGGAACGTCTAGTTATAACGTCCCCGGCATAGTCAGCATCACTTAAACAAGATAAGGTAAATTTAGTTTAGGCACTGCGTCATTCATACCAAATTTTTCAATCAATCTCTTGACATACATTGATTGGTTTACATGAATCGAACCATCCTCGAGTTTTCGTAGTTCCAATCCTAAGAAATGCCTTGCTGGAAACACTTTGATCTGTAGATTAAGTTTCAGATATTCACAAAGCTCGAAGATTTCACTTTCATTAGTTGAGGCGATGAGTCCATCATCTATATAAATGGCTAAAATTATTTTATTTCCATTTCTATGGCTTATAAATACGCATGGATCTGCATCACAAACAGAAAACTGAAAATCATATAACAACTTCTTGAATGTCTGATTCCAGCACCTGGAGGCTTGTTTGAGCCCATATAAACTCTTTTTTAGTCTGCAAACCCTACCAGTTCCATCCTCGTACCCTTTTGGTTGGCGAACATATATCTCCTCATCAATACTCCCGTTCAAAAAGGCCGTTTTAACATCGAATTGTTTTAAATGCAAATTTTCACAAGCCGAAATCGACAAAATTGCTCTTATTGATGAAAATTTTGCAACAGGACTAAAAGTTTCAAAATAGTCAACGCCAAACTGTTGGCTAAAGCCACGTGCTACCAACCTAGCCTTGAAACATTCACCTTCGTTTTCTGTTGCACTTTTCACTTGATAGACCCATTTTCTATTATATGGTAAGTCTACTAATACGCAGGTATCAATTTCTTTAAGTGACTTCACTTCCGAATCCATTGCAATTTTCCATTTTTTATTTTCACTGCACGTTATTGCATCATCGTAATTAACAGGAATATACGATTCGGCTAGGAAAGCAAATCCTTCTTCTATACAAGAATTAGCCTGACTTTCCTTGTCTTTGTTTTTAGTACTCCTCAGACGCCTTCCCCTCCAATCCTCAGTAGGCTTCTTTCGGACACCAACTTCATTTTCAACACTATCAGAATTTTTATTTCCAACATCACCATTAGCAAATTCATTACTTTTTCCAACACAAACAGCATCTTCGAATACATTATCAGTAACTTCTTCATCAGCATCGTCTTTTCCTGCCTCAGGTTCATGTGTTCCAGCTTCCTCTGTATCAGCTTCATCTGCCTCAGCTTCCTTCATCTCAGCTTCCTCTGCTTCACATTTCTTTTCAGCATCTTTAGTGGCATCTGCAACTTCTTCGGTGGATTCCATCTTCTCAGCATCTTCTAAAAGGGAGCATTCATTTCTAATTGAAACTTTAACACCAGAACCTAACACCATGGTCTTTGAAATATTTTCGTCTGACGGTCTAAAAATAACATCCCTACAAACATTTACTTTATTTTTTTCTGGAATGTATACTCGGTATCCTTTAACACCATGCTCGTATCCAACGAATATTCCCTTCTTTGATTTGCGATCCCATTTCCTTCTTTTCTGTTGTGGGACATGAACGAATACTTCACTTCCAAAAACTTGGAGATTCCCGATTTCTGCTTCCTTCCCGAACCATAGTTCGTACGGAGTTTTACCTTTTACTGAACTAGTACCTGTACGATTAAGAATGTAAACGGCTGTGTTCACAGCCTCAGCCCAATATTTTTGAGGTAAATCCTTAGCATGAATCATCGAACGTGCCGCTTCAACTATGGTGCGCATTTCACGTTCGGCGCTACCATTTTGCTCCGGCGTGTAGGGAACTGTCCTCTGATGATTGACACTCTTCTGGCTTAACATGTTCTGAACAACCTTATTTGTATACTCTGTACCATTATCTGTACGAAGAGTTCTAACCCTCTTCCCTGTTTCAGCTAAAACTATCTCTAGGTACTTTTCAATGTGAATTTGGCTCTCTGACTTTTCTTTAAGAAAGAAGACTGTTCTAAAATGAGAAAAATCATCTTTGAAAAGTAAAAAATATTTAGATCCACCAATAGAGTTCTGAGACATAGGTCCGCATATATCAGAGTGCACAAGCTCAGCTACATCACTAGACTTATGCTGACTACTTTGGAATGGCCCCCGATGCTGCTTCCCATACATGCATGCTTCGCAAAAAAAATTGTCTTTGTCCACAAAAGGAACGTTTCTGCCCACAAGCGTTTTCTTAACATGGACAATATTCTAATGACCTAGTTTCTCATGCCAACTCCTTAAACTCTTCTTATCTGCTTCACTTATGTTGACGCATGCATTCTCAACCGATAAGGGAATAACCTTCATAAGTAATTTAAATAGCTTATTTTCTCTGGCTCCCACTGCCAAAACAACATTTTCCTTAAGCAACTCGCATTTGGAATTATTTGAAACAAATCTAAGCCCCTTGTCCAATGCACAATTCAAAGAAAAAAGATTAAGACGAATTTCTGGCACGTAAAGAACATCGGCCAAATGATTTTCTATCCAAAGAGTGTTGTTATAAGACGAAACATTTATGTCGCCTTTTTCATACGCATTGATTGTGTTTCCGTTACCCAATCTTACGATAATCGGTCGCTCAAACTCTTGATAATTAAGAAACCATTCCCTGCGATTGGTCATGTGATCGCTTGCACCAGAGTCTAGGAACCATTCATCAGCTTGCCCAACACCTTCCGCCAAAAGCACCTCGCATAAAAACGCATTGCCTTTTTTCTCGCCACTACTAGAATAATTCTTTTGTTTTAACTGAGGACAGTCACTCTTCCAATGTCCGAAATTTTTACAAACAAAACACTTGCCTCGCTTTGGTTGCTCATTGAGATTAGAGTCTTTCAATCTACTTGAGGGAGCCCTACCCACATACAAAGCCCTACTATCTACAGGATCATGGAAACCATTTTTTGTGTTCAAGCGCTCCTCCTCCATTGCCAGCCTTGAAATTAAATTTTCCAATGTCTGTTGTGGGACCGCTGTGGACTCCCATGCGCTATAAAAATGGTTATAAGAATCTGGCAACGTCATAAAAATTTTAGTAACCACCATCGAATCTGACACTTTTTCACCTGCGTCCGCTAATTTTTGTACAATTGCCTGCAATTTTGAAATATGCACAACAATACCATCTTGAGGGTCCTTTGCAAAGCCATAAAATTGTTGTTGCAACATGTGAATACTTGCTTTGGACTTCATTTCATAGACACTCTCTAATTTACACCACATCTCCTTGGACGTTTTGAAGTTCATTATATGGAGAAGAGGTTCCTGGCCAATACTTGTCACAATGATTTTTTGAGCTTTACTATCATGCAACCTCCAGGAATTCACTGCCTTAATCAAAGCCTCACCTTTAACAGTCTCTGTCTCTGCAGGTACAGCCTCAAACCCCATAGCATATTTTAACAGATCAGAAGAACTTAAAATAATCTTCACCTGGAATTTCCACAAGTTCCATTGATCCCCATTACATAGCTTTTCGATCTTCACCACATCGTTTTCCATTTTAAATGGTATCACGTGTAAAGTAGCCGAAGAAATAAATTTATAAAAATTTGCAAACACGAGCAATTATTGATACCTTTTTTAATAATTAACCGTACCAAAAAAATTTACTGTACCAATCGTCAGCAGATTTGCTTCTCGGTACCAAACCCGTTCTTCTTATCAACTGTTTATCTTGACAAAAAAAACAAAACCGCACAATACACCTTGTCATTTAGGTTACTGGGCCCATAACCTGTTCCAATGTACAAGAAAAGACAACCGGTGTATTCGATGATTCAAGAAGAACTATATTTCGTAATGTGAAGTTATACTTAACAATGCATAAAGTAAGTGTTTAATGTAAAAAGATAATAGCAAGTAACATATGTATGTATATACGTACAATCTGCAAAAGCATTATAGGGTATTGTAGGAGACTTTAAGAATTTTAAACAAATAGGAAACAAATAATTTCAACAGTTTATTCATAAGCAAATTATATGTTATGATAAATGGCATGAACGGTAAGCTGTGAAATCACTAGTTGACTTAGAGTTGCTTATTTAGCAGGTGAAAAATGGCATGAATGCTCATCCATTAATTCAGTCTGTTAATGCAACTCGTTAGTGAATGTTTAATTTCGAAATCACTAGGTAAAGCCCGTATGATACCTACTTCTTTTTTTTTCCTCATTTCGTATGCACTAAATAACATGAAAGTGTCAGTTTTCTGTGAAAGAGGAAATATGGTTTTTAAGGAAACAGAAACATTGTATATGTATGTTATACCCCGAAACATGATTTTATTAATTTAATTCGAAGATTAATCAATAATATAAACATTAAGTTAAGAAAAAAATAAGTTTAGCTAATAATAGTTAAAATGTAGTCTTGATAAAATCTTGATGCGAAAGTAAACTGTATCAATAATTGATTCTTTTAAATTTTGTTAATTCTGCTGTGTATGTTTTGCACTTTGAGTCGACATCATTACGTATTGAGTAGGTATAAGACGCTAAAAGAAATATTAGCATTTTTAAATTTTGTTTGGTATAAAGTCGAAGAAATACCCACCAGTCGCCAAATATCTTTACAACGCCAATTATCTGAACGAAAAAAAAACATTTTGATAAAAAAAATTAACTTTTGTTGCTGTGTTAAATGATGATATTGATAGCGAACAAAATTCGAATTTCTGGCTTATATGTTTTTTTTTTCACTTTCTCTAACAAAAAAAAACGAACTGAGCGCATTTCTCGTTGTAGGTAAAAAAAAGGCAATGTTCGTCACTCTTCCCATGGCAGATAAAACCTCTTTTTTTTAAGGCTTTTTTGTTTGCATTTTTTTTTGTTATCAGAAAGAAAACAAAACAACCACCGCACCGCAGAGAACCAAACATCATTTGCGAACTCATGGACCTAAAATGTAGTGAATTGTAAGCATTCAATTCATTTTAATTTAGTTAACTGATGAAAAAATGCGCAACCGTGTTTTTATGAAATCATAACATACTACTCATCGATGGAAATAGTCGATGAATCCATTGATGAATTCACCAAAAAAATCATTGATGTCGAAATTTACTACTCGGTAGAGTTTCAGAGGTACAATGTAAACTAATGACTTTTGAGGGTGAAACGTACTCGAAGGTTTCCGATCTTAGTATGGCTTATTTGTGGATCCAATACTTCTCGGCATTGACAAACTAGATATGGACTGCTAGTTGTGATTGATTTCCATACAATATTTGCAAAAAATATGGGTCCTGCTTTCAGCGACTATTTCAGACCAAGCGGCGAAAAGAAAAAACAAATTGAGAACCATTTGTTGTCGATATTACCTTTCTACAAATTTAAGGCAAAGAAACTAGAGCTTTCTACTGGCACATAGTATAAGAAGCCCTGCCATCTAGTGTTTTTTAGAAAGTTAATTAGTGCTGGGGGACAATAAAAAAAAATTCCTTTTCGAAATAAATGGAATACATTTTATCCCTGCAAAATACGTTGTTGTTGGTCACGTGACAAATATTCAAATGCAAGTTTTTTAATTTACACTTATATTACGCAGTATTTTGTGTTAAATTCTATAAAATTTATTCCTTTCATTTTTATCATATTTTTTTTATATTGTAAACTATGGCAGACGGATTTTAAATTCATAGTTATATATGACTTAAAAATCTTAATAAATCAAATTATCTATCAATCTAATTTTTTCGTCGAAAAGTTAAAACAAAAAATGAAATGTTATATTTATTACGCAGTGTGTGTTAAATTTTATTCTTTTCGTTGAAAAGTAAAAAAAAAACTAAATTGATATTTGATCTAGCTTTAATCGTATTTCGTTCATCTGCAAAGAACAAGAATATAGTTGCTTATTGTTTTCTATAGAAAGTAGAGAAAAGGAAATGCTTGGATTCGCGTAGGGATTTCCTTGAAAAATCCCTTAAGCACTGGTTTGACTTGATAATATTCTTGAATACCGCAAGGACTCAAATGGTCGCCGGTGATGCTTTTTCCAAAGGAACTATCGTGAAGTTGGCTCCTAGCAGTCCATATCTAGTTTGTTAATGCTTCTCGGACTATGGTATGGTGGTTTAATCTGTTCCAAGTTAATCTTGATCGGAGTCGGGGCATATAGGAAAATTAGCACTACTTGAAGTTTGATTTCCAAAATCGCCATATCCTAGCACAAGAGAATTTGGCCAAACTCTCATAAGGATACTCATATGGTAAATGTGTACTCGGCTTCCGAGCACCGCCAAACTACACAGTATTGTAAGACTGATGTTGTTTATTTTTATGATCGAGTTTCGCATTAAATTGGAACACTTTTGGTGGAATTGTTTGATAGAAAGAGCAATATAAATTAAAATCAATATAATATAATTTAAAATGAACTTACTTCCCAATAACAATTTAGCTTGCAGTAGGTACGATTTTGAGAATCAGGCTAATTGTTTGTATATAGCCATGTGATGCTAGCCATAGCACGTGCACTTGTATGGATTATATGTTTTATATTGTTGTAAATTAATTTTTACATTATGGAAATTCCACCTTTAGTTTTGAATAAGTATTTTATATTAATGTCGACTTAACTTCATTATTGAGAAAAAATAATTTCCAAATGAACACAAAATCGCAAACTGTCGATCAAAAACCGAATTCACTTGAAATACAGAAATCGGATAATTTCCTTCACCAAATTAACAACCACAAAAGTTAAAGCATGGTGGATTCGTAGATAGCTTGTATATAGCCATCTTATGCAAGCTATAGCTTGTATATAGCAATCTTATGCAAGCTCTAGCAAGCTAGCTTGCATATAACCATCTTATAAGGGGTGATTTCTTTGCTACTTGGTTTTTGACGTTTATATTTTTGACAGATCACACATGACAAATTCCACGAACATTTGACATTTCCATTCAGTATTGTTTGCCATTTCATCATGAATAGACTTACGCCTGAACAACGTTTGCAAATTATTGAAATTTATTATCAAATTTCGTGCTCTGTGAAAAATGTGTTTCGCAAGCTACGTCCGTTTTATGGTCTTCAGCGACGAGGCTCATTTTTGGCTAAATGGATACGTGAATAAGCAGAATTGCCGTATTTGGAGTGAAGAGCAGCCAGAGGCAATTCAGCAGCTACCAATTCATCCCGAAAAATGCACTGTTTGGTGCGGTTTATGGGCAGGCGGCATCATTGGGCCGTACTTCTTGAAGGACGATGAAGGCCGCAGGTTTACGATCAATGGAGAAAGGTACCGTTCGATGATAACAGATTTTGTTTTGCCGAAAATGCAAGAATTGAACTCGGTCGACATGTGGTTCCAACAGGACGGTGCCACATGCCACACTGCACGCGCAACCATGCATCAATTAAGAGGCGAATTTGGTGAGCAGTTGATCTCACGTTTTGGCGCAGTCAAATGGCCACCAAGATCATGTGATTTGACCCCGTTAGACAATTTTTGTGGGGCTATGTTAAGTCTATTGTCTATGGGGACAAGCCAAATACGATTGCTGCCTTGGAAGCCAACATTAAACGCGTCATTGGTGAGATTCCGGCCGAAATGTGTGAAAAAGTTTGCCAAAATTGGACCTTCAGAATGGACCACCTGAAGCATAGTCCCGGGCAACAATTAAGTGAAATTATTTTTAAAAAGTAAATGGCAGAAATTGATTTATCGATCCAAATAAAAATTTTATTCACTTTTTACAAGTTTCTGTGTTTTTTTGAATTTTCAAAAACCAAGCTCCTAAAAAATCACCGTTGCTATACCTAAATCTGGTGGAAATTATTTGTAAAACTTGTTTTTACACACTGTACACATACATACCATATTTAATGAAATACACATGACTATAAAATATTCAGATTCGAATATTATTTTTTTAAGAAATCCAAAGAATGGAATTGTACCAATCGCCACCGCACAATGGCATTCATTGGACGAACGCAAAATAAATATTATAACGCAAAACCAGTGATGCATCAACTCATCATAATTTGGACATTCCACTCGTATATCATTAGGTGGCACAGAGTGCTCGGACGACCATCGAAACATCCTGAGTTCAAATACCGGAAAAATCATGTAAGTAAATTGAAATTTTTAAAATTAAATTAAATTCTATACATTTCAGATAAGCAGGAAAAGCAGTGCCCTAAGTCCTAAATGTCGATCAAAAAGCAGATATTAATAAAATTAATAAAATTAAATATTTAAGCAACGATTTTTTTAAACTACTTTCAGTGGTCTTATACATGCTAATTGCTTCCAAATAGCTTGCAGATGCAGCCTATATACAAGCTATTTGTTTCCATATAGGCTGCAGACGCCGCCTATATACAAGCTATTTGTTTCCATATGGCTTATGACGGATGTTCATATGCAAGTAATAGCCTACAGAATGTGCGTCAAAATGACTTGCATAAGTCCTTCTGTGGTTAATATGCAAGCTAGGAAATAGCTAAAATGTTAATTGGGTTGAATCTCTTTAGTTTCTTCACATTTGATTTTCGATGCACAAAGCGAGTCGGTTAGTCCGAACATACAGACGATAAAGCTGGTGACGAATCAAATGTAACTCACTGTTACACACATTATAATTTTTTTAGTAAAATAAATAAAAAATAATGAAATAATTAATAAATCAAAATTTACAACTGTGAAAGCAAAATTAAATTTAATTCTCGCTTTCTATTTGAGAACTCTCAGATTGACTTTTGACAAATCAACCAAAAGGTTTGGCTACTGGCTTTCGCCAAGAAAGGACGTGTGTGTGCCTCGTCACACATCAAAGTAATTAAAATTCACACATAAAAATAAATAGTGCCTTCATAAAAGCTGTGCAAATTAACCAAACGTAAGGGTGATGTGTCGAAACTAACGATCGGAACATCAACAGAAGAAGCCAACCAAACTCCATACATTCCCAGTTCCAAGTGTCGCACATCGACCACAACCACACATCTTCCGCAATGGATGCCGCTGTATTAAAACTGAAGAATCCCCAGGATAGCATGTATTAAGGTATTGATTCTCGAACGTAGATAAGTATGAATTTTGGATTAGAATAAAAAAAATTTGGAGCTACCCAAACCCGCAAAAGACACGCCATATAACCCGCTATTACCAACGTACCAATATACAGTTTTCGAACGAAATTGCAACAATTCCTCCAAACACCAGTGAATTTTGTTTTATCATAAATATTCGTGGACAAATATACAAGTGTTTATATATGTAAATATAATTTCAAAGAAGAAAAATATTGAGCTCTCGCTCTCTCATCCCAAAGAAATAAGATTATAAAATCTCAATAATTAACTTAATCGAATCAATGTGTATATAATGTACATATACATATGTATTTAAAATGTATTTAAATGTTCAAAAAAAAAGTAAAAAATGAGCCTTCGCTCTATTAACAAAAGAAAAAAATGAAAAATTTTCGTAGATTTTATACAC
This sequence comes from Philhelius pedissequus, assembly GCA_910595825.1. NCBI lineage: Eukaryota > Metazoa > Arthropoda > Insecta > Diptera > Syrphidae > Philhelius > Philhelius pedissequus. The sequence continues at coordinate 205,990,517 of OU343160.1, forward strand.
TTGTATGTAACCATTTAATATGCCTTCCGTAAAGAGAAAGCAGGAAAAGAATTAACATAATGTTAAAAAATAGAGTTGTTCCCAAATAATTGCACACCTTTAAAGTGATAGATAGGGATGCATTCATTTTGCCTATATCTCAAGTTATTTCTTGTTTAGGTTAAGTTTTCAGAGTAATGTTAACGACTTGTTGAGTGGACGCTATTTTAAGAATAAGCATAGATTAAAATCTAGTATTTAAAGTATTTTGATTGTTATTACACAAATCAAAAAAAATTAAAATCGATAACTAATTAGCAGCATAATTTGTAACTAAGAATAATTGTATCTATTTCGTATATACATAAGTGAAATGTAAAAAAAAAACTCAATAAAAATACATACATACACACATACAAATCAACAAAAAAATTATCTGTCAGTTTGAGCAAAAGATTTTTTTAGTCCACCACTCAAATGTATTCACCGATAGGAAAAGATGAGCAATTTAAGAGAGTTTTCTCTTACTCACCTCAAAAAAAATTGCAGGAGATTCAGCCTACAAGCTAAATTGATAGGATTTCCTCCGTTTCGACAAGCATGTGTTAGTTGCCCGTGCATTTTAAATGGAGCAGACACTAACACAGGCTTATCGAAACGGAGGAGTGCGCATTTGCAATTTTGGTAGATATCGTGAGCTTATATTTTCAAAATGGAAATCTGTTAAATTCAAAAAATTGAAAAATGAATTGCTTTTTAGTTAAGTTGTATTTTTAAAGGCCTTAATCAAACATAAAACACACTAATAAAAGCTTTTTGTTGATTCTGGCTTACAAATTCAGTTTTATTTATTAATTTTATGTTCAAAATGAAGAAAATCTAATCAAAAAGTAGAAGCAAACCCAAGCATTTTAATGCGTTTGTGCATTAATCTTACCACAAGAAATGTCCAGTTTACTCAATTTGAGGTGAGTATTTTGACAGATGACAAAACAATAAAAAAAAGATATAAAATTTCAAAATAAATATCGGAAGTGGGTTAGTTTTATTATGCTTATTACGTATTTTATTCTGTAAGAATTTAATTATAATATATTTTAGTTGTTTCCATAAGGATCTTACTATTAATTTTTTTTTACTACTATACAGGGTGCGCCAGAGAAACTTACTTATTTGAAAAAATTCCCGCGCGGTGATTTGGGCGGTTAGAGTCGCGAGAAGGGCGCATCTGGAGGGGGAAGTTCCCAAGTTTGTTTCTCCCTCCAGTCAGTTGCCATCATGCTCTGGTCTAGAGAGCAGCGGGCCTTCGCAGTCGAGAGCTTCTTTTCTAACGGTCCTCACTTGTTCCTACGCAACGTGCCTTCCGCGCTCGCTTTGAAATTCCTCCTCACCGACTCGTTCCTGCCCGTAATTCGATTCTGTCGTGGGTTAACTCATTTCGGGAGTGTGGAAGTGTCGCTAAGCCCAGAAATGGACTTCAACGGACCATCAGAACTCCGGAAAATATCGAAAGAGTGAGGCAGTCAGTTGTGCGTTCTCCCCGGGGTTCGGCTCGCAAGCACGCAGCTGCTATGGGAATTTCTGACACCACTGTTCGACGAATTCTCCATGAAGACCTTCAATTTCATCCCTATAAATTGGCTGTTGTGCAAGAATTAACTGAGCGCGATTTTGTTGCCCGCGACTCCATTGCCAACATACCGATTGATTTGCTGCAAAGTGTGGAGACGAATTTCAAAAATCGACTTCATCAGTGTATGCGCAATGGGGGTCGCCATTTATCCGATGTCATTTTCAAGACTGCATGAAAAAAATTGGGATATTGTATTCTCAAATAAAAAAAAATTAAAACAATAATTGAAGTACTTTTGTTTTTATTGACCTTTCAAATAAGTAAGTTTCTCTGGCGCACCCTGTATTACAGCAAACGTCGTTGCAGACGCGATAAAAGGGCAGAAACAGCAGGGAAATTCTTTGAGAGGAGGCGGCCGCAAATCAAATATTTTCATGCGCGATGATACTACACATTATATAGAAGTCACACCGCAGTGGTGGTGCTGTCCTGCATGAAGATAATCAGAATCACTCACTCTACAACCAAAACAAATCCCCTTTAGCCGCAAACTGCATACAGTATTTTGGGAGTTTGAATTGACTCTATAGCTCAAGCATTGATTATCATTCCCTTTACATGCTCTATAGTCATCTGAGCTGATTAGTGATATGTCGCTGTAAGAGTGAATTCATAACTGCATCACTCCCGGAATGCTCCAGGATATATGCACTATTTAAAGTACATCATTTGATTTCCGGGGGATTGAAGGTAAGTTATTAAATCATCTGCTATTATGTTTCATATTTAACTTTAATCATTTTACTTTCAAAAGAGTCTCAGCAGCGGAAAAAAGGACATCAAAACAAAACCTAAAGGCAATACTGAAATCCAATCTCAAAATTCGTAAATAGACGGTATTGTAGGAAAGAAGATCAATTCGAAACTTGAAAATATATGGGATATCTCTGACATCGAACTGTTTTAATAATTTTACATGAGGAAGTCTCTAAAAATAAAGATAATTATAACTAACACCCATACAATTTTAGAAAGACTCAGTAAAATTTGCTAATTCAAGTTCAACAACTCCATTTCGAAGTAAGTGAGACCGGGTTCGTTATATTTACAAAGTGGCAATTTCACAAATCGAACGCCTACGAAATTAGCCAGCTTATAAACAAGTTTCACACAGTCGAAGAACACTGCAGAAGAAATATTACAGATATGATTCGAATCGTTTACGAACGCTGTATAAAACAGTTGGCTTCGTTGTGGAAAAATGTTGACCTACGAGCAGCTGTTGCATTGTGTGTTAATTGTTTTTGTCAACCACAAGCAAAGTTAAAGTAGTGTTTTCCAAAAAAAAATCGATGAATTTCTAAAAGAAGTCGGTTATCAGCCTGTGAATATTTCTTCCAATAGAGAAGCCATAAATATAATTCAATAATTTTTAGACCAATATTGATGAAGAAGAATTACGCAAAGACACTTATGCTGCCTTTGGAGATAAGATTCCTAGCGCAATACATCAATGTTTAGAAATTCTTTTCGATAAAAAGTTGTATAGTGATCGTTTGACTATAGAAATGTAGTTTGGCTTCTAGACTTTTGTAAGAACAACGCAGTTTTTATTAAGGAATTCGAATTTTTTCATAAATTGATCTTCATCCAATGGCAAAATACTCATACAGGAATGTTTTCAAACGATTGGCATGCATCATGAGAAGATCATTGGACATATTACGGATCAGATGAGTATTGGTGATTATATTTAGATTTTATTGTAAGATATTTGAACACTCTAGCCGGATCTGAGTCTGAATTTTCAATTAAAATTCATCACATTGACCAGCGCAGAAGGCAAATAATCTGCATTACAAATAAAGATAGTCTTTTAAGATGAACGTGAAATGTTCCTGTTCTATTTTTATTAAAAACATGTGTGTTCTTAAATAAGTATAAAAATGTTTTGTTTGCGTACTTATTAATGGTACCGCCGCTCCAACGATTTTTGATTTTTTTCCTCAATTTATAACAAATAAGCAATATAAAAACATTAAATTATGTGCAAGTATTATCCATTTATTTCTATCTTCGTATTACTCTCATTTTATGAGTTTTTCGTACGTCACTGAATACTACATACGATGTATGCCATTATACATGTATGCCATTATACATTTATGTAACTATTCCTTGAATCATCTATTCGAGAATTAGTTAAACTAAGAATCAAGGTAATATTACCTACATCGGCTTTAAACCTGCATAGGAAAACTAGATTACCTACCTACTAACAGCGTCAATGTTTGGCTTCATAGGCCCTCATTAAGCAAATCGGACATTCGATAAGTTGCGAATAATTTAGCGAACTTCGAACACAGTCATTGACATACTATAATATGGACTGCTAGGAGCCAACTTCACGTTTGATCTCTCCTGAGCTAGGATCAAACGAGTGCCACCCAGCTCCCAGCGGACTATAATGGTAATGGCAAAGGTTGTTTATATACGTGACGTAAAATTACATTTATAACAAATCAATCTGAAGTAAACATGCAATATCTGATGTTAAGGTATGTGCGCTATTTTAAATATTTTTATTGTCTATTTGTCGCTTGCCTTCGGAAAGCTCGCCAAATGACCAAGTAGAACGAAATGCTGATTTTGATACCGTTGCAAATCTTCTAAGAACCAATTTTGATACCAACTTAGAATTACTTACTGTATTTGTTTGTAATGGCAATATTATAATTGCTTTTTCACTCAAAATTTCTTCACTCAATTTACACTAGAACTTATTCAGGCAATCTTTCGAATATTTGCACTGGTACAGCAGTAAAAATACAGCCAATATTGCGAGTTAATTAAATGTCTTTCCTTCAAATTTATTTTAGATGGTGGCAACGCGACAGGGTACAGCTAATTTGTATATATATATATATATCTTTAAAAATATATGAATACTATGTATATTACAACTATCATATAAAGTTTTATATGCATATATCTACCTAACCATCACAATACAAGACTTTCATTATACATTATAACATACCTACATATTTACATACCTAGGCCATATATATGTATGTAGTGTAGGTACTTATTACAATCCTAATTTAAAGAATTAAAATCCATAACATAGACTTAAACACTGATTTAAAATAGATTTTAACGGCCTCTAGTCCACAAAATTTGCATTTCGTCCCGGCGAACGACTCATCGCCCACTCACTTGGACGAAACGCAAATTTTGTGGACTAAAGGCCGTTAAAAGCTGTTTTGAATCTATAATTCAACAAGTCCAATTATATATAATGCTAAGTCTTCTACTTGGATGAATAATTTCAGTAGTATATATAACTGTATTATAAAAAAAAAACACCTTCATAGATTTAAATATATATATATTTGTAGGTATGTACCTATGTAACTATTTCCTGAGACGTACATTCAATCCATTATATTAAGAACTTACTTACATCGGCTTTAAGCTTACCTAATGGAAATTGGACCTACCTACTAACAGCATTAAAATTTAGCTACATTTAAGAAACTTCTCCAGCTTCATCTGCCAAAAACTATGCCATAACCATTGTCAGGCATACATCGTCACAAGATTGACTGGGCATGAAAATTTGCGCATCATTCATACTCCACAAACAGCTACGAGAATGATTCGATCGAAGATTATGAACTTATATCAGTGTCGAAGCAAACAATGGTCGGATACCCTCATCAATAAATACACAGCAAAATTCACAACAAAAACATCAACATCAACCGCTAATTCTCCAGAAATCATCACCCACTCCACAAAAGCAAAACCTTCCAACGAATGTGCCATATGATCCATTCGTGCATGCACATAATAAACCGCCATATAACTGTAGGTAAGTAAGATGAAACTTTATACAAAAATAAAATGTTATTTTTAACTACTAACTCCCAACAGTTCCTTCATCTTCATGGCAATCGAATGCTCCAAACAAAAGCATTGCCAGTAAAAGAAATACATGCATGGATTGTTCAAAACAAGCCGGATGTAAGAATAGTGTGAGATATAATCTTTTGTTAATATAACCATTCACAATATTAAATATTTTCTACTAACAATATTGTGCTTAATTTATTTATGAAAAATATGGAAACAATTTGCCGCAAGCGTTTACTTTCCGATGAATGTCCATATCAGAAACAAAGCAAAATGTTTATCAACCAAAAAAGAGTAGACCTACTCAACGATGAAAAAAGAAAAGAATTCATAGTAACCCTTCAAGCAAGCGACTCCGCTTTGGATCCGAAACCACATCATTAACGGACTCAAAACGGATTCGAAACGATTCCAAATCGGATCAAATTAGTATGGAAATTAGAATCACCACGGAGCCATTATGTGAATGTATTATGAGAGAGAGAGTTTTATACTTCACTATCCTCAGCGAAAACCGAACCTAAATGGAATCCAACAAAAATGAACTATCTAATAAGAAACATGGTATTTTACAAATATTAAATAATTCACTGTTTAATTGACAATAATCCCGTTTTTCAATTAAAGTATTATTTTATAAATTCTTTACACTTATAATTATGTATTTTTTGTTTTCCTTGAAGATAAAAATGTATTTGATGCTTGTTTACTCTTCAAAATTGGAAAAAAACAATAACAGATTTTCTCTCTATTTGTCTTCATTTCTAGTCCATAAAAATACCCCCCACTCGAATATCGACTACCTACTCACTCTATTTCCGTCCATACAAAAGTTTGGATTCTCGTTCTTCTTTTTACATGCGTACACATAAAATTTGTTAATGTGTGTGAGAAAATCAGTTCTTTTGGATTCCAAAGTGATTGCTAAGTGAACCGAGAAATTCGGGGCCGTGATTTTGCTTGAAGGGAAGTATAATAAGTTAAGTTTTATTTATTTAATGGATTGCCAGTATATTTGACAATAATTTGTTAAAAAAAAATTAACTACTATCATTGTATTAATATTACTATCATGACGACGAAATTCATCCAGCCTGCAATAAATTCTACTACTCATCATGAGTTCCACTACCAAATCGGAGGTTAGGTAGTGTTGGTGTGTTATGAAAATGCGTATGAAGAGAAATAGTGTGATAATAAATTGATGAGAAAACTATATAAAAAATTTATTATAAGTTAGAGGAGAAAAGGAAAACAATTTATTTCATAGATTTTTTGTTTTTTTATGAGGATTTTTTTGTTGAGTAGGAGCTGGTTGTGTGTGTGTGGTTTTTATTATACGAGCAGATAGAATGAACACTGTTTTATGGATGTAGGGAATATTAAAATATTCAGTTATATACTTGTGTGCAACGTTCACTACTCAATAAAATAAACTTTTTTACCAAATGAACAAACATGATAATAATTTAACAGTTAAAATTTGAGATTTCTGTTAATCGTTGTGCATAAAAAAATTGTTCTTGTGACAAATTTTTTTTTATTTTATATTAGTATTTTTTTTTGATTTTGAAAAAAAATAGTTTTTTTGAAAATTCAGATTTGATAAGTAATTACTAAAAATCGAGTTGACGAATTTTCAAATAAGCATTGTTTATTTATAGGTATTATATATTTTTGTAAGTCGTTTTTTACTTATTTTTTTTTAAATGAATATTCAACAATATACTCGTATATATACATTTGAAAATATTATTTTAAAAAATCTTCAAAATATTGTTTTTTTTTTTCAAAGCCCAAAGAATAACAACTTTTTTTTTGAAAATTCTTGGAGCCGTTTTTGAGAAATAAATTTTTTTCTTAACGGTTTTTAACATTTGTATGGGAGGTAGCGTTGATTTTTATTTTAGAAAAATAGTGTTTTTAACTATTCAAGACAATGTCAAAAACTACTAAATACAAAGTTTCGAAAAAATGTATTAAGTCGCTTTCAAAATTTGGAATTTTCAAAAAAAAAATAATTTCCAAAAAAAATTTTTTTGAAAAATTTTGGTATACAATAGTGTTTAGACTTTCTAGGAGCTTCTGCGTAATAAATAAAAAAAATCAGATTAACCGTTTCCCAGAAAATCGAAAACCAAAACAATGGTTCTACTAGAGGTACCAAAAAAACATTTTTTTTTCAAAAAAAAATTATTAAAAGGTACCCTTTCCCTTCATTAATGAACTCATTTTTTTTATAAAAATCGTTGGGGCAGTTTTTTGAGAAAAATAAGATTTTTGGTTTTGGCCAAACAAAATTTATGGGAGCTACTGTTATTTGTCGTCTTAAAAAAAAAATTTAAAAAACATGTGGGCATATTACCGAAAAAACAATATGTACCAAGTTTGAAGCAAAGAGACGGAATTGCGGACCCATTTTTTCGCCTTCGCTATCATCGTAATGTCAAGTTTGATCAAAATCTCGAGTTCGATTTTTTTTCGAATCCATAACTTATAATATAGTAGCTACATTTATAATATCGCTAGTCAAAAAAAAATACTACCTAGGTATACCTACTTTATTTCCTAAGAAAACTGTCTGTGGAGAAAAAATTAAATTATTCTCAATAGATACGAGTACTATATTTGAAAAAGAACAAAAAGTGCCTATGTACATACATATTGTATGTAGATGGGTATCTGGGTACACATGTACCTACCTAAACAAAACATATTGAAATATCTCAACATTGCTTTGCTTTTTTCGCATAGAAAAAGTGAAAATTAGCAACGTTCCTACAATTCAAAATCGTAAAATCCACCAAACATCTAAAATTTGAAAGAAAAATTTAAAATAAATTCTATAATAACCATACATGCATGTATATCCATATAAATTCTTACTTCAAATTCATGTATACGCCAATAGCCTTGATATAATTTATTTATACTCACCATATTTTGAAGGTTGCCATGGCAAAAACAGCTTATTCGGCTTTCTCCCTTACCCTCTATATTGTCAGAATTAATAAGTTTCGACCGCCTCCCTTGCTTTTGTTCGTATTTGCCTCTACCTTTACTTCTCCCACATCAACAATTCAATACCAAGGAAAGGGAAACTAGCGCCCTCACGACGTAACTACCAGCTAAAAAATTCAGTCTCATAGTAGTACTATAGGTTTCATATACAAAGCTACTCTTACAAATTTACTAAAAATTAATTAAAAAAACGTTTTTTTTATCTCGAATACGAATTACAAATTTTACTTTTATTTAAAATCGAACTTGATATCCCGCTATTCCGTCTGTGTCTCTATAGGTCGATATAAATATGTATATCCATTTTTTCTACCTAATTATATTTCATTTTTTCCGCATTTTTGTCCTGCCTAAACTACATACCTACACAAGTTTTTGCTAACTACGTCACTGAATACCTACATACATACATTCTATACTAATTGGGCTCTCATACATTTATATACCTATATATCTTTAAAAATCAAATGAATATTAGGTATATAGCTCTTATCATATAAAATTAACCTACACTTTCAATGAACATTGTATGTACATATTTACATACCTACATACATATCTTTATGTAGGGTAGGTACACAATTATCATCCTAATTTACATAATTAATATCTATAATATAGATCTAAATATAAATTTGTAGGTATGTAGGTACCTAAGTAACTATTCCTTGAATCATCCATTCAATCCATTATACTAAAAACTTAGTACATTTAAATATATTAAAAAATATTCAAATTGGGTTTAAAACTAATAAATACAAATGAAAAATAGAAACTTGAAGTTTTGAATTGTGGATCGGGCTCGGGCCAGAGAATATTAAATGTATAAAAATATTTAAGTTTTATGACTGGGAAACATAACTTTTACTTTTCAGTAGCATAATACTTATGTGTACAAAGGGCATATAATTCACATAAAAAAACATTACCTGCCTTTTTATTTGCTATTACTATTTATTAAATTTGAGTATTCTTTTTCTTTTCATTTCAAAAATAATAAATTACGTACAAAACACAAATCGACTTAGAATTTTCTGCTATCTACGTCACTGAATATGTACCAACCTACATACATTATGTACTATCTGGGCTCTCATACATTTATATAAATATATATATTTAAAAATCAAATAAATATTATGTATGTATATTACAACTATCATATAAAGTTTTATATGCATATATGTATCTACCTAAACATCATTATATATTATTATGTACCTACATATTTACTTACCTAGGCTCCATATACATATGTATGCAGTGTAGGTACATCTTACCATTCTAATTTGTTGATTCATATCCATATCTAGCTACAAGTTTTCATCGATATCAAATGGATTGCATGCACCTCTCAGTTGATTTCTTTGGATTTTCAGCTTTTGCCTTCTACACAATTTTATTATTTGGTTCATCCATTTATTTCTACGCTTTGGTACAATTTCTTGAAAAACGAACAATCGCTTTCGTTTTATTTATTACAAAATCTTGCCCCTGAAGTAAGTGGAATGTAATTTAAGGCAAACAATTAGCATCTGAATGTAATTTTATATTTTTCAAGAACACGAAAAAACTACTTTTAGATAGAAATTTTTCGAAATCTTCGTTTGATTTAAAAACGGTTTTCAGGATTTAGAAGCTGAGGTAAATTAACACTCAGAATAGTTACAATCAGTTTTAATTTATGTCAGCTTGTAAGTTCTTGAAACCGTTTTTAATTCGATCAAATATTTAAATAAAATTGCAACTGAAAGTAATTTTGTAATTTTTCATTTTTAAAAACCCCAAAAAACTACTTTTAGATAGCAATTTTTCGAAATAATTGTTTGATTATAAAATGATTTTGAGGATTTAGAAGTCGAGGTTAATTAACACTCAGAACAGTTACAATCATCGACATCAAAGCACGAAGTAGTTTGGAAATAAGAGCTTTGCGTAGGTCATAGAGAAACTAACATAGAGGCACGACTTCGGGGGTTTATTCTCTTTCAACCTACAAGCTAAATTGAGAGGATTTCCTAGGTTTCGACAAGCATGTGTTAGTTGCCCGTGCATTTTAAATGGAGCAGACACTAACACAGGCTTATCGAAACGGAGGGGAGCGCATTTGCAATTTGGGTAGTTATCGTGAGCTTATATTTTCAAAATGTAAATCTGTTAAATTCAAAAATTGAAAAATGAATTGCTTTTTAGTTAAGTTGTATTTTTAAAGGCCTTAATCAAACATAAAACATACTAATAAAAGCTTTTTGTTGATTCTGGCTTACAAATTAAGCAATATTTATTAATTTCATGTTCAAAATGAAGAAAATCCAATCAAAAAGTAGAAGCAAACCATAGCATATTAAAGCGTACGTGCCAAAATTCCACCACAAGAGAAGACCAGTTTACTCAATGTGAGGTGAGTATTTTGACAGTTGACAAAACAATAAAAAAAATATTCATTTCAAAACAAATATCGGAAGTGGGCGAGTTTTATTTTATTTATTTTGTATTTTTTCCTGTAATTTAATTATAAAATATATTGTTTCCTTATGATTAAAAATGAAAAAATCGTCAAATTCATCACTTTTACAATCTCCGTGTTTCACACCAGTTGCTAGTGAAAATTCCGATCCATCCATACGTTCTACGAAAATATTAACTCAAAAAGAATACTTTCGATTTAACTAATTCTTATCCTCCATCATACCAAACCAATCTTAATCTTCCCGAAGTCATTGCTAAAGCTACTTTGAAAACAAATTTCGTTAAGCATCTTGTATTGGCTCACAGTAAAAACAATGTTAAACCAATTGAACGCATGAAGAATGCCTTGTTTACAGCAGAAATCCACCAAGAAATGGAGCACAAGCGATTGACTAAAATGTATCGCATCCAAGCGTACGCTTGGTCGCATTTAGTTCGTAGCAATTGCTTTTGTGTGATCAAACCGAATAGAACTAGTAAAATCTGGTGTTATTTGCATCCGGTTTGTAGCATGTTGAGTTCCCGTCTAGAATCGAAAGGCATTCTGCCGACCTATGGTCCAGCTGTTATTATGTTGAGAGTATTTCTCGTCATTGCCGAAGCATTTTGGCTAGCACAACACCAAAAATTAGTATTGTCCCAGCATATGGACTTCGAAACAACGAAGATGTTAAAATTGAACGGCACAATGGGTGTGGTGTGCTTGTAATTACACCACCGTGCTGCAGCGTTTGCTCGAGGCCAACGGGAAGGAAAACTTGCTCAACATACGCCAAGTACAAACTTTAGTTATCGATGTTTTGGACAGCATAATGAATGAGAATCCCGAGTTTGATGAAACCCTCTTCAAGCTTATCTCTCCAGTTCTTCAAGATGAAAAGATTCCATTTCAACTGGTGGTCACATCCAAGACATGGACTCGGCGATTTATTAATTTTGTAAGGATTGCTAATCAGCCTTTGTTGTGCATTGCAGACTATTTAGAAGCTGCAGTCTATGCCATGGCTAAAGTTTCCATTAAATTGCAAAGTAACTCCGAAAAGATGTCGGTTGTTATGAAATGTTTGGATAAGTGGGCATATCAGTTGGAGCGTTGTGCAGTCTGGTGCAATTCGGCAGATGAAGTACTGGAAGTTGAGAGATTCTTGCGCGAATCCGGATACATGTGTATAGTTTATACGGATCAAATGCCAGCTGATAGTACCGATATGATCAAGGAATGGAAGGAGAAGGTAAGTCTCATTGCTTATTAAATTTTCTAAAAACATATTTTGATTAGTTGTTGATCAGTTTATATTTCAGAGCACTCATACGAGCAAGCCAATCTTTATAAGCTATGTATAAATTTGCGCAGTTTCCTCACAAATTTTCCTACGAATTGAGAACATCAAATACATAAGATTCTTCATAAGATAAACACACTGTTGAATTTTTGTTTTGTTCAGATATTATAGTTCTTCAAATTTTCAAAGCATATTACCAAAATTTTGGCGTATTTCCCCTTTTCCCCATTTTTCCGATTTTATTCGAATTTACGTTTGTTTTTTGCTAAAATTAATTCTGAAAATTATTTGAGACCAAACTATAGGGTAGATCCAAAATTGAGGAACTCTAATTTTTAGTATGCTACACAATATTTATCATTAAATACACATTTACATATGTACATTAATGCATATACAGTAGCAATGTGTATTTCTGCTAACTTATTAATTTCTAATAATAAAATTTAATCACAAAAAAAAATTTTTGTTAATTTAATATTTTCGCCTTTACCTACAATTTGTTTCAGACGGTATGCCATCAAATCCTCATCACAAGCGACAATGTTCTACCTGAATTGATGGTTGAAAATATCTGGACTTTTATTTACTATTCCTTGCCAATGTCATGGACAAAATTCAATTTCCGCTTTTCGCTTTTCCTTGTCAACTATGAGAACTTGCTAATTACAGACTTTAAAAAGCCAACTAAAGTTCCGAAATGTTTGATTCTCCTTAATGAATACAATAATCTGCAACTTCCACGATTAATCGAATTTATGAAGCATCACAACCAATTGAAATACATCCATCCTGATATTTTGAATGTAGCAACTGAGGTTACTGCTAAACGGGAGGAGATACTAGTCCAAGAGGGAGTTGTTATGTGTGAGAAAATTCTTGAATTCGGTTCCTGTGACGAAGGCAATAGATGTCGTTATCGTCATCAGTTGACTAAGTACGACGGGCCAGCTCAAGGAATTCCTGGAAATGGCGAAATACGTTTGAAAATTATTGAAGTTATCTCTCCAACCAGCTATATTGCACGACTCTTGACCCATAAACAGCAGGCTGCCTGGGAAGTTGTCAGAAGTTCTAATGAATATGCAACATTTTCATTTAAGATGTCTATGCACTTCATCAATGAAGAAACTCGCTTTATTCATTGGCCTCCTAGGGTAAATGATATTTGCATGGACTATACAAGGACGGAGATAATTATCATCGTTGTCGGCTACTCGAAGTGCCACCAATTCTCTACGAAAGTATTGCGAAACTTGTGACTTTAAGAATCAAACTTATTGATTCTGGAAAATGCATAATGTGTAAATCACATGACGTTTTGGTATTGCCAGAGGAGTTTACAGACTTTCCTGCTCAGGCAATCGACATTAGTTTGTCTGGAGTGGTTCCATTCGATAAAGAGCGCGTTTGGGATTCCAAAAGTATTCGTACTGTCAAGAAATGGATCGTCACTGATGTCACAAGCAACGATGTACTGCAAGCTACCATCAATTTCGTTCTAATAGATGTCATTTGGGTTCACAATGTTGTTCTAATGGAACAGCTTCATACTATAAACAGCTATTCTCTTAAGATAAATGTTCACCGATCTTTGCTGGGTAGGGGTTTCGTCTTGGACGATGGACAAATGCACACGATCAAAAAAACTGCAATGGAGAATAATTTGCTAAAGCCGACAACAGGTATAACAAAAGTGCAAAAGCCCGAAGAGGAAGAAATCCTACTTGAGTTCTCAACGGCATCTTCAGAAGACAAAAAAATATTAGCAACGGCAATGTTTATATGTCGCCCGTTTTATCCGCAAAGGAAAATGAAACATTTGGCTTATCAGTGACCAGTACTCCAAGTGAAAATACAATAAGAAAAACCTTCAACTCCAGAGAGGATGAGCATCGATATAACTGAATGAACTCTCTCAGGCAAAAATTGTCGAACTGAGTAACCCGAGTATATTTTTCTTGCGTCTGTTGGACAAAGAAGACAATGAGAGATTTAGAAGAATTCATAAAAAACGAAAAAAAATTACATCTTAAAAATCCACGCCCGTTGCAGAATTGTCTGGCTCAACATGAAGGACGTTATCAGCGCGCTAAAATTCAACGCTTATTAGTTGACTCTAATGAGGGTTGTGTTAATGCCAGAGAGTTCTTTTGCGATACCGGATTGTTGCACAATGTTCCGCTGTCAAAACTTCGATCAAGTAACAAATCAATAGTTGAATATATCCCGTTCCAAGCAATTTGGTGCAAATGAACTGGAATCAAAATGTGATAGTGAGAAGATCCAAAATTTCATTCAAATCAAAGACAGTGTCCATTTACCTTATGCTGTTAAGAAATTGCCCCAAACTGATGAAGACTTCACTAGCCATATCCATGAGATTACACTGTATACAAAATCTCGAGTTCGATTTTTTTTCGAATCCATAACTTATAATATAGTAGCTACATTTATAATATCGCTAGTCAAAAAAAAATACTACCTAGGTATACCTACTTTATTTCCTAAGAAAACTGTCTGTGGAGAAAAAATTAAATTATTCTCAATAGATACGAGTACTATATTTGAAAAAGAACAAAAAGTGCCTATGTACATACATATTGTATGTAGATGGGTATCTGGGTACACATGTACCTACCTAAACAAAACATATTGAAATATCTCAACATTGCTTTGCTTTTTTCGCATAGAAAAAGTGAAAATTAGCAACGTTCCTACAATTCAAAATCGTAAAATCCACCAAACATCTAAAATTTGGAAGAAAAATTTAAAATAAATTCTATAATAACCATACATGCATGTATATCCATATAAATTCTTACTTCAAATTCATGTATACGCCAATAGCCTTGATATAATTTATTTATACTCCCCATATTTTGAAGGTTGCCATGGCAAAAACAGCTTATTCGGCTTTCTCCCTTACCCTCTATATTGTCAGAATTAATAAGTTTCGACCGCCTCCCTTGCTTTTTTTCGTATTTGCCTCTACCTTTACTTCTCCCACATCAACAATTCAATACCAAGGAAAGGGAAACTAGCGCCCTCACGACGTAACTACCAGCTAAAGAATTCAGTCTCATAGTAGTACTATAGGTTTCATATACAAAGCTACTCTTACAAATTTACTAAAAATTAATTAAAAAAACGTTTTTTTTATCTCGAATACGAATTACAAATTTTACTTTTATTTAAAATCGAACTTGATATCCCGCTATTCCGTCTGTGTCTCTATAGGTCGATATAAATATGTATATCCATTTTTTCTACCTAATTATATTTCATTTTTTCCGCATTTTTGTCCTGCCTAAACTACATACCTACACAAGATTTTGCTAACTACGTCACTGAATACCTACATACATACATTCTATACTAATTGGGCTCTCATACATTTATATACCTATATATCTTTAAAAATCAAATGAATATTATGTATATTGCTCTTATCATATAAAATTAACCTACACTTTCAATGTACATTGTATGTACATATTTACATACCTACATACATATCTTTATGTAGGGTAGGTACACAATTATCATCCTAATTTACATAATTAATATCTATAATATAGATCTAAATATAAATTTGTAGGTATGTAGGTACCTAAGTAACTATTCCTTGAATCATCCATTCAATCCATTATACTAAAAACTTAGTACATTTAAATATATTAAAAAATATTCAAATTGGGTTTAAAACTAATAAATACAAATGAAAAATAGAAACTTGAAGTTTTGAATTGTGGATCGGGCTCGGGCCAGAGAATATTAAATGTATAAAAATATTTAAGTTTTATGACTGGGAAACATAACTTTTACTTTTCAGTAGCATAATACTTATGTGTACAAAGGGCATATAATTCACATAAAAAAACATTACCTGCCTTTTTATTTGCTATTACTATTTATTAAATTTGAGTATTCTTTTTCTTTTCATTTCAAAAATAATAAATTACGTACAAAACACAAATCGACTTAGAATTTTCTGCTATCTACGTCACTGAATATGTACCAACCTACATACATTATGTACTATCTGGGCTCTCATACATTTATATAAATATATATATTTAAAAATCAAATAAATATTATGTATGTATATTACAACTATCATATAAAGTTTTATATGCATATATGTATCTACCTAAACATCATTATATATTATTATGCACCTACATATTTACTTACCTAGGCTCCATATACATATGTATGCAGTGTAGGTACATCTTACCATTCTAATTTGTTGATTCATATCCATATCTAGCTACAAGTTTTCATCGATATCAAATGGATTGCATGCACCTCTCAGTTGATTTCTTTGGATTTTCAGCTTTTGCCTTCTACACAATTTTATTATTTGGTTCATCCATTTATTTCTACGCTTTGGTACAATTTCTTGAAAAACGAACAATCGCTTTCGTTTTATTTATTACAAAATCTTGCCCCTGAAGTAAGTGGAATGTAATTTAAGGCAAACAATTAGCATCTGAATGTAATTTTATATTTTTCAAGAACACGAAAAAACTACTTTTAGATAGAAATTTTTCGAAATCTTCGTTTGATTTAAAAACGGTTTTCAGGATTTAGAAGCTGAGGTAAATTAACACTCAGAATAGTTACAATCAGTTTTAATTTATGTCAGCTTGTAAGTTCTTGAAACCGTTTTTAATTCCATCAAATATTTAAATAAAATTGCAACTGAAAGAAATTTTGTAATTTTTCATTTTTAAAAACCCCAAAAAACTACTTTTAGATAGCAATTTTTCGAAATAATTGTTTGATTATAAAATGATTTTGAGGATTTAGAAGTCGAGGTTAATTAACACTCAGAACAGTTACAATCATCGACATCAAAGCACGAAGTAGTTTGGAAATAAGAGCTTTGCGTAGGTCATAGAGAAACTAACATAGAGGCACGACTTCGGGGGTTTATTCTCTTTCAACCTACAAGCTAAATTGAGAGGATTTCCTAGGTTTCGACAAGCATGTGTTAGTTGCCCGTGCATTTTAAATGGAGCAGACACTAACACAGGCTTATCGAAACGGAGGGGAGCGCATTTGCAATTTGGGTAGTTATCGTGAGCTTATATTTTCAAAATGTAAATCTGTTAAATTCAAAAATTGAAAAATGAATTGCTTTTTAGTTAAGTTGTATTTTTAAAGGCCTTAATCAAACATAAAACATACTAATAAAAGCTTTTTGTTGATTCTGGCTTACAAATTAAGCAATATTTATTAATTTCATGTTCAAAATGAAGAAAATCCAATCAAAAAGTAGAAGCAAACCATAGCATATTAAAGCGTACGTGCCAAAATTCCACCACAAGAGAAGACCAGTTTACTCAATGTGAGGTGAGTATTTTGACAGTTGACAAAACAATAAAAAAAATATTCATTTCAAAACAAATATCGGAAGTGGGCGAGTTTTATTTTATTTATTTTGTATTTTTTCCTGTAATTTAATTATAAAATATATTGTTTCCTTATGATTAAAAATGAAAAAATCGTCAAATTCATCACTTTTACAATCTCCGTGTTTCACACCAGTTGCTAGTGAAAATTCCGATCCATCCATACGTTCTACGAAAATATTAACTCAAAAAGAATACTTTCGATTTAACTAATTCTTATCCTCCATCATACCAAACCAATCTTAATCTTCCCGAAGTCATTGCTAAAGCTACTTTGAAAACAAATTTCGTTAAGCATCTTGTATTGGCTCACAGTAAAAACAATGTTAAACCAATTGAACGCATGAAGAATGCCTTGTTTACAGCAGAAATCCACCAAGAAATGGAGCACAAGCGATTGACTAAAATGTATCGCATCCAAGCGTACGCTTGGTCGCATTTAGTTCGTAGCAATTGCTTTTGTGTGATCAAACCGAATAGAACTAGTAAAATCTGGTGTTATTTGCATCCGGTTTGTAGCATGTTGAGTTCCCGTCTAGAATCGAAAGGCATTCTGCCGACCTATGGTCCAGCTGTTATTATGTTGAGAGTATTTCTCGTCATTGCCGAAGCATTTTGGCTAGCACAACACCAAAAATTAGTATTGTCCCAGCATATGGACTTCGAAACAACGAAGATGTTAAAATTGAACGGCACAATGGGTGTGGTGTGCTTGTAATTACACCACCGTGCTGCAGCGTTTGCTCGAGGCCAACGGGAAGGAAAACTTGCTCAACATACGCCAAGTACAAACTTTAGTTATCGATGTTTTGGACAGCATAATGAATGAGAATCCCGAGTTTGATGAAACCCTCTTCAAGCTTATCTCTCCAGTTCTTCAAGATGAAAAGATTCCATTTCAACTGGTGGTCACATCCAAGACATGGACTCGGCGATTTATTAATTTTGTAAGGATTGCTAATCAGCCTTTGTTGTGCATTGCAGACTATTTAGAAGCTGCAGTCTATGCCATGGCTAAAGTTTCCATTAAATTGCAAAGTAACTCCGAAAAGATGTCGGTTGTTATGAAATGTTTGGATAAGTGGGCATATCAGTTGGAGCGTTGTGCAGTCTGGTGCAATTCGGCAGATGAAGTACTGGAAGTTGAGAGATTCTTGCGCGAATCCGGATACATGTGTATAGTTTATACGGATCAAATGCCAGCTGATAGTACCGATATGATCAAGGAATGGAAGGAGAAGGTAAGTCTCATTGCTTATTAAATTTTCTAAAAACATATTTTGATTAGTTGTTGATCAGTTTATATTTCAGAGCACTCATACGAGCAAGCCAATCTTTATAAGCTATGTATAAATTTGCGCAGTTTCCTCACAAATTTTCCTACGAATTGAGAACATCAAATACATAAGATTCTTCATAAGATAAACACACTGTTGAATTTTTGTTTTGTTCAGATATTATAGTTCTTCAAATTTTCAAAGCATATTACCAAAATTTTGGCGTATTTCCCCTTTTCCCCATTTTTCCGATTTTATTCGAATTTACGTTTGTTTTTTGCTAAAATTAATTCTGAAAATTATTTGAGACCAAACTATAGGGTAGATCCAAAATTGAGGAACTCTAATTTTTAGTATGCTACACAATATTTATCATTAAATACACATTTACATATGTACATTAATGCATATACAGTAGCAATGTGTATTTCTGCTAACTTATTAATTTCTAATAATAAAATTTAATCACAAAAAAAAATTTTTGTTAATTTAATATTTTCGCCTTTACCTACAATTTGTTTCAGACGGTATGCCATCAAATCCTCATCACAAGCGACAATGTTCTACCTGAATTGATGGTTGAAAATATCTGGACTTTTATTTACTATTCCTTGCCAATGTCATGGACAAAATTCAATTTCCGCTTTTCCTTGTCAACTATGAGAACTTGCTAATTACAGACTTTAAAAAGCCAACTAAAGTTCCGAAATGTTTGATTCTCCTTAATGAATACAATAATCTGCAACTTCCACGATTAATCGAATTTATGAAGCATCACAACCAATTGAAATACATCCATCCTGATATTTTGAATGTAGCAACTGAGGTTACTGCTAAACGGGAGGAGATACTAGTCCAAGAGGGAGTTGTTATGTGTGAGAAAATTCTTGAATTCGGTTCCTGTGACGAAGGCAATAGATGTCGTTATCGTCATCAGTTGACTAAGTACGACGGGCCAGCTCAAGGAATTCCTGGAAATGGCGAAATACGTTTGAAAATTATTGAAGTTATCTCTCCAACCAGCTATATTGCACGACTCTTGACCCATAAACAGCAGGCTGCCTGGGAAGTTGTCAGAAGTTCTAATGAATATGCAACATTTTCATTTAAGATGTCTATGCACTTCATCAATGAAGAAACTCGCTTTATTCATTGGCCTCCTAGGGTAAATGATATTTGCATGGACTATACAAGGACGGAGATAATTATCATCGTTGTCGGCTACTCGAAGTGCCACCAATTCTCTACGAAAGTATTGCGAAACTTGTGACTTTAAGAATCAAACTTATTGATTCTGGAAAATGCATAATGTGTAAATCACATGACGTTTTGGTATTGCCAGAGGAGTTTACAGACTTTCCTGCTCAGGCAATCGACATTAGTTTGTCTGGAGTGGTTCCATTCGATAAAGAGCGCGTTTGGGATTCCAAAAGTATTCGTACTGTCAAGAAATGGATCGTCACTGATGTCACAAGCAACGATGTACTGCAAGCTACCATCAATTTCGTTCTAATAGATGTCATTTGGGTTCACAATGTTGTTCTAATGGAACAGCTTCATACTATAAACAGCTATTCTCTTAAGATAAATGTTCACCGATCTTTGCTGGGTAGGGGTTTCGTCTTGGACGATGGACAAATGCACACGATCAAAAAAACTGCAATGGAGAATAATTTGCTAAAGCCGACAACAGGTATAACAAAAGTGCAAAAGCCCGAAGAGGAAGAAATCCTACTTGAGTTCTCAACGGCATCTTCAGAAGACAAAAAAATATTAGCAACGGCAATGTTTATATGTCGCCCGTTTTATCCGCAAAGGAAAATGAAACATTTGGCTTATCAGTGACCAGTACTCCAAGTGAAAATACAATAAGAAAAACCTTCAACTCCAGAGAGGATGAGCATCGATATAACTGAATGAACTCTCTCAGGCAAAAATTGTCGAACTGAGTAACCCGAGTATATTTTTCTTGCGTCTGTTGGACAAAGAAGACAATGAGAGATTTAGAAGAATTCATAAAAAACGAAAAAAAATTACATCTTAAAAATCCACGCCCGTTGCAGAATTGTCTGGCTCAACATGAAGGACGTTATCAGCGCGCTAAAATTCAACGCTTATTAGTTGACTCTAATGAGGGTTGTGTTAATGCCAGAGAGTTCTTTTGCGATACCGGATTGTTGCACAATGTTCCGCTGTCAAAACTTCGATCAAGTAACAAATCAATAGTTGAATATATCCCGTTCCAAGCAATTTGGTGCAAATGAACTGGAATCAAAATGTGATAGTGAGAAGATCCAAAATTTCATTCAAATCAAAGACAGTGTCCATTTACCTTATGCTGTTAAGAAATTGCCCCAAACTGATGAAGACTTCACTAGCCATATCCATGAGATTACACTGTATACAAAATCTCGAGTTCGATTTTTTTTCGAATCCATAACTTATAATATAGTAGCTACATTTATAATATCGCTAGTCAAAAAAAAATACTACCTAGGTATACCTACTTTATTTCCTAAGAAAACTGTCTGTGGAGAAAAAATTAAATTATTCTCAATAGATACGAGTACTATATTTGAAAAAGAACAAAAAGTGCCTATGTACATACATATTGTATGTAGATGGGTATCTGGGTACACATGTACCTACCTAAACAAAACATATTGAAATATCTCAACATTGCTTTGCTTTTTTCGCATAGAAAAAGTGAAAATTAGCAACGTTCCTACAATTCAAAATCGTAAAATCCACCAAACATCTAAAATTTGGAAGAAAAATTTAAAATAAATTCTATAATAACCATACATGCATGTATATCCATATAAATTCTTACTTCAAATTCATGTATACGCCAATAGCCTTGATATAATTTATTTATACTCCCCATATTTTGAAGGTTGCCATGGCAAAAACAGCTTATTCGGCTTTCTCCCTTACCCTCTATATTGTCAGAATTAATAAGTTTCGACCGCCTCCCTTGCTTTTTTTCGTATTTGCCTCTACCTTTACTTCTCCCACATCAACAATTCAATACCAAGGAAAGGGAAACTAGCGCCCTCACGACGTAACTACCAGCTAAAGAATTCAGTCTCATAGTAGTACTATAGGTTTCATATACAAAGCTACTCTTACAAATTTACTAAAAATTAATTAAAAAAACGTTTTTTTATCTCGAATACGAATTACAAATTTTACTTTTATTTAAAATCGAACTTGATATCCCGCTATTCCGTCTGTGTCTCTATAGGTCGATATAAATATGTATATCCATTTTTTCTACCTAATTATATTTCATTTTTTCCGCATTTTTGTCCTGCCTAAACTACATACCTACACAAGATTTTGCTAACTACGTCACTGAATACCTACATACATACATTCTATACTAATTGGGCTCTCATACATTTATATACCTATATATCTTTAAAAATCAAATGAATATTATGTATATTGCTCTTATCATATAAAATTAACCTACACTTTCAATGTACATTGTATGTACATATTTACATACCTACATACATATCTTTATGTAGGGTAGGTACACAATTATCATCCTAATTTACATAATTAATATCTATAATATAGATCTAAATATAAATTTGTAGGTATGTAGGTACCTAAGTAACTATTCCTTGAATCATCCATTCAATCCATTATACTAAAAACTTAGTACATTTAAATATATTAAAAAATATTCAAATTGGGTTTAAAACTAATAAATACAAATGAAAAATAGAAACTTGAAGTTTTGAATTGTGGATCGGGCTCGGGCCAGAGAATATTAAATGTATAAAAATATTTAAGTTTTATGACTGGGAAACATAACTTTTACTTTTCAGTAGCATAATACTTATGTGTACAAAGGGCATATAATTCACATAAAAAAACATTACCTGCCTTTTTATTTGCTATTACTATTTATTAAATTTGAGTATTCTTTTTCTTTTCATTTCAAAAATAATAAATTACGTACAAAACACAAATCGACTTAGAATTTTCTGCTATCTACGTCACTGAATATGTACCAACCTACATACATTATGTACTATCTGGGCTCTCATACATTTATATAAATATATATATTTAAAAATCAAATAAATATTATGTATGTATATTACAACTATCATATAAAGTTTTATATGCATATATGTATCTACCTAAACATCATTATATATTATTATGCACCTACATATTTACTTACCTAGGCTCCATATACATATGTATGCAGTGTAGGTACATCTTACCATTCTAATTTGTTGATTCATATCCATATCTAGCTACAAGTTTTCATCGATATCAAATGGATTGCATGCACCTCTCAGTTGATTTCTTTGGATTTTCAGCTTTTGCCTTCTACACAATTTTATTATTTGGTTCATCCATTTATTTCTACGCTTTGGTACAATTTCTTGAAAAACGAACAATCGCTTTCGTTTTATTTATTACAAAATCTTGCCCCTGAAGTAAGTGGAATGTAATTTAAGGCAAACAATTAGCATCTGAATGTAATTTTATATTTTTCAAGAACACGAAAAAACTACTTTTAGATAGAAATTTTTCGAAATCTTCGTTTGATTTAAAAACGGTTTTCAGGATTTAGAAGCTGAGGTAAATTAACACTCAGAATAGTTACAATCAGTTTTAATTTATGTCAGCTTGTAAGTTCTTGAAACCGTTTTTAATTCCATCAAATATTTAAATAAAATTGCAACTGAAAGAAATTTTGTAATTTTTCATTTTTAAAAACCCCAAAAAACTACTTTTAGATAGCAATTTTTCGAAATAATTGTTTGATTATAAAATGATTTTGAGGATTTAGAAGTCGAGGTTAATTAACACTCAGAACAGTTACAATCATCGACATCAAAGCACGAAGTAGTTTGGAAATAAGAGCTTTGCGTAGGTCATAGAGAAACTAACATAGAGGCACGACTTCGGGGGTTTATTCTCTTTCAACCTACAAGCTAAATTGAGAGGATTTCCTAGGTTTCGACAAGCATGGTTAGTTGCCCGTGCATTTTAAATGGAGCAGACACTAACACAGGCTTATCGAAACGGAGGGGAGCGCATTTGCAATTTGGGTAGATATCGTGAGCTTATATTTTCAAAATGTAAATCTGTTAAATTCAAAAATTGAAAAATGAATTGCTTTTTAGTTAAGTTGTATTTTTAAAGGCCTTAATCAAACATAAAACATACTAATAAAAGCTTTTTGTTGATTCTGGCTTACAAATTAAGCAATATTTATTAATTTCATGTTCAAAATGAAGAAAATCCAATCAAAAAGTAGAAGCAAACCATAGCATATTAAAGCGTACGTGCCAAAATTCCACCACAAGAGAATACCAGTTTACTCAATGTGAGGTGAGTATTTTGACAGTTGACAAAACAATAAAAAAAATATTCATTTCAAAACAAATATCGGAAGTGGGCGAGTTTTATTTTATTTATTTTGTATTTTTTCCTGTAATTTAATTATAAAATATATTGTTTCCTTATGATTAAAAATGAAAAAATCGTCAAATGCATCACTTTTACAATCTCCGTGTTTCACACCAGTTGCTAGTGAAAATTCCGATCCATCCATACGTTCTACGAAAATATTAACTCAAAAAGAATACTTTCGATTTAACTAATTCTTATCCTCCATCATACCAAACCAATCTTAATCTTCCCGAAGTCATTGCTAAAGCTACTTTGAAAACAAATTTCGTTAAGCATCTTGTATTGGCTCACAGTAAAAACAATGTTAAACCAATTGAACGCATGAAGAATGCCTTGTTGACAGCAGAAATCCACCAAGAAATGGAGCACAAGCGATTGACTAAAATGTATCGCATCCAAGCGTACGCTTGGTCGCATTTAGTTCGTAGCAATTGCTTTTGTGTGATCAAACCGAATAGAACTAGTAAAATCTGGTGTTATTTGCATCCGGTTTGTAGCATGTTGAGTTCCCGTCTAGAATCGAAAGGCATTCTGCCGACCTATGGTCCAGCTGTTATTATGTTGAGAGTATTTCTCGTCATTGCCGAAGCATTTTGGCTAGCACAACACCAAAAATTAGTATTGTCCCAGCATATGGACTTCGAAACAACGAAGATGTTAAAATTGAACGGCACAATGGGTGTGGTGTGCTTGTAATTACACCACCGTGCTGCAGCGTTTGCTCGAGGCCAACGGGAAGGAAAAATTGCTCAACATACGCCAAGTACAAACTTTAGTTATCGATGTTTTGGACAGCATAATGAATGAGAATCCCGAGTTTGATGAAACCCTCTTCAAGCTTATCTCTCCAGTTCTTCAAGATGAAAAGATTCCATTTCAACTGGTGGTCACATCCAAGACATGCACTCGGCGATTTATTAATTTTGTAAGGATTGCTAATCAGCCTTTGTTGTGCATTGCAGACTATTTAGAAGCTGCAGTCTATGCCATGGCTAAAGTTTCCATTAAATTGCAAAGTAACTCCGAAAAGATGTCGGTTGTTATGAAATGTTTGGATAAGTGGGCATATCAGTTGGAGCGTTGTGCAGTCTGGTGCAATTCGGCAGATGAAGTACTGGAAGTTGAGAGATTCTTGCGCGAATCCGGATACATGTGTATAGTTTATACGGATCAAATGCCAGCTGATAGTACCGATATGATCAAGGAATGGAAGGAGAAGGTAAGTCTCATTGCTTATTAAATTTTCTAAAAACATATTTTGATTAGTTGTTGATCAGTTTATATTTCAGAGCACTCATACGAGCAAGCGTATTTATAAGCTATGTATAAATTTGCGCAGTTTCCTCACAAATTTTCCTACGAATTGAGAACATCAAATGCATAAGATTCTTCATAAGATAAACACACTGTTGAATTTTTGTTTTGTTCAGATATTATAGTTCTTCAAATTTTCAAAGCATATTACCAAAATTTTGGCGTGTTTCCCCTTTTCCCCATTTTTCCGATTTTATTCGAATTTACGTTTGTTTTTTGCTAAAATTAATTCTGAAAATTATTTGAGATCAAACTATAGGGTAGATCCAAAATTGAGGAACTCTAATTTTTAGTATGCTACACAATATTTATCATTAAATACACATTTACATATGTACATTAATGCATATACAGTAGCAATGTGTATTTCTGCTAACTTATTAATTTCTAATAATAAAATTTAATCACAAAAAAAAATTTTTGTTAATTTAATATTTTCGCCTTTACCTACAATTTGTTTCAGACGGTATGCCATCAAATCTTCATCACAAGCGACAATGTTCTACCTGAATTGATGGTTGAAAATATCTGGACTTTTATTCACTATTCCATGCCAATGTCATGGACAAAATTCGATTTCCGCTTTTCGCTTTTCCTTGTCAACTATGAGAACTTGCTAATTACAGACTTTAAAAAGCCAACCAAAGTTCCGAAATGTTTGATTCTCCTTGATGAATACAATAATCTGCAACTTCCACGATTAATCGAATTCATGAAGCATCACAACCAATTGAAATACATCCATCCTGATATTTTGAATGTAGCAACTGAGGTTACTGCTAAACGGGAGGAGATACGAGTCCAAGAGGGAGTTGTTATGTGTGAGAAAATTCTTGAATTCGGTTCTTGTGACGAAGGCAATAGATGTCATTATCGTCATCAGTTGACTAAGTACGACGGGCCAGCTCAAGGAATTCCCGGAAATGGCGAAATACGTTTGAAAATTATTGAAGTTATCTCTCCAACCCACTATATTGCACGACTCTTAACCCATAAACAGCAGGCTGCCTGGGAAGTTGTCAGAAGTTCTAATGAATATGCAACATTTTCATTTAAGATGTCTATGCACTTCATCAATGAAGAAACTCGCTTTATTCATTGGCCTTCTAGGGTAAATGATATTTGCATGTACTATACAAGGACGGAGATAATTATCATCGTTGTCGGCTACTCGAAGTGCCACCAATTCTCTACGAAAGTATTGCAAAACTTGTGACTTTAAGAATCAAACTTATTGATTCTGGAAAATGCATAATGTGTAAATCACATGACGTTTTGGTATTGCCAGAGGAGTTTACAGACTTTCCTGCTCAGGCAATCGACATTAGTTTGTCTGGAGTGGTTCCATTCGATAAAGAGCGCGTTTGGGATTCCAAAAGTATTCGTACTGTCAAGAAATGAATCGTCACTGATGTCACAAGCAACGATGTACTGCAAGCTACCATCAATTCTATCAATCCATCGTTCTAATAGATGTCATTTGGGTTCACAATGTTGTTCTAATGGAACAGCTTCATACTATAAACAGCTATTCTCTTAAGATAAATGTTCACCGATCTTTGCTGGGTAGGGGTTTCGTCTTGGACGATGGACAAATGCACACGATCAAAAAAACTGCAATGGAGAATAATTTGCTAAAGCCGACAACAGGTATAACAAAAGTGCAAAAGCCCGAAGAGAAAGAAAACCTACTTGAGTTCTCAACGGCATCTTCAGAAGACAAAAAAATATTAGCAACGGCAATGTTTATATGTCGCCCGTTTTATCCGCAAAGGAAAATGAAACATTTGGCTTATCAGTGACCAGTACTCCAAGTGAAAATACAATAAGAAAAACCTTCAACTCCAGAGAGGATGAGCATCGATATAACTGAATGAACTCTCTCAGGCAAAAATTGTCGAACTGAGTAACCCGAGTATATTTTTCTTGCGTCTGTTGGACAAAGAAGACAATGAGAGATTTAGAAGAATTCATAAAAAACGAAAAAAAATTACATCTTAAAAATCCACGCCCGTTGCAGAACTGTCCGGCTCAACATGAAGGACGTTATCAGCGCGCTAAAATTCAACGCTTATTAGTTGACTCTAATGAGGGTTGTGTTAATGCCAGAGAGTTCTTTTGCGATACCGGATTGTTGCACAATGTTCCGCTGTCAAAACTTCGATCAAGTAACAAATCAATAGTTGAATATATCCCGTTCCAAGCAATTTGGTGCAAATTAACTGGAATCAAAATGTGATAGTGAAATAAATAAAATGCTTGTCGAAAATGGACTTGCAAGCTACAATGAGAATACTAAGCATTTTCTGGAACTCGAAACAGAAATTGATTTTGAGAATTTTGACTATCAAGAGCAGGATTTGTACTATTTCCAGAGTTTCCTAGACAGGGTGAAGCAACAAATGGACGATGAAGATGAAGAATTTATGATCTCATCAAGGCCAATGATAGAAGATATCCCTGAAGAACCGAACATTGTAGAAATTATTGAGGATGATAATGTTGAATCACCAAAAATAGTAGACATTACTGAAGATGATTATAATTCAAAAGATGATATAAATTCAACGCCACCGCCAGTAAAAGCTTTACACAAGCGTCCGTCCACCACCTGGCACGAGACCATGAGTATGATTTACTTGGTAATTCATGCTCCAGACATCGACGACTGTCATCTGGAGGTTCATCCACAAAGTCTAATATACGTGGCTACAGTGAATGGTTAGTCGAATGTACTCATAATTAAATTGCTGGGTTATGTTCGACCCGAACTTGTAACACACGAGATTCGTGGACTAAATGTTGTAGTTCGATTGGTAAAAGATTTGTATATTCCATGGCCCAGATTATTGAAAGATCCAACGAAATTCTCATGGCTGAAATATAATTTCAATGCCATTAACTTAATAGAGGAATAGGATATGTTTGGCAAGCTCAGACAAACAAAGAAGATACGTTTCAGTTGCTCAAGCGAAAGCCCAACAGATCGTTGCTACTCAAATCCTTGCCAGACATTCACGACAATTGTGAATAATGATCAAATGCACGATCCAATGCAAGACCTTAATTAAGTATTTTTAATATTTTAGTTTTTGTTTTTGAAAAAATCGACGGAAATTAATTAAAAACAAGACTCATCTATCAAAATTTCAATTAAATTTAGTCGAAAATCATAAAATCGGATTTCATAATCTCTAAATATTTACAGATTGTTAAATTTTAATTTTGCAGATAATTTTTGTTGGAAATTTGCTGCGCGTGAATCCAATTTCTATTAAACTGCTTGCCTTTGCCATGGAGCCTTGTGTTCTTTGATTCAGTTCAATGAAGAAATATCTGCTGCGACAACTGTTGCAGATGATTCTGCCTCACAAACTGCTAAATCATCTTCAACAGAAGACACCACATCATCACATCATCCAATATTGAAATAAAAAAGGATCATAATAATTAACATTGATTGTGCTCCTGGCAAAAATGTGATCTTATTCTATTCTTCATAATGTTCTATATAACTCTGTGAGCAGCAAACTTATTTGTAATGAATAATAATAATAATTTTAATTATTTTGTGTTGTCATTAATACAATATTTGTATATATATACATGTATATGATTCTTTGTTTATTTTCGGGAATGGTTGTTCAACTTCACCTTTAAAAAAAATTGTCTAACTTTAAAAACACGAAAAAACTACTTTTAGATAGCAATTTTTCGAAATAATTGTTTGATTATAAAATAATTACAAGCATTTAGAAGCTGAGGTTAATTTACACTCAGAAGAGTTGCAATCATCGAAATCAAGAAAATATTGAGCCCAATGTATTTAATTATAATATCTGGCAATAATGACTTCCTGCTTCATTGTTTATGTGGTCTAATCTTGTTGTTCGTCATGATTTTGATGAATGGCAGGCGCTGTTTGTCCTACAAAATTAAAAGAAAAACAAATACTCAAAAATACATCAAATTAGGTTTTTTTGTATTTAACGTACCTTATTTCTGCTTGACTGAATGCTGATCCACAGACAGACCAAAAATCTATTTAGAAGCTACAGATACAGACCTAGGTGTTTCGGTCAACATGTGCATACCGATCTCGTTCATGAGATTGCCACTCACGATATATTTCTTCCAAAAAGATAGTATGGCTACTTACTCAGCGATTCCTTCTTTCAGTTTATCGAGATCTCTGGAAGTTTATCAGAAAAACATCGATTAGATATAAATTTGCACTTGCAAAATAAAGCTTTACTTACTCCGTCATTTTGCTGGGGAAATTGTTTCCGCAGCTTGTGTTATACCAAGACATGTCCTGTCGAAGAATAGCTTCCAAGAAGAGCTTTCTAATGCGACGGATCTAAGAAAGTATATATACGACCACACACAATCCAGGCGCTGCTGTACTACAGCAACAAATTGCCACTACTAATGGCTCATTGTATTGTTGTTTCTCTTTAAATAGACGAGACACTTCATGTGGCAGCGAATCGCTTATTCGTGAGATTTCACATTGTGTCCGCCAATGTGAAGGCTCCTTTTCTAAGTAACTAATTCGATCTTCACTTTTTGTTGACGGATTGATTTTTGTGTAAAGTGAAGTGTTAGTGGTATCACTCCCAGATGGACTAAGTAGGTCCTCACTCTCAATCTAAAAAAAAAACAAAACAATTATAGAAAACAAGAAACAATTGAGTTTGGTTTCTGAGTTTCCAATCTAAGATATACCTTTGGAAGTACGCTTTCCATCGGATCTCCGTCATTGTGGCCAAATCTTTATCAAAGAAACATAAAAATACAATTTTTTGTATAGTTATATATATTTCTTCCATTGAAATAAAGAATAATTAAATAAATATGAAATAAAACTTACCAAATGTGAAAAGAAAACAATTATTTATGTTTTGGTAATTAGAAATGTCAGACAGACTTTTGACAAACCAACAACAAAAAAAATTATCTGTCAGTTTGAGCAATAGGGCTTTTTAATCGACGACTCACATGTATTCACGGATAGGAAATAATAAGTAAATTAAGAGAGTTTTCCCTTACTCACCTAAAAAAAAATTTCCGGGTGTTTAAGGCAAGGGGGTACGAGTCGCGCCTCTATGTAATTATTTTCTCTATGGCGTAAGTTCTGATTTCAAGATTTTCCTTGATATTAGTAAACATTTCTTAGAATTGCTAATTTGGACCAGCTGTCATTTCCAAAGTACTTGCTTTATCTCGATGATTTAAGCTGTTGTGAGTTTTAATTTATGTCAGCTTGTAAGTTCTTGAAACCGTTTTCAATTCGAGCAAATATTTCAAAAAGAATGCATCTACACTCTATCCGCCGAAGGCGCCCCCTAAGAGTACAAAAACTATTCTGGGTATCATTTGATGACTTTGAATGCCCAACAACAACTTGAGTGTGCTACCACCAAGTTTTTTCTCAACTCACATGACCAGATCCAACCTAATGCAGGTTTTTTCTGTTTGTCAATTGCATTGAAACGACTAGCATTGGGTTAGATCTGGTCATGTGGGCTCGGTGGCGTGATGCGAAGTGCATTGGCTACTAAGCGCCTGGTCATGGTTCAATACACGATGAAGGCATAAGAAGTTTTTCAATTAAAATGAAAAAAAAGTAGACCAGCACCACTAGAGCAAAGGAGTCTGATGATCGACCTTGGCAAGTCGTGAAATAGCTATAATTCCAGCCAAATTAGATGAGAAAAAACTTGGTGGTAGCACACTCAAGTTGTTGTTGGGCATTCAAAGTCATCAAATGATACGAAAAATGGCTTTAAAAAGCAAGTATGTGATCATACAAAAACTGAAACATTAAAAATGAAACTGTCCAATCGTCAAATTCATCGCTTTTACAATCTCCGTGTTTCACACCAGTTGCTAGTGAAAATTCCGATCCATCCATACGTTCTACGATAATATTAACTCAAAAAGAATACTTTCGATTTAACTAATTCTTATCTTCCATCATACCAAACCAATCTTAATCTTCCCGAAGTCATTGCTAAAGCTACTTTGAAAACAAATTTCATTAAGCATCTTGTATTGGCTCACAGTAAAAACAATGTTAAATAAATTGAACGCATGAAGAATGCCTTGTTTATAGCAGAAATCCACCAAGAAATAGAGCACAAGCGATTGACTAAAATGTATCGCATCCAAGCGTACGCTTGGTCGCATTAAGTTCGTAGCAATTGCTTTTGTGTGATCAAACCGAATAGAACTAGTAAAATCTGGTGTTATTTGCCTCCGGTTTGTAGCATGTTGAGTTTCCGTCTAGAATCGAAAGGCATTCTGCCGACCTATGGTCCAGCTGTTATTATGTTGAGAGTATTTCTCGTCATTGTCGAAGCATTTTGGCTAGCACAACACCAAAAATTAGTATTGTCCCAGCATATGGACTTCGAAACAACGAAGATGTTAAAATTGAACGGCACAATGGGTGTGGTGTGCTTGTAATTACACCACCGTGCTGCAGCGTTTGCTCGAGGCCAACGGGAAGGAAAACTTGCTCAACATACGCCAAGTACAAACTTTAGTTATCGATGTTTTGGACAGCATAATGAATGAGAATCCCGAGTTTGATGAAACCCTCTTCAAGCTTATCTCTCCAGTTCTTCAAGATGAAAAGATTCCATTTCAACTGGTGGTCACATCCAAGACATGGACTCGGCGATTTATTAATTTTGTAAGGATTGCTAATCAGCCTTTGTTGTGCATTGCAGACTATTTAGAAGCTGCAGTCTATGCCATGGCTAAAGTTTCCATTAAATTGCAAAGTAACTCCGAAAAGATGTCGGTTGTTATGAAATGTTTGGATAAGTGGGCATATCAGTTGGAGCGTTGTGCAGTCTGGTGCAATTCGGCAGATGAAGTACTGGAAGTTGAGAGATTCTTGCGCGAATCCGGATACATGTGTATAGTTTATACGGATCAAATGCCAGCTGATAGTACCGATCTGATCAAGGAATGGAAGGAGAAGGTAAGTCTCATTGCTTATTAAATTTTCTAAAAACATATTTTGATTAGTTGTTGATCAGTTTATATTTCAGAGCACTCACACGAGCAAGCCAATCTTTATAAGCTATGTATAAATTTGCGCAGTTTCCTCACAAATTTTCCTACGAATTGAGAACATCAAATGCATAAGATTCTTCATAAGATAAACACACTGTTGAATTTTTGTTTTGTTCAGATATTATAGTTCTTCAAATTTTCAAAGCATATTACCAAAATTTTGGCGTATTTCCCCTTTTCCCCATTTTTCCGATTTTATTCGAATTTACGTTTGTTTTTTGCTAAAATTAATTCTGAAAATTATTTGAGACCAAACTATAGGGTAGATCCAAAATTGAGGAACTCTAATTTTTAGTATGCTACACAATATTTATCATTAAATACACATTTACATATGTACATTAATGCATATACAGTAGCAATGTGTATTTCTGCTAACTTATTAATTTCTAATAATAAAATTTAATCACAAAAAAAAATTTTTGTTAATTTAATATTTTCGCCTTTACCTACAATTTGTTTCAGACGGTATGCCATCAAATCCTCATCACAAGCGACAATGTTCTACCTGAATTGATGGTTGAAAATATCTGGACTTTTATTTACTATTCCTTGCCAATGTCATGGACAAAATTCAATTTCCGCTTTTCGCTTTTCCTTGTCAACTATGAGAACTTGCTAATTACAGACTTTAAAAAGCCAACCAAAGTTCCGAAATGTTTGATTCTCCTTAATGAATACAATAATCTGCAACTTCCACGATTAATCGAATTTATGAAGCATCACAACCAATTGAAATACATCCATCCTGATATTTTGAATGTAGCAACTGAGGTTACTGCTAAACGGGAGGAGATACTAGTCCAAGAGGGAGTTGTTATGTGTGAGAAAATTCTTGAATTCGGTTCCTGTGACGAAGGCAATAGATGTCATTATCGTCATCAGTTGACTAAGTACGACGGGCCAGCTCAAGGAATTCCTGGAAATGGCGAAATACGTTTGAAAATTATTGAAGTTATCTCTCCAACCAGCTATATTGCACGACTCTTGACCCATAAACAGCAGGCTGCCTGGGAAGTTGTCAGAAGTTCTAATGAATATGCAACATTTTCATTTAAGATGTCTATGCACTTCATCAATGAAGAAACTCGCTTTATTCATTGGCCTCCTAGGGTAAATGATATTTGCATGTACTATACAAGGACGGAGATAATTATCATCGTTGTCGGCTACTCGAAGTGCCACCAATTCTCTACGAAAGTATTGCAAAACTTGTGACTGTAAAAATCAAACTTATTGATTCTGGAAAATGCATAATGTGTAAATCACATGACCTTTTGGTATTGCCAGAGGAGATTACAGACTTTCCTGCTCAGGCAATCGACATTAGTTTGTCTGGAGTGGTTCCATTCGATAAAGAGCGCGTTTGGGATTCCAAAAGTATTCGTACGGTCAAGAAATGGATCGTCACTGATGTCACAAACAACGATGTACTGCAAGCTACCATCAATTTCGTTCTAATAGATGTCATTTGGGTTCACAATGTTGTTCTAATGGAACAGCTTCATACTATAAACAGCTATTCTCTTAAGATAAATGTTCACCGATCTTTGCTGGGTAGGGGTTTCGTCTTGGACGATGGACAAATGCACACGATCAAAAAAACTGCAATGGAGAATAATTTGCTAAAGCCGACAACAGGTATAACAAAAGTGCAAAAGCCCGAAGAGGAAGAAAACCTACTTGAGTTCTCAACGGCATCTTCAGAAGACAAAAAAATATTAGCAACGGCGATGTTTATATGTCGCCCGTTTTAGCCGCAAAGGAAAATGAAACATTTGGCTCATCGGTGACCAGTACTCCAAGTGAAAATACAATAAGAAAAACCTTCAACTCCAGAGAGGATGAGCATCGATATAACTGAATGAACTCTCTCAGGCAAAAATTGTTGAACTGAGTAACCCGAGTATATTTTTCTTGCGTCTGTTGGACAAAGAAGTCAATGAGAGATTTAGAAGAATTCATAAAAAACGAAAAAAAATTACATCTTAAAAATCCACGCCCGTTGCAAAATTGTCTGGATCAACATGAAGGACGTTATCAGTGCGCTAAAATTCAACGCTTATTAGTTGACTCTAATGAGGGTTGTGTTAATGCCAGAGAGTTCTTTTAAGATACCGGATTGTTGCACAATGTTCCGCTGTCAAAACTTCGATCAAGTAACAAATCAATAGTTGAATATATCCCGTTCCAAGCAATTTGTTGCAAATTAACTGGAATCAAAATGTGATAGTGAGAAGATCCAAAATTTCATTCAAATCAAAGACAGTGTCCATTTACCTTATGCTGTTAAAAAATTGCCCCAAACTGATGAAGCCTTCACTAGCCATATCCATGAGATTACACTGTATGAATGTTTCACCGACAAGGAGGACATACAAATAAATAAAATGCTTGTCGAAAATGGACTTGCAAGCTACAATGAGAATACTAAGCATTTTCTGGAACTCGAAACAGAAATTGATTTTGAGAATTTTGACTATCAAGAGCAGGATTTGTTGAAAATTAAACGCATATCAACCCTGTTTCTTAGTACAAATTATGCCTTTATATATTATTCTGAAATTTCATACATTCTTACTTTAAATACTTTAATATTTTCATACATGAACATTCATACATTTGTTACACACATACATTGGTAATTTACTCATTTAATATGTTCTTTATTCTGTTATGAAAAAACCGTTTGGCATATTTTCTTAAATAAAATCTGTTGTCACGAGATCTTAGACCCGAATTGTTCGGTTTTCTTTTTTTATTTCAAGCAAGGTGTAAGACAGTCTATAATTTCAGATAACTAATTATCCCACAGGGTTATTTTTGACATGGTGCCGAAACCCGGGATTATATCGAGACTGTACCTAGTTTGATAATTATTTGGATAACTCGAAACGTAGTAAAATGGAGCTGCAAGCGCGCGTCGGCTATCGCAGCCAAATAACAAAAATTATAAATGAAGCGACAGAGTACTTAAAATCATCAAAAGTCAGAGACACAGAGGATTTGTCTAAATTAGACTCCATGGAAGAAGATCTCGCATCGTACCTCCAACGTCTCACTACGGCTAACGAGAACCTTAGAGCAATCAACAACGATGTTCAGGCTAAGAATATCGAAGACTCGAGGCCAGAAAAAGTAGCTGAGTATGAGGACTCTGCTGTAGGTATGATGGCAAGATTGCAAGTTCGCTTAGTGAGGGTGCAATCGCAGATTAATCCCTATCAAAATGATGTCAATACCACTCGTATACCTTTAGCATCGAAGACGCATTACACGAAGCTTCCTAAATTGGAATTAAAAAAGTTTTCGGGCGATCATCAAGAATGGATTCGTTTTTGGGAAAACTTTCGTACAACAGTACATGAAAATGAAGCATTGAGTGGTGCCGAAAAATTCAACTATTTGCAGTCTGTTCTTACTGGAAATGCGGCGAAGACGATATCTGGTTTCACTCCTTCTGATACCTGCTATGATGGAGCTATCTCTCTCTTGCAGGAGGAATATGGTGACACTGAAAAACTAATAGACAGATTGATGCAACAGCTCATGGCACTTCCAGCAGTATCTGGCAAAACGGATGCAACGGGGTTGAGACATCTGTATAATACGGTGATAGCCTGCAGTCGGTCCTTGACAGCGCTAGGTGTTCCCTCCTCTCACTATTATATTATGCTCAAAACCATATTATTAAAATGCATGCCTAACGAACTTCGAATCGATTATCATCGAATACAAAAGGAGTGCACGCCAAAAGCAGACGAGGCCAATGATTCAGTTTCTGATAGTGGGTCCACTCTTTCATTCGATGGAGACAAGCAGGTAAAGAACATTCTCAAATTCCTTAAGCAAGAAGTGGAATCAATAGAGAGAGCAGGTATCAATAAATCGTCAACTAAAGCGAGTGCACATCACCCACAACCATCGACGGCAGCAGGTCTTTTCACTTCCACACAGCCAAACATACCGTGCTTTTTTTGCAAAGCTACAGATCATTCGACGAAAGAGTGCAACTGCACGAGAACCGTCGACGAAAAGAAGCAAATGTTGAAAGAAGATGGTAGATGTTTTCGATGTACTATGAAAGGTCACACGGCAAGAAGTTGTAAAGTGAGAAGCCTATACTGCAAAAAATGCAAGCATAAGCATCCCTCTTCGTTGTGTAATTTTAAAAATAAAGTACGAGTATTATCTTCCAGTGAATTATCAAAAACTAAAGAAAATTCAACATCTGTTGCCATGCTTCATCCAACTTTGAATTTGTCTGCACCAAATATTTTAAAAAAGAATAATGTGTATTTACAAACAGCGCGAGCCCTCCTCGCAACAAATCATTCGTTTCCTGTAGCAAACAGTCTATTTTTGCGGCTTATTATTGATGGTGGAAGCCAGCGCACGTACATAAGAGAAGCTGTTGTAGATAAGTTGAATTTGGAAATTACTGGATTTGTGAATCTATCCATTATTCCTTTCGGCCAAGACAAGATTTCTGGTGGTAAGAAAATGAAAATTGTGAAAATTTATTTAAGATCTCAGTTTAGCGAAAATTATGTAGAAATTACGGCGGTGGTGGTACCCGAAATATGCCTGGACGTCTTGGTAGCTCCTGCTAGTAAGAGCACTCCGTTGGCTGGTTTCAGCTTGGCGGATTCGAATTTGTGTGGACGTGAGCAAGAAGGAGGCTTAAGTGTTCTGGTAGGAGCAGATTATTATTGGAAGGTGGTAACATGCAAATATAAACGAATTACTAACCTTTTGACAGCAGTAGACACAATTTTTGGATGGACGCTCCAGGGTCCTAGCGAAGCGGATGAATTAATCGCTGAAAATGTTTCAACTCTTTTCAGCTCCTCCCTTGAAGACATGTGGAACTTAGAGAGTTTGGGGATACTTGGCAATGAAATGGAGATGAGGGAATTCACCACAGAACTTCAATCAAAGTGTATCCGAAAGACTGAAACGAGATACGAAGCTCAACTACCCTGGAAAACCATCCATGGACAGCTGGGAAATAATAAAGCGATGGCTCTGTCAAGACTGTACTCCCTTCTCAGAAGACTTCAAATGGATAAATCTAAGCTTCGTGAATACGACATAGCAATGCAGCAATTCATAGCGGCGGGATATGCTGAAAGAGTTGATTCCAAAGGCGACGACCCGGAGAACCTATATTACATGCCACACTGTGCTGTATATCGGCCTGAAAAGACAACAACCCAGATACGAATTGTATTCGATGCCTCCTCTCATTTTAAAGGTAAGCTTTCTTTGAACGAATGTTTATGGACAGGTTCGAACCTACTTCCAGATATTTTGCAAATCTTGTTGAATTTCCGTGTCGGACAGATTGGGTTAGTCGCAGATATCGAAAAGGCGTTTCTGCAAATCGTCTTAGCCGAAAAAGATAGAGACAGCCATCGTTTTATCTGGTTTCCACAAAACGAAGATTTAAGCACAGATTTTTCATCGGAGGTCGAATATCGTATGACTCGTGTTACATTTGGGGTTTCTTCTAGCCCATTTTTACTATCTGCCACAATTGCTCT
This sequence comes from Philhelius pedissequus, assembly GCA_910595825.1. NCBI lineage: Eukaryota > Metazoa > Arthropoda > Insecta > Diptera > Syrphidae > Philhelius > Philhelius pedissequus. The sequence goes on from OU343160.1 coordinate 206,028,854, forward strand.
TCACATTCGCACTCAAGCAAAGGAATTTCCTGAATCATGTGAATTGCTCAGTAAATCATTCTACATGGATGATCTGGTAACAAGTGTTAGCTCTCAGGAGGATGCAGAGAAATTTTATGGGGATTCAACTGAAGTTTTTAAGCGTGCTTATATGAATCTAAGAAAGTGGCGATGCAATAATTCGGAAGTTCAGAATTATTTTGAGGTGACAGAAGATGTAGTTCATTCCGTTCTAGGTGTTCTATGGAACGTACATAGTGACGAATTAATGTATAAACTTGATTTGGATTCCTTGAAAACGTTGGTATCGCCAACAAAGCGTAATTTATTAAAGGTTATTGCGCGAGTGTTTGATCCATTAGGATTCTTAAGCCCAATTTTAATTCAATTTAAAATCTTGTTTCAGACTTTATGCCGCAATAAAGTTGATTGGGACGATCCATTGGATGCAGATTCTAGCCAAAAATACATCGCTTGCACTAAGGACTTAAAACAAATTCCCGAAATTTCAATGCCTAGGTGGCTTGGAATTTGTGCCGAGTTGACGTGCATTGAAATGCATGTATTTGCCGATGCCAGCCAGAAAGCCTTTGGAGCTGTTGCATTTTTAAGACTCGAGACGTCAAATCTGGAAACAGATGTTAAGTTTGTGTGTGCCAAAGCCCGTGTTGCACCACTGAAAAAAACGAAAACAGATCATCTCACATTGCCAAAGTTGGAACTTACCGCTGAGTTGGTTGCTGCCAGACTATGTGCTTACTTGAAGAAGTTACAAGTGCCATTTCAACGTTTTTATTTGTGGACCGACTCGCAGATCACACTTCATTGGATACAAGGGAATGCGCGGAAGTGGAAGCCGTACGTGTTTAGCCGTGTAAAGGAAATTCATGAGCTGACAGATGTGAACGACTGGCGTCATTGCTCTGGTAAGGAAAATCCAGCAGATCTGCTTACGCGAGGAATATCTGCAGAAAAATTTTCATCATCCTTACTATGGAAGGAGGGTCCATCTTGGTTGAAAGAAGAAAAGTGTAATTGGCCTGTAGAAAATGTGTCGCATGCTGATGATCTATCTATCGCTATGTTGCTGTCCGTTCAGAAGGAAGATGTTGCAGCTTCAGCCAAATATTCGGAGCCACTGCTGTTGTATGAGAAAATCGTTGAATGGAAGAAGCTGCTGAGAATAACTGCTTATATTCATCGAGGTGTCAATGCGCTGCTTAATAAATGGTACCCACTTTGGGCTCAAAAAAGAGGAAGGAAAACTCATACGTTAAGGTTTTTGCAAGCCGCTGAAATGAAGAAAGCAGAAACCTACTGGATAAGTTATTTTCAAATTACTTATTTTCCTAATGAAATCTTATCTTTACAGGAGGGGAAAACTGTTTCTCGATCTTCTACCCTCCTAACGCTCAACCCCTTCTTGGACGACCAAGGTTTGCTGCGTGTGGGGAGTAGATTGACGCAACTAGACGAGCCACTTGATGTTACTTGTCCAGTTATTTTGCCACGAGGAAGTTATTTGAGCAAGTTAATCGCCACTTACTTCCACGAATTTTCTCTGCATAGTGGAGTGAATACCGTACTGGCTCGTCTGCGTGAACAATTCTGGTTACCAGCTGCCCGGCAGTTAATAAAAAAAGCCATCGCATCATGCAAATTTTGTCGCAAACTCAAGGGAAAGGCCGCATCCCAGCCTTTTGCTCCACTACCGAGAGATCGAATCCAAGCATCAAGACCTTTCGAGACCGTGGGTGTGGATTTAGCCGGTCCCCTTTATACACGTTCAGATGAAAATACGAAAAAAGTCTACATAATGATATTCACATGCGCCGTCGTTCGCGCCGTCCATCTGGAGCTTGTTATCAATTTGACGACGGAATGCTGCCTCTTAGCTATGCGTCGTTTTATAGCAAGGCGGGGCACGCCGATTACTATATATTCAGATAATGCGAAGACGTTTAAAAAATCTGCAACTGACATGAAGAGCTTGGGAGAAATTTTCAACAGCGAGATATTTTACGGATATCTTAGTAACCGTGGTATAAATTGGAAGTTTAGCGTGGAAAGAGCCCCATGGTTGGGTGGATTTTGGTAGAGGTTGGTGAAGAGTGTAAAAGACATTCTCAAGGTCACAATTTGGAAGGCCAAGATTACCTACGAAGAGCTTTATACTCTGCTTACTGAAACCGAACGAATAATCAATATGAGACCCCTTACGTACGTTAGCAATGACCCAATGGACCTGGCCCCACTAACACCTGGATGTTTTCTTATCAATTGCTCTAAGGTAACTGATAACGAGAGCAAAGGCCAAGCAATTGCCTTAGATCTCCGAAGCAAATGGAAATCTAGATTGCAGTACACATCTTTTCTATGGAAGAGATGGAAAGCCGAATACCTCAAGCTTTTACGTTCATCACATCATTCCATGCATATATTTTCGAAAGAAATCCGACCTGGTGACGTTGTGTTGGTATACGATGCCAGCACCCCTCGTATCCACTGGAAGCTAGCAGTAGTCGAAGTTTGCTATCCTGGGAGAGATAACAAAGTTCGAGCATGTGAAGTTCGCTTCGCTGATGGCAAGATTTTTCGTCGTGCTATTCAGCTGTTGTATCCACTGGAGATGCACCAGGAGGCCCGCCCGGAGGATGTTGAAAATTAAACGCATATCAACCCTGTTTCTTAGTACAAATTATGCCTTTATATATTATTCTGAAATTTCATACATTCTTACTTTAAATACTTTAATATTTTCATACATGAACATTCATACATTTGTTACACACATACATTGGTAATTTAATCATTTAATATGTTCTTTATTCTGTTATGAAAAAACCGTTTGGCATATTTTCTTAAATAAAATCAGTTGTCACGAGATCTTAGACCCGAATTGTTCGGTTTTCTTTTTTTATTTCAAGCAAGGTGTAAGACAGTCTATAATTTCAGATAACTAATTATCCCACAGGGTTATTTTTGACAGGATTCGTACTATTTCCAGAGTTTCCTAGACAGGGTGAAGCAACAAATGGACGATGAAGATGAAGAATTTATGATCTCATCAAGGCCAATGATAGAAGATATCCCTGAAGAACCGAACATTGTAGAAATTATTGAAGATGATAATGTTGAATCACCAAAAATAGTAGACATTACTGAAGATGATTATAATTCAAAAGATGATATAAATTCAACGCCACCGCCAGTAAAAGCTTTACACAAGCGTCCGTCCACCACCTGGCACGAGACCATGAGTATGATTCACTTGGTAATTCATGCTCCAGACATCGACGACTATCATCTGGAGGTTCATCCACAAAGTGTAATATACGTGGCTACAGTGAATGGTTAGTCGAATGTACTCATACTTAAATTGCTGGGTTATGTTCGACCCGAACTTGTAACACACGAGATTCGTGGACTAAATGTTGTAGTTCGATTGGTAAAAGATTTGTATATTCCATGGCCCAGATTATTGAAAGATCCAACGAAATTCTCATGGCTGAAATATAATTTCAATGCCATTAACTTAATAGAGGAATAGGATATGTTTGGCAAGCTCAGACAAACAAAGAAGAGACGTTTGAGTTGCTCAAGCGAAAGCTCAACAGATCGTTGCTACTCAAATCCTTGCCAGACATTCACGACAATTGTGAATAATGATCAAATGCATGATCCAATGCAAGACCTTAATTAAGTATTTTTAATATTTTATTTTTTGTTTTTGAAAAAATCGACGGAAATTAATTAAAAACAAAACTCATCTATCAAAATTTCAATTAAATTTAGTCGAAAATCATAAAATCGGATTTCATAATCTCTAAATATTTACAGATTGTTAAATTTTAATTTTGCAGATAATTTTTGTTGGAAATTTGCTGCGCGTGAATCCAATTTCTATTAAACTGCTTGCCTTTGCCATGGAGCCTTGTGTTCTTTGATTCAGTTCAATGGAGAAATATCTGCTGCGACAACTGTTGCAGATGATTCTGCCTCACAAACTGCTAAATCATCTTCAACAGAAGACACCACATCATCACATCATCCAATATTGAAATAAAAAAGGATAATAATAATTAACATTGATTGTGCTCCTGGCAAAAATGTGATCTTATTCTATTCTTCATAATGTTCTATATAACTCTGTGAGCAGCAAACTTATTTGTAATGAATAATAATAATAATTTTAATTATTTTGTGTTGTCATTAATACAATATTTGTATATATATACATGTATATGATTCTTTGTTTATTTTCGGGAATGGTTGTTCAACTTCACCTTTAAAAAAAATTGTCTAACTTTAAAAACACGAAAAAACTACTTTTAGATAGCAATTTTTCGAAATAATTGTTTGATTATAAAATAATTACAAGCATTTAGAAGCTGAGGTTAATTTACACTCAGAAGAGTTGCAATCATCGAAATCAAGAAAATATTGAGCCCAATGTATTTAATTATAATATCTGGCAATAATGACTTCCTGCTTCATTGTTTATGTGGTCTAATCTTGTTGTTCGTCATGATTTTGATGAATGGCAGGCGCTGTTTGTCCTACAAAATTAAAAGAAAAACAAATACTCAAAAATACATCAAATTAGGTTTTTTTGTATTAACCTTATTTCTGCTTGACTGAATGCTGATCCACAGACAGACCAAAAATCTATTTAGAAGCTACAGATACAGACCTAGGTGCTTCGGTCAACATGTGCATACCGATCTCGTTCATGAGATTGCCACTCACGATATATTTCTTCCAAAAAGATAGTATGGCTACTTACTCAGCGATTCCTTCTTTCAGTTTATCGAGATCTCTGGAAGTTTATCAGAAAAACATCGATTAGATATAAATTTGCACTTGCAAAATAAAGCTTTACTTACTCCGTCATTTTGCTGGGGAAATTGTTTCCGCAGCTTGTGTTATACCAAGACATGTCCTGTCGAAGAATAGCTTTCAAGAAGAGCTTTCTAATGCGACGGATCTAAGAAAGTATATATACGACCACACACAATCCAGGCGGTGCTGTACTACAGCAACAAATTGCCACTACTAATGGCTCATTGTATTGTTGTTTCTCTTTAAATAGACGAGACACTTCATGTGGCAGCGAATCGCTTATTCGTGAGATTTCACATTGTGTCCGCCAATGTGAAGGCTCCTTTTCTAAGTAACTAATTCGATCTTCACTTTTTGTTGATGGATTGGTTTTTGTGTAAAGTGAAGTGTTAGTGGTATCACTCCCAGATGGACTAAGTAGGTCCTCACTCTCAATCTAAAAAAAAAAACAAAACAATTATAGAAAACAAGAAACAATTGAGTTTGGTTTCTGAGTTTCCAATCTAAGATATACCTTTGGAAGTACGCTTTCCATCGGATCTCCGTCATTGTGGCCAAATCTTTATCAAAGAAACATAAAAAAACTATTTTTTGTATAGTTATATATATTTCTTCCATTGAAATAAAGAATAATTAAATAAATATGAAATAAAACTTACCAAATGTGAAAAGAAAACAATTATTTATGTTTTGGTAATTAGAAATGTCAGACAGACTTTTGACAAACCAACAACAAAAAAAATTATCTGTCAGTTTGAGCAATAGGGTTTTTTAATCGACGACTCACATGTATTCACGGATAGGAAATAATAAGTAAATTAAGAGAGTTTTCCCTTACTCACCTAAAAAAAAATTTGCGGGTGTTTAAGGCAAGGGGGTACGAGTCGCGCCTCTATGTAATTATTTTCTCTATGGCGTAAGTTCTGATTTCAAGATTTTCCTTGATATTAGTAAACATTTCTTAGAATTGCTAATTTGGACCAGCTGTCATTTCCAAAGTACTTGCTTTATCTCGATGATTTAAGCTGTTGTGAGTTTTAATTTATATCAGCTTGTAAGTTCTTGAAACCGTTTTCAATTCGAGCAAATATTTCAAAAAGAATGCATCTACACTCTATCCGCCGAAGGCGCCCCCTAAGAGTACAAAAACCGAAAAATTATTCTGGGAATGATTTGATGACTTTGAATGCCCAACAACAACTTGAGTGTGCTACCATCAAGTTTTTTCTCAACTAATTTGGCTGGAATTATAGCTATTTCACGACTTGCCAAGGTCGATCATCAGACTCCTTTGCTCTAGTGGTGCTGGTCTACTTTTTTTCATTTTAATTGAAAAACTTCTTATGCCTTCATCGTGTATTGAACCATGACCAACCGCTTAGCAGCCAATGCACTTCGCATCACGCCACCGAGCCCACATGACCAGATCCAACCTAATGCAGGTTTTTTCTGTTTATCAATTGCATTGAAACGACTAGCGCTTTTATTAGCCACACAAGTTTGTTGTTGTTTATTCGGGTTCTTTCTTATTTTCTCCTTACTCGTTTATAAGCCAACATTTTTTGTTGTTCATATAAGGAGGGAGATTTTTTTGTGCGAAAGATTTTGACACTGGTCATTTTTATTTGTATTATATTCAGTTTTTGTATGATTACATACTTGCTTTTTAAAGCCATTTTTCGTATCATTTGATGACTTTGAATGCCCAACAACAACTTGAGTGTGCTACCACCAAGTTTTCTCTCAACTAATTTGGCTGGAATTATAGCTATTTCACGACTTGCCAAGGTCGATCATCAGACTCCTTTGCTCTAGTGGTGCTGGTCTACTTTTTTTTCATTTTAATTGAAAAACTTCTTATGCCTTCATCGTGCATTGAACCATGACCAGCCGCTTAGTAGCCAATGCACTTCGCATCACGCCAACGAGCCCAGATGACCAGATCCAACCTAATACAGGTTTTTTCTGTTTATCAATTGCATTGAAACGACTAGCGCTTTTATTAGCCACACAAGTTTGTTTGTTGTTTATTCGGGTTCTTTCTTATTTTCTCCTTACTCCTTTATAAGCCAACATTTTGTGTTGTTCATATAAGGAAGGAGATTTTTTATGCGAAAGATTTTGACACTGGTCATTTTTATTTGTATTATATTCAGTTTTTGTATGATTACGTATTTGCTTTTTAAAGCCATTTTTCGTATCATTTGATGACTTTGAATGCCCAACAATAACTTGAGTGTGCTACCACCAAGTTTTTTCTCAACTAATTTGGCTGGAATTATAGCTATTTCACGACTTGCCAAGGTCGATCATCAGACTCCTTTGCTCTAGTGGTGCTGGTCTACTTTTTTTTCATTTTAATTGAAAAACTTCTTATGTCTTCATCGTGTATTGAACCATGACCAGCCGCTTAGTAGCCAATGCACTTCGCATCACGCCACCGAGCCCACATGACCAGATCGTGGCTAATAAAAGCGCTAGTCGTTTCAATGCAATTGATAAACAGAAAAAACCTGCATTAGTTTGGATCTGGTCATGTGGGCTCGGTGGCGTGATGCGAAGTGCATTGGCTACTAAGCGGCTGGTCATGGTTCAATACACGATGAAAGCATAAGAAGTTTTTCAATTAAAATGAAAAAAAAGTAGACCAGCACCACTAGAGCAAAGGAGTCTGATGATCGACCTTGGCAAGTCGTGAAATAGCCATAATTCCAGCCAAATTAGTTGAGAAAAAACTTGGTGGTAGCATACTCAAGTTGTTGTTGGGCATTCAAAGTCATCAAATGTCACGAAAAATGGCTTTAAAAAGCAAGTATGTAATCATACAAAAACTGAATATTCTGGGAATGGAAATATAACAAAAATCTGAGTATGAGGTTCATATTTATAAAATCACTAATGTTATTTTTCAAAATTCTAATATTTTGTATTAGCTTTCACATTCTTGATAAGGAAAATCAAATTGATAACAGGTATATACTCTCTTAAGTATGATAGGCTTTGCCAATCCTGAATAATATATAGGCAAACACGGCTATAGAATTTGTTTGACGTAGCCACTATCCATACGATGAATAAGGTGGTCTGTATGTATACAGGTTTGTGATTTTATTATAGATTTTCAAACCAGTATAAACAACAAATTTATGTAAACTAGTTTTATTTCTCAAGTGTTTTTTAATTAAAGAAAATTTCAATTTACAAACGAACAAAGTACAAAAAAAGCACACCCAATTTTGGGTGAATCGCTTGGAGCACAACTGCACTACTGCGCACCTCTACCAAACACGATCAATCACATTATTATCTTGAGACTTATGCATCGACGTAACCATCTGTTGTTGGTATTTTCGTGTTTGTCCCGGTCGTCTAGACGGACCCAGATATTCGAACATACTCTACAGATATTGCGATAACATTTTGCTCAAATCATATATGGGCGTAGTCTAACTTTGACATTCCGCTTGTGTTCTCTGGGCAATTCGAGAGTCTTATACAGTTCCAGTTCTTCGAAGCCTGGCCAAACACTAGGAGTGAATGAGCCACAAAGTTGTGATATCTAGATGAGTTGTTGTTGCTCGGTGTTTCCTTGCATTATCGGCGAACGTGTCCACGTCTGCGCCATGATGCAACCAGCTGCCCACATATCAACTGGTGGGCCATAGTTTCGGTCGCCCAAAAGAAGTTCTGGAGGTATATACCATAGTGTTACTACACGGTTTGCGAATCGGTTTTTCTGTTCATTATTTGGAATGCTATATGCACGCGCCAAGCCGAAATCTGAAAATTTTAGGATGCCATATTTGGTTATGAGTACATTAGCAGCTTTCATATCACGATGTAATATCTAAAATTATTGGAAACAAATTATGGTTACTCTAAGAGTTGAATAATTGCAAAGGACTTTTTTTCAGAATTTACCTTGTTGCTGTAAATGTAATACAATCGATTTAGAAGCTGTTGCATTAAGTTTCCTGATCTTAATTTCTAGAAAACACAATATGAAAATCAATATAAAATGCAACAACCTTAGATTAACTTACTTGAATATTTTTAGTTTCACATTTAGTTTTGGATCACTAAAGCGACTTGGTTGGTCCGAACTTACAGATGATACAGAAATGGGGACAAATCTGAAGCTTTCCACAGCTAACGCACTATTAATTTTTTAACTAAAATAGAGAATACTTCTTTAAAGAATAAATAAAACTTGAATATGAAAACAAGTGGATTTTATCTTATAGAACTGTCAAATCAACAGAAAAAAAGAGCTGTCATTTTTGAGCAAGAGTATTTTTTAATCCATCACTCACATGTATTCACGGATAGGAAAATAGGAGTAATTTAAGAGAGTTTTCTCTTACTCACCTCAAAAAATTTTTTCGGGTTTTTAAGGCAAGGGCGGTACGAGTCGCGTCTCTATGTAGTATAGTTTCCCTATGCAAGGGGGTACGAGTCGCGCCACTGCAGAGGGGGTTTGCCATGTGCCGAATAATTCGTTAAGGCGTTGGAATCCTCACTCCGTTCAGATGATAAAACGTCCAACATGACCGCCTGGGGTCAATGTCAAAAAGGGCATATCAACATTCATTGTCTCAATGCCAGCAATGCTGCGGAAGGCTTTGCGTAGACCTTCGTCCTTGGAATAGACAATCAAATGTCCACGTCCAGCACGGAAATTGTTCTTTTGATTAATTTAAGTTAAATCTTCGATATCTATTTAGCACACCAACTCTCTTTTATTCTTGATTTTTTCGCAATTAATTTAAATGCAATTAAACTAAATTTAAATCAACAATATTCTATTATTTAAGCAAATTGTATGTTTATATTATTCGCCCACGAAAAATCCATTAATCCGCATCGGAGAAAACAATTTCTATTGCAGATTTCACAAAAAACGTAAGCAAAATAAAACGAAATAGGAAGTGTCGTATTCATAAACGAATAACATAAGGACCCGAAATTTCTGCTTTAATTTGACATTTGCCTTTAAGCTGAAGCACGCCACATGCACCGTTCCGTTTCTGAGATATGTCTTAAGTTTACTTAAAAAAACAGTCTCAAATTTTCAATGTTCTAACAACGAGCCCATCAGAGACCCTGTTATATATCTTACAGTGATGGACATTTCTCTGATGGATTTTAATTTAACTCCGGATGCTGTACCTAAATCATTCTACTCTAAAGCCCTTCCGGGTCAAAATCGAGGCTAAAATAATATAAAAAAAGGAAAAAGAAAGAAAAAACGCGCACATCCTCGTTAATGGGACAGTATTACCTCTCATATATCTTCTTTATTCACTAATTATATTAACCTAATTTTCTAGTTAATTTTCAGACGATTTAAAGCCAAAAATACTAAAATTCAAAATTATTCAAAATCACAGAAATTGTCATAAATTAACTTTTACAAAAATGACGTTACCATATATAACTACCTCAAATTAAATGTATATAAAAACTAGAAATCAAGAAATATTTACATCATTATTATGTGTATTGTAAATCTACATAGTATCAACCCTAATGTGATCGGAAATTTATATAATATTACTTTTCCATTTTATACTAAGCATTCTGCTTCACTCATATCACCTTCGTGATAGACAAAATATGTTTTAGATTAAAAACACCCACTGGTGTATCGTACGTGAGAATAAGAACTCAACTGTATACATGGTATACTTGTATCTCTTGTTCCTTAGTTTAAGTTATTGAATAATATTCAATAACTTAAACCACAAATAAGCCATAATAAAGATTGGAAACCTTCGTACGTTTCACCCCCCAAAACCCATTTGTTTACATTAGGTGTGTTTTATTGGGAATCTATCCATTGTACCGTAAGTTATTCCCAAAAAAACGCATCGACCGTAGCATGGACCGTAGCTTTTTTATTTTTGTAAAAATGGTACCCCTGTACAGCAGTCACAAGTAATGAAAGAGTCTTTTGCAAGTTAAATTAAGAAAATATCAAAATAATGACCAATAATTAGCTTTTATTCATATAAAATAGAAAGTAGAAAAACTACCAATATTTAATTTATGTTACAGACCTATTTCTTGTTTTCATTTTTTCTGCATTTGCAATTTTAAATTCGAACATTCATTTTGCACCAATAGAAAGGAAATAATAAGTGAATGGGTTTGTTCATAGACTATGGTCAAGTCCCTTTTTCCACAGGGCAATTTTTGTATTGATTTAAAAATCTTCTATGCCATTCACACGAGAATACAAAATTGACGGAGATTTGCTTGTTTCCTTTAAATGTTTCTTGGTTTTGAACACACACTACAGCGTAGTTTAAATTGTTCACTCCATTACATGTCACCTTTGTATTTCATGCTTTTATTTATTTTCTGAGTAGATCGATAGCTAGAATTTTATTTTTCAAGTCAATTTATAAATTTATTTTCTGATTATGTTTTGCTTTCAATTCAATATTCACTCATCAGACTGCACTTAACAAACGCGGGGTAAGGAACAAGTAGTTAACATTTGGTTTGCCATTTCCATGCACATGTCCAGAAAAAAAAACAATGGATCACAAAAATGTACGCCCAGTCCATGTCCATGTAGTGAAGCGAATACCGTCCATGGCCAACGTCCATTAAACAGTGAAGAAAAAGCACCTTTTGTGAAGTTCAGTTGCCGCTTAGTGCGTTTAAACTAGGCGCGCACATTTTTTTCCGAAACGAAATAGTTTAATCACTAGTGATCGCGCACATTACCAACTTAAAATTAATCAACGAGATAAACCATTACACAAATAATATTTTTGATTTAATGTGCGCGCAGTTACATTATAGTTCGGTGTGATACAAACTGAAGAACTTATTTGGGGCGATCGTTCGATTTGTGCCAAAACGCAAACTTTTCAAGTTGCTCGAATAGTGGTCTGAATTGTTACTGCATTTGCGCGCACTCTCATGTTATTCACTTTAGCAACCAAACTGTTGCAAAACTGAAAGTTGCATATTTGCTCGCCTAGCCTTATAGCTCATAGAATTTCATACGAATAAATATTTTGCGGCGCACTGTGGAACATTCCTCTATAGTGCAGTTCCACCCAATGCGGTTTGTCTTCTCAAATTGCTTTTTTGTAGATCTAAATAACGAGATGAATTTTTTCACCAAACTTGGTTTATTTACAACTATCAATAAAAATTGAACGCAAAACGAAAGTTGGGCTTGGTTAGTCAATAAAAGTAAAACGGAATTCATTCGATAAATATTGGTTTCTTTTTCAAAATGGATATCAAAATTAGTTAAAATTGATTAATTGACATTAGGGATATGCAAAATTGCAGATATAGGTGCAATTTTAGACGTACTTCAGAAAATAATTGAGCAAAGAATACAGTTTTTAATAGTAAAAGTCAGATACTTTTCAGAAGAACAGCTTATAATTTTTAAAAAAATGGAGTTATCTAAGATTTGAGAAATATAAACTGGCCAACTATTAAAAAAAAGAATCAAAAAGATCGATTTGTCTTACGAATGAAATTAATAATTATAACACTCCATGAACACATCCATCGAGATTCAATTCAATTGTCAATCGTACCAACAAAACTAACAAAATCAGAATCGAGACTCGACTGAACGTCAACCAGCCATCCACCGTAGCTTCTACTTTAGCTTTTTATCGACCGTAGCGAATTGTATGTAATTTGTTACGAGGGATAAACTTACGACGGATAAATTTCCCATTAAAACACGGCTATTATTGTATTTGTAGGATTGAAACTCTATCCATGAATAGATGGGAAATCGAAAAGCAAAACAAAAACAAATTACTAGGGCTGTATTGTCTATGTGTCTATAGGAAGAGGAACAGAAAAGGTTCTTGGGTGCGTTTTTAATAATGTGTCTATTGGAAGAGGAACGGAAAAGTTACTTGCGTCCGTGTTTCATCTTGTTGGCAAATGTCAAATGAATGCAGAGGTTTCCGGTCTTTACATTATTAGTTTATGACTTAAACTAAGTGACTTCAAGTCACTCGCAAATGTATATATTATGCTGCTGAGCCAGAGCAGTCCATCTATAAAAATTCTTTTACAATAACCGACAGCCATGAGGCATTCAATATAAGAAGATAAAGCAGGCAATACTCAATAGCCGCAGATTACATAGCTTCGCTAAGTAAATATAATGAATTGTACTCTTTGTAAAAAGTTCTAAAGTCTCAATAAAATTCAATTTAATTCAATTCAAAACGCTACATGTAACTTTTCCGTTCCTCTTCCAAGAGGCCCATGGATAAAAACGCACACAAGAATCTTTTCTGTTCCTCTTACTATAGGCAAATAGATAACCCAGTCCAAGTAATTTGTTTTTCTTTTGTTTTTCGCTTTCACATCTATTCAGGGATAGGGTGCTTAATGTACAAATACAACAATATATATAAATGCGTTTTGGGTGGTGAAACGTAGGAAGGCTTCCGATCTTAGTAAGGCTTATTTGGGGTCGTAAATTTGCATGAAATTTATAACCAATTATTTGACATACCCCATTTTGGATAATTTTAGAGACGTCAACAGAGATCAAAATCCATTAATTCACATCGGACAAACAACAACAATTTCACTATTTTTGATCTCTGGTGACTTCAATTAAATAAGACAAGAAGGAAGTGTTTTATTAGCCGTATTTAATTATCCCCAAGACCCATTTAGGATAATTGAATTCCATGACTGGTACTACACCACAACTTATGAGCCGTGGCTCTTCTATGAATTTTCGTAAGTTGAGGCGCACGCTATTACACACATGGCCTTAGAGTCACATTTGACTGTTTTGTCTAACTTCAAATTTCGTTTTTTTTTGTTTGAAATTAGCAATTATAATAATTGTCAAAAATATTTATAAAATCAGAAAAATTAATTTCAGGCTGATTCTGAGTAAAAGTAAATAGATACTTATTTGTATTATATTATCTATATTGTCACATCGATATCACCACAGCTGAGTAACGCAAAGATGGGAAATTTCGGCATATATTTTGGTTTGCCTACCAAGCAAAGAACCATTTTGATTTCAAATGTATTTATGGTTACAAAAGTAACAGTGCATCATTGTGATGGAATGGGTGTAGGAGGGTGAGACGAATAAAAGTTTCCCATCTTCGAATGGCTCATTTGTGGATATTACCTGCACACGCAAGGATAGTCCCATTTCACACAAGGAAGCTGAGTTGTTGGCGAGAAGGCCAAGAAGTCAGGGGAATGAAAAAAATCTCCCCTGTCAACGATTTGAAGATATTTTTTTGACGTTTTACTTTGCATTCAAATTAGTCCAACAAAATCTTACCAGTTTCCTCCTCAGTTTCTTGGTGCCAGTTTTTTCGTGTGAAAGCTACAAGGCAATTAAAGGAAAACGTCAAAAAAATCTCCAACAACTTGTTTTCATGTGTGAAAGCGGACATAAGAAATAAAGCGTATGCTTCAATAACAAATGAGTATAAAGAGAAACGTCAAAAGTGCGTCGCCGAAATCTTGGCCCGCGACTCACACGCAATTTTCTTCCGTTTTGATTATTTTTCTTTTTCGCACTCATTGTGTTCGAAAATAGTTGCGACTCATAAGTTGTCCTGTAATACCAATCCATGTATTACAATAACAACACGAGATCTTGCTTTTAACTTGGATCATGTCTCGAGATCCAAGATTTTGATTAATCTATATTCCACTAGGTTACATTTTGGTTCGTAAGAGTTGGTATAAGTGCCAACAATTGGCAACTAACTATATTGCCAGTTTAAAGTATGAAGTAATAATTGGGTCTATTCGGCGAGATCTTTTTTTTTGTTATTCTGCTATTCTGTTATGAATTTTCATACAAAAGTTTAAGCTGTCAAAATATCTTTTATGAATTATAATTTTGGTATTCTGCATGCTAAATCTGCTATGAAATCTGTTAAGAGATCTGCTAGTGAGCTGTCAAAACTTCGAAATTCTCAACAAGCCTTTTACGAACTGCATTTTTGGTATTCAGCATGCCACAATCTGTTATGGAATCTTTTATGAATCATAAAAGAATAAAAGACACATTTGGGTCTATTCGGCGAGATCTTTTATTCTGCTATTCTGTTATGAATTTTCATACAAAAGTTTAAGCTGTCAAAAAATCTTTTATGAATTATAATTTTGGTATTCTGCATGCTAAATCTGCTATGAAATCTGCTTAGAAATCTGCTAATGAGCTGTCAAAACTTCGAAATTCTCAACAAATCTTTTACGAACTGCATTTTTGGTATTCAGCATGCCACAATCTGTTATGGAATCTTTTATGAATCATAACAGAATAAAAGACACATTTTGGTTACTTTTATCATCAAAGATTTAAATATATGTAGTATAAACTTTTATTTCGTTAATGAATTGTTCTTAAAAGGAGACAGATATAACAAAAAATAATTAAAATGCATAATAACAAACTGAAATATGTAAATAATTTGAAAACTAAATTATTTCAATAAACTAAAGCACAGAACACATTTGATGGATGAAACATAAGAAATTAGTCGCTTATCTTTCCGGTGTGCGTTTTGTACAACTTTTTATAATGGATATATTAAATTCAGGAACTGATATGGAAAAATTACAGAAAACAAAAATTTATCTTCGCGAAACAAAATACGATCAAATAATTAAAATGCATAATAACAAACTCAAATATGAAAATAATTTGAAAACTAAATTATTTCAATACACTAAAGTACAGAACACATTTGATGGATGAAACATAAGAAATTAGTCGCTTATCTTTCCGGTGTGCGTTTTGTACAACTTTTTATAATGGATATATTAAATTCAGGAACTGATATGGAAAAATTACAGAAAATAAAAATTTATCTTCGCGAAACAAAATACGACCATTCCACAGGTTAATTTATTGTTATTCGTCATTGCCTACTGCCGAGAATATTTATTTACTACATCTAGGCCTAAATATAAAAATCTAATAGTTTGTTTTCATTAGAGCTCAAATTACGTAATTTGGCAAATTACAAAAAAAGTGTTTTCATTACAAATTATCTCATTTCGTTTGACATCTGGTTGAATTTGGCTGAATTTCATTTGACAGTTCTAAAAGTTCTTAAAATTTGATTATTAATCGATGGCATTTCCCAAAACCTACATAAAATATAGTGCTCCATACTAAAAATGGTACAAAAGAAAATAATAAATATGATTGTACACTAAAAAAAGAAAAAAAAACTTAATTATTAATTTTATTCCACAGCCCCACAAAACTACAGAGTTATTTCAAGTGATTTGAAAATCCATCCATCGTTGATATTGGTACTTTAAAAAAAAAATATTTGTTTAGCTGTTTAAATTGACGGTTTTCTACTATTTAGGAACATAAAAGAGATATATTAGATAGAGTTATGTATGTCGATGAAAATAGACTATTATTGGAGTACATATTCGGGATATGAATGTTCATAATTTGCTATAATTTATGATAATGTTTTGGATTTACAATTTTTTTTTACTTAAAGCGTCCTTCAAGTCCATTGAACCCTAACACCTGTAAGATGTAAGAAAATACATTGTCTAATAAAAAGCAAGAAACAAAATTCTTTCCAAAGTTCTCGAAATCCCCAAACAAAAGTTACAAAGTGACCAACTGTTGTCCTACAAGAAACGTCTTGATTCAATCACAAAGGTCTTGCTCGATAATTTCGCCAAATGGCAAACTGCTCAGAAACGTGGTCAATCATTGTGCAATTCAATTGAAGCAATTAAAACAAAATGCCTGGAAAACAAGAACCCAGGTGGTCCATTCTGTGTTAAACTGGCCATTATTTTCAGTGTATTCGAAGACATTGTCAAGAGTACAAAGGAAGCATTGAGGCAAATTAGTGCTTTGGCTAAATGACAAGGAACCAGTTTCCGAAATCTTCTATAAAACGTGGTTCATGCAGGACTTTATTGATTTTACGAAAACCATCCTGGAACGATATCAAGCTGAACGTCATATAAAAAAATTGTAACAGGTAAGAAGGAATGCCTCGGCCCATTGCCGAGAGGGATTCGACTTGATTTGGTTATCCAGTCTGTGGGAGCATCCTTCTCATGTAGTTGAAAATATTAAAGTTTTATGTTTGTTCTTAGTTGAGGAATTAAAAGTCAAATAAATGTTAAATAATTTACAGCTCTAACGATTTTTGAAACTTGTTTTGATATATTCCTGTTTATCCATGAGTTTAAATTGCATCTTTGTTTTCCGTCAAACTTTAACAACTAAGCAATATAAAAACATTTAACTATGTGTATTATCCATTTATTTCTACCATACTTACTAGTATTCCCTTGTTTTTAGGTAATTTTGCGTACGTCACTGAATACTACATACAATGTAGGCCCTCATACATTTACATATACATGTATCTTTAAACATCACATGAATCTTATGCATGCAAATTGCACCTAAATTATAAAGTTATATGCAATGCAAACGCTACCTACCTACTTGCATCCTTCATTTTTATTATTATATGTACATGTTTACATACTTAGGTTCCATCTATATATGTATGTAGATACATATAGTATTATATACTTACATAACTAAAATCCATAGCTTAGATTTATTAACTACACATTTGTAGGTAGGTACCTATGTAACTATTCCTTGAGTCATCAATTCGACAATTCATTATACTAAGAATCAAGGTAATCTTACCTACATAGGCTTTAAACCTGCATAGGATAACTACACCTAACTAACTAAACCTCAATGGTTAGCTACATAAGAGTTGTTAACTAAAAGATCAAATTCCTACGATCCAGTATTTTATTTCTTATGTAATAATATAGTAGAAATTGCGGTCAGTCTCATTTTAATTGTTTATTTTATTACATTTAGGTCAGCTGTAAAAGAATTTGTATTCAAAAATTATATGAAAACAATTTACAATGTACTCGAGCCAACGTAATTTCTTATTTTGTTTTCATTATCTTTTCTTTTTTTTGATACAAATTTCGATCAATAACGCAGATAATTTCAAACTTAAAAACCGTGTTAATTTGCATGAACAAATTTTAATCTTAAAGATTTGTGCATATTATGTAATTCCGTCAACAAATGTGTAGAAGCTCTCTTTAGAACGAGCGCCTTCTTCTTCTGAGACGCTTTGAATGATTTGATTTTCTAGTTGAAGTGTTCTCTTCGTGCTCTTGCTGATGGTTTCCAACCTAAATGAGGGCTTTATAATTCTTTGAGTGAGCATTCATTTGAATTTGAAGGTTTGATTGCTTGGAATGGATTACCTTCTCCACTTAATTTATAGTTGACTGTTATTGGGCCTGCTGCCGATGCTGGTTCTTCTATTAACTTCCCTGAAACACTAATCTAAAACACCAAAAATACAATACATACATAGATGACACGAAAACAAAATAAAAAATGATTGCCTTACCAACTTGCACACAGCATACGGACTCTTAAGGAGCAGAAAGCTCCATACCCAGGATAATATCTCGAATTTCCGACTGTATCAGTGAAGCTACATTGACGTTGTTCTTCTTACCGTAATCAGCCAAAATCAAATCCTTCAACTACACTTCGACCTTTATCCCTCCTCGCCTGTTAGTGTTGGCCAAATGTGAGGAGCCTCTGTGATTGTTGTTTTGTCTGGCTTCAGAATGATTTTTGTACGTTCGGTATTTACGTGCATGGCTCTCAGGATCAAAATTAATCGACTGAAAGCTGTGTAAGATGAAATGGTTTTTGACCAATCGTCATTAAACAAAATCAAATCACCAAACTTTTCTGCTTTCAGGCACGCCTGGAAAGGCAACTGCAATTCGGAACCTTTAATTACAATGTTGGGGAAATCCAATAAATGCACTTCCAAAGGATCCAATATTCCCTTTCTGGTTACAATGATCTGTTTCGGCTGTTCCTCTACTGGCAAAGACCTAATCAACGCTGCTATTTCTTCGGCTGTTTTCCATTTGGCCAATTGACGCAAACGTTTTTGTCCAGCCAACACCGATGTGAATGATCTTCATGAAAAGCTGACCAGTTCGGGGATTAAAGATGAAAATAGCTCCATTAATTGGTTTTGTTGTCGAATTTCCTTCAAATGTTTTTTGAATAGTTACTCGATACACATTTGTGTCATCTACAAACCAAATGGTTTGATTCGAGAACAATTCTCCGTAATTCTGTGAAGATAGATAAGGTTCTGTCGGCTCAAAACTGTACAATTGCAACCCTTTCCTGATACGTTCTCTCAATATATATAACGCTGGATTTGCCTTCATTATCTTAGCCATTGCCTGCTGAGTGTCTTACATCCAGGGAACCAGTTTCCATAGGCTGGATGTAAATTATACGCCAAATCAATGGCAATCAACACTACAGTCGGTGATGGATAATTAGACATGATATCGGTGGTGTAACCGAGGAACTTTGCTCGGGCATATCGCTCAACATCGTGCGAATCATAATCTCCCCACCTCAACTGAATATCCAACCAGTATTTCTGTGTGGTAGTGTTGTCCATTGTGTCTTTGGTGTCAGCCAACAACGATGGTCTTGATAAATTCCATTTATATGCAGGGAAGAGAAGAATGTCTGCACAAGAAGAGTTCATTTTATATGACTTCCAGATGGTCTCTTTTTGTACAGTCTCGATCTCAAGCGCATATAACTCCTGATCAAATACTTGACAAAGATCTATATTACCGTGCATGAAAATACCCTTTAAATCGAGTTGCACCTGGAAACCAACGTAAACATTAAACATTAGCACGATTAATTGTTGGTGACCACCACAAAGTAAATCGACGATTTGGACTCTGATTCAAACCGGAACGCTGAGCGTTTGTCAACTTTTTATATTTCATTGACTCTTCAAAACCAGACGCTTTCTCCCACAAAAGACCCTCCTATGTGGGGTAGTAAGTACCCTTAAAGACTGTATGCTCCAAAATACCTACAACACCACCCAGAACTTGGATCATATCCGTTCGTTAGTTGTTAAGATTCCACAGCTTACCATCGCGTTGCTGATGTGTCCAACAGAAGGGATTTTGCTTGAGAACTTGTTATTGTTTGAACTCCGTTCGAATGCGCCAGCCCTTATCATAGGCCAATGTATGTCTGTCTTTTTGGAAGAGTGTAATGATTCTAGGAATACCACGATCCCAACTGTCTTCCAAGTCCTCAAGTGTTAAACGACGATCTTGAGCGTTTGCTGCTTGTCTCCTAAGAGCATATTAAGCCCAAACACTCTGCGAATCGATGAATTCACTTTTCCAGGGTTGAATGTATCGATAAAGATTAGGAATTAATTGATCCTCATCATGGGAAATTCCTTAAAAAATTTACCAATAAGCAGGCTTTACTTGTGATTTAAACTGGAAAAATACAAACCTGATCGGAAATGTTTGATACCAACGTCAATGATGCAGCAGCCCCAATGCATGGTACTGCAAATTACATTTGCATTCTTATCAAAAATGCATTACTTTTTTGTCTATCTATAAAGTGATATAATTATTAAAATAATATTTATTATACTAATAATAAAAGGATACCTACGCTTTCTTCTTCGTGTTTTTATTTTTTTTTAATAACTATTGATGTTTAAAAACGTCACGTATGACAATTTGAATCAAGTGGTGGTTCAGTTTGTCTTCATTTTGATTCAATTTATTCAGCAAAGGTTGCGTTCTAAGTGTATGTTGGTTTTAACTGAATGGTTTCATTCAATTTGCGAGATAATTTCGTGCAAATTATCTCAATTTGGAAATTTTATATTGTATGGGAAATGAGATAATTTGGGACTCAATTTGCAAATTTTCAACGAAATTACGTAATTTGCCCTAATGAAAACGGGCTACAAAGTTGTTTAATGACCGCATTCAGAAATCGATCCACATACACCCAAGTAGGTTGGTGCTTTTGTAATCTTGTTTAAAAATACAACTGGGGATAAAAGAGCTGCTGCAAAAAAATAAATCTTAAGCTGTCCGAACAACGTTGGTATACTTTTGTATCCAATGAAAAATGTCAAATTCAAATGCACTAACCCATAGAAACTATCCGTTTTTGATGGTTCAGAAACTTAAATGGTTACTAATGGCCTTTTCGATTGGCCGTCCAGAACTGTTCTGACCCCCACAAAATGACTGTTGTTACTCTAAACAGAACAGAAAACGATTCTGGATTTCATTTCAGAATCGAAAACAGAATTACTAATACACTCACATAATTAAAATGTCAAAATCATCAGGTTGATTTGTTGTGTAATTTCGATGTGTTTATTGAATTTAAACTCATTTTCTGGTAAAATAACATAAAAAGAAGCTAGTTATAATTATTACTGATACAAAAAAATGTGTATCTACCTTGAAATCAAGTGTTTGGGAAATTCATTTTAGCCGATGTGATTTTTTTAATTTAATTTTAACAAATACAGTGATACATACAATTCAGAATCAGTCAAGTTGTTTCCGGATGTTTTATTGGGGGAACGTGTTCCGGATGACCAATCGAAAAGGCCATAACCTACCTCTATAGGTTATCTTACTGTCATCTAAATGCGCCCATTGACAAAAAATGTTTGCATGGCAACTATGCGCTAAATTTCATAAGAGAACACAAATGTGCAATTGAAATGGAGAATAACAAAAATAAATCGTAAGTAATTTTAACAATTAATTATTATTTTAAATACAAATGTATGTAATAATTTCTATTTATAATGTTTTTTCCCAAGGATAAATTTGGACCACTGAAGAAACCAAAGCCTTTCTTGATGCGTACAGCAAGAGACGCTTTGAGTTTGAAAGTACGAAATTTAAAAAAATCGCAATGGCCAATGTACTGGAAGACCTGATATTACTTGGAATTCTGGTTATTTTATATTCTTATTCCATTCTATTGCTTGACATATTGAATTTGGTTTTTATAGATTCAGGTAACTACAGTGGAAATGCAGCAGGTAAAACTAAAAAATCTGTTCAGACAGCAACAGGCGAACGGGAGAATCGCCTAGTAAGACTCCATTTGAGGAAGAAATGGAAGAAATTTTTGGCACCCAACCTGTGATAAGGAACAGCCATACCATACATTTGACAGGAAAGGGTGTAAATGCGTTGCCACTGACAGTAACAACCAATCGGAATCAGAGAGCAATTCTACTGGTAAATGTTTACTTAATAAGATATCATGTGTAACTTAAGTAACTTAGAGGCACCAAGTTCTGTAACTTGCTCATTTCCATCAGTATCTTTAACAGGTCAGAGAAATGTGAATAATAATCGAGGACTAAGCGTTTGGCTTTCGATTTTAAGCAAAGAAACGCAGCAGAAAAAAATAAAATTGTATCTGAATATACTGCAAACAAATAAATTTAGAAAAATGGATGAGGCAGAGAAGGCGAGGGAAGTTCGTTTTTTTTAAAAAAGAAGCATTATTGCTACAGCTGTTCCAAAAATACCTACATAGCTATATATGGATATATACATACATGGATACATATCCGAACTAAATTAAAGAAATTTGTTTTTTATTTTTTGTTTTTATTAAAGTTTTTTTTTTACTTGAATTAAATTATGAATTAAGTTTTATGTTTATAAACATGTTAAATTATAAAATAGTGTTGGTATTATGAAAATATTAGACTTCTATTTATTAAGTCATCCAATAAATGCTCCCGCCGGGTGCTCGTGCTGTTGACAGTCGCTGTTTCTTGATTGAGTTCAATGTCTACAGAAGTTTCAGGACAATAATCTTCCTCTAATTCATCATTGTTTTCAGTGCACATGATGTGAAGTATACATGCACACACAACTACATTTGCCACAAAGTTTATATTTGTTTGTTCGGTAAAATGTATCAATCTT
The DNA here is from genome assembly GCA_910595825.1 of Philhelius pedissequus. NCBI lineage: Eukaryota > Metazoa > Arthropoda > Insecta > Diptera > Syrphidae > Philhelius > Philhelius pedissequus. Next base: position 206,051,573 of record OU343160.1, read on the forward strand.
TGGAAACGGGTTTTGAGTAAGCCAGTAGTATGGATAGGTAACTTCTGGCTGAACTCGGCACGGCACGGCACGTGCATGCATGCCATTCTTATTGGTATTTTATTTGTTGTTTGGTTGGAAAAAATGTTGAATTCTAATTGGTATTTGTTATTCTAGTTGGGATTTCTGTTTTTTGGTTGGAAATAATGGAGTTGAGCCAGAAGTTACCTATCCATACTACTGTACTATTTCTGTTTGCGATTTCTAAATCTCATTGGATTTTTTGTTTTTTGGGCATGGTTTCGTAGTTTCAATGAGAGCATGCATTGTTGAGGCAGAAGTAACATAGATTTTTTACGACAAATTCTCATTGAGCGAGAAGTAACATATATTTTTTACGACAAATTCTCATTGAGCCAGAAGTGCCATAGATTTTTTACAACAAATTCTTGTTTTTTTTTTTTGGTGCAAATAATTGTTATTTTTATTGGGATGCAATTAGATGATTTAATAAGTTCGATACATGCATGCATGAGTCAGAAGTGACATAGAAAATATGCGGCAATTCTTATCTTTTTAAAATTTTTTTTTTGTCCTGCATTTTTTTTTAAATTTTTGCTTGTCCTGCACCGAACCGTATCAGTTGCTTGAGTAAGAAACCAAAATCAACGAAGTTTAGAACCAAAAACATGATGTTAAGAAACCAAGGACGATGTAAAAAAAACCCAAACGATGTTATGAACGCGATTTTGAGGTTTAGACGTTAGGTTTGAATGTAGAGTATATCGTTGTGGCGCTAGGGATCCTTAATTAAATGGAAAGAAAAATTTGCTCGTACACTGATGTATAATAAAATCAAAAAGAACAAAGTCAAATTATTTTGTATTGATTTATTTTTCTTTTTTTTTTTTCTTTATAACTAAATTGAACACATTTATGTTTCTTAATAACTAAAATTTAATACATTTTTTTTGTTTTTGTTTTGTTTTTTTAAAATTTCGCATCGGAACCTTATGTAACTTTTCAACAACCTTTCGGTTACTCATATTTAAAAAGAGTGAATTCAAACAAAATAAAAACAAGATTTATATATGTATATGTATATATTTATTTTTTTTTGTTTTGCTTTTTTGTTATTCGAATCTTTTATATAATAACATCAATTACTTAATTCTAACTAAACGATTTTCGATAATGTAACAGGCACAATTATCCGGTCCTTGTTTACCAGCAACAATTTGAGTAATGATGTCCGTGAATAGGTTCCTCATAATGCACATTTTGGAATCTTTTAACAAGGGAAATGCAGTTTAAGAACTCTTCAAAATGCTCATCTAATATATCTTGACAATGAGTTTTTAAAAACTCACAAATGTTTTTCAGTATTAATTCGGAGTCCATTTTTGTTTTTGTTTTTTAATATAGATGTTGCTTCTTATAGTGTTGAATGCTTACTAACAATTTAATATTTTTTTTTTTTTTAATGAAGAATGAACATCTTAAATGTAGAAACATAGTCATTTTTAAGACTCCTTACTCTCGGTCTATAGATACTAAAGGTACTTTAGGAAATAAACTCTAGATGATCATCTCAACTTTTCTTTCAATTTTTTCATCAATATCAGTTATATCTTTTGGTTTTCTTGATACTGCTAATATGTTGATGTTTTCTCTCTGTAAATTTGTTATAGTCGATGTTGTTTCTTAATATGGTGCTTTCCTTCTTCATTGTTGAAATTATATCTTTTAAAGTAGAGCCTATATGATTTCTTATACTATTTATTTTAAGGTTTAGCTGCTCATCAACATATTCTTTAGTGACAGCCTGATGTGTTTCCTCAGGTCTGCCAACATTGTTTAAATGTTTATTATCTATATCAAAGCCGCCACTCGGCAAGAGTTTAAATCCTATTCCTGGAGGTCCTATAGGACCTTTGTTTTTTGGAACAGTGTTGAAGTTCCTACCGAACTTGTCAACGTTCATTGTTTATATGTAAAGGATATTGTTCTGTATAATACTAATATATAATATTTGATTCCTTAAGTTATTCAATTATTGAACTTATTTCATTCTGGTGGTTATCGTTACCAGCATTTTTAGATTCTATTAAAAGTCGTAGCCTATTAACGAATTCATTCGGATCATTCCAGTAGGCGTATTGAATATTTTTGTTTGTGTATTTCATTGCAGTAAATATTAGAATATGATTTTCCTATTTTTGCGTTTTCATTTTTAAGTACAACCACAAGATCGTTTATTATTTGGTTACATTTTACACCTCTGTTACTCTTGATTCGAGAAGAACTGTCATGATTAATTCTATGTGCATCAGTTTTTTGTAGTAATCCCATATTGTTCCAAATCATCTCTGATATATTTCTGCTTAATAGGTTTTTTCTTTAGCAACAATTCAATAAGACCAGGAGTTCGAATAAAAATTTCATCATCAATGATAATTGATAGTTTTGATAGTTTGCGTGTTTTTATCAAAATATGGACCAACGTTGTATCACGATTTGAATCTGATAAAAGTTTTTGTTTATTGAAAGAAGATGATTTACTAGGAGAAGTAGTAACAAAGTTTGTTGGGGTACTGAATAAAAAAGTATTATCTCGACTATTCAAATCTAGTGATGGTGATCCCGTTGGTTCATTATCTTCTTCCTCATCCTTATCATTAAAAGATTTGAAATGTAACTTGCGGCGTTTAGGTGTTTTAATGTCATCATCCTGTTTAGTTTCTTCCTTTTTAATATTTCCAACCACCTTTTCAGCGGTTCAACAATAGGCTTGAAAGTATTTTCCAAATCAGATTCTCTAATAATTTTACCAGTTTTAAGTTGAAAATATTTATTTTTGGCACAGTTTTTGTTTTTATCAGATCTTTTAACACATTCTCCTCCATTTCAGAAGTGTTAAAAATATTACCTATGTGCAAAAAAGTATGTATTTATTTTTCTTGATTTCAAGACTAGTTTCCACAAAAAGTGTTGATGTTGCTTTTAAATGGTAAATGTATATTTATAGTATTGCAATTTTGTGAAAACTGTTTTTATATCGGCCTTTTTCAATACTACTTTCCTTATCTATGACCAAAAATCCGAAATTATCAAACCAGCAATGAGAGCACAAATCTTTAAATTGATTGATATATCGGAGTTTATATGATCTATGTAAACCTGCTTCAAATTTAATTCGTCTTGTTTGAAAAGAATAATAAAATTAGCATTGTTTTGGTATATGGGTATAGGACTGACATAAATAAAAACTGTCAACCCAATTATGACGACCCATACAAAAATAAACTCTCATGTTATTTTGTTTCTGACATGCGACATCTTCGAATATAAATGTTGAATTATTTTTGGCTTCTGATGGGGGCATTATCTCGGAATTATTTGAGAATTCATTGTACTCCATACCTTTCACAGATGTAATCAATTTTTTAAGATATAAAATTAAAATATTTAAACCATTGGCATCAAAAAGAATGCTTAGCATCACATTTGTTTTTCAACAGTTTGACGGTCCAACGATAATTCCTCGAATGCTGTTTGGAAATAAGTTTTCATGTTTTTTTTATATTTTAATTTTAGTATCAAAATTTTGACTTTAATAACTTCTGACTGCTTTACGAAGCGCATAATGCTGATTAACAGGTTTTACAATAAAACATATCATTTGTATATACTTACATTCATTTACGTTTCATCCTTCAACTCGAAAGGTGTATAAATCATAATATGATTGAAAATAATAATCGAACTCTGGGTCATAGTAAAAGAAAATCAATCAAAGGGGAAGGGATTTTGAATAAAGTTATAGATAACTGAGACAAAATTGGAAGAACGCTTACGCAGAGGAGATAAAGGAATTAATCCCCTGGATGAAGCGTGTCGCTTACATGATATTGCATATTTTAAGAGTAGCTTAGTCCTAGATCGACACGTTGCTAATAGAATTCTTACTGAGCAAGCGTGGAAAAGACTTAAAGCAAGCGATTCTTTAACGTTTGAAAAGTTAAGCGGACTTTTAGTCACCAACATGATGAAAGCAAAGACAAAATTTGGTATGGGTAATAATGATAATAACAAAAGAAGAAAAGAGCTAGTAAACCAGAAAAAAGCCTTGTAAAACCAACATTTTTAAAAAGGCAATAACTGAAGCCAGAAATGCAATACAAAATAATGTTAATTGTTGTGGCACAACATCTATGGTTAATATAGCTGTAAAAGCTACAAGAAATGTTATTAAAATCAGCATATTAAAACGCTAAGAATAATTCCACTTCCAAAGAGTGGTGGTTTTCTTCCATTTTTAGCTCCTATTCTAGCTGGTTTATCAGCTGTTGGATCTTTAAGCGGTTAAGCAGTTGGTGTTACAAAAGCTCTGAATGATGCGCGGAATACTAAAAGAACTTTTGAAGAAAACCAACGACATAAAAATGCTATGGAGGCAGTTGCTATTAAAGAAAAGGGGTTATACTTAAAACCATATAAAAATGGTCTTGGTTTATTTCTAAGGACTCCTAATACAAAAAACTGATTGATTTGATACCTAACAGACCCTTATATAATCACGATATTCTGAGGTTTGGAAAGAAACATCTCAAACATTTTAGAGGAGTTCTTATGCGAGACTCATTACCGAAGACATCTATAAATAAAGAATGCGGTGTTATAAATTTGGATAATGAAACTGGTAATTGCACTCATTGGGTAGCACATATTAAAAAAAAATAATAATAATATTATAAAGTATTTTGATAGTTTTGGAAATTTAAGACCTCCAACTGAAGTAATAAACTATCTGGGTAATCAGATAAATTATAATTATATTCAAGAGCAAGATTTTGATACTTTTATATGCGGCCATTTATGTTTAAGGTTTTTATTAGAGCAATGTTTTGTTTTCAAAAACTAAAATAAAAATTCAATAAAATGATATGAACAATTCAAAACTGTGTCATTTGTCTTTTAATCAGGATGTCGTTAACATTGACATTAAGTGGGAATGAAACCACTCTCAATGCTGAGTATTTTCCACCAATTGTTCTAAACTCTAATTATGTTTGTGGACTTAATGATTTCCAAACATATAACTCTATACCAAATGTAGATGAGTTTAATAACTTGCTGCATGTAGGAGATAATATTCTATCGTTTCATATTGGTTCATATGAGATAGAAGATATACATAATTTAATACAAAAAAAAAAACTAAATGAAATTAACAAAAAAAAGAAAAGTTTAAGAAAAAGTGAAATTAAAATCAAGGCTAACAACAATACTTTGAAATGTGAAATTTTCAGCTCAGAAAATATCGACTTCTCTAAGCCGAATTCTATTGCAACTCTTTTCGGATTTAGTAAGAAACTGCTGGAGGCAAATGTTGTACATGAGTCTGATCTTAACGTGCACATAAACAGAGTTAATGCCATACGCATTGAATGCAATATCATAGATGGGACATACATTAATAATCAGTCGGCACATATTTTACACGAATTTTCTGTTAAAGTAAGTCTAGGCTATAAAATCATAGAAGTTCCCAGGAATGTTATTTATTTGCCTTTGAACTTCAAACAAATAACACCGTTGCGCTTAAAGTTCATCGATCAAGACGGAAAAGACATTTACTTTAGAGGAGAGAAAATAACGGTTCGATTACATTTACAGCCAGAACCATGATTGTATATGAAAGCTTAATCTACACAATTCCTTATAAAAACACTGAAGAAAACCATTCATTACTCAATAAAATTTCGAACTCAGGTTCGGTAAGACATAACCTTACAAAACATAATCAGTCCTTTTTATTATCATTAGGATACATCCTAAACATAATAAACATACAAACAAAAAAATTTAAAAAAAATATGTTGAATATTTTCCAAGAATCTGAGATCAGTGAAAGTATTTCTAAATATGAATATCATTCTTATTCACCATATTAAGACAATTTTGAGAAAAATGACATCATTCAGATTTATATACAACATCAAAATCTTAATGTCCTTCTGTTATGAATTTTCATACAAAAGTTTAAACTGTCAAAAAATCTTTTATGAATTATAATTTTGGTATTCTGCATGCTTAATCTGCTATGAAATCTGTTAAGAAATCTGCTAATGAGCTGTCAAAACTTCGAAATTCTCAACAAATCTTTTACGAACTGCATTTTTGGTATTCAGCATGCCACAATCTGTTATGGAATCTTTTATGAATCATAACAGAATAAGAGACACATTTTGGTTACTTTTATCATAAAAGATTTAAATATATGTAGTAAAAACTTTTATTTCGTGAATGAATTGTTCTTAAAAGGAGACAGATATAACAAAAAATAATTAAAATGCATAATAACAAACTCAAATATGTAAATAATTTGAAAACTAAATTATTTCAATACACTAAAGCACAGAACACATTTGATGGATGAAACATAAGAAATTAGTGGCTTATCTTGCCGATGTGCGTTTTGTACAACTTTTGTAATGGATATATTAAATTCAGGAACTGTTATAGAAATATTACAGAAAACAAAAATTTATCTTCGCGAAACAAAATACGATCATTCCACAGGTTAATTTATTGTTATTCGTCAGTGCCAACTGCCGAGAATTTTTATTTACTACATCTGATAATTTGATAGCAGATTTGAGGTCTGTTCGTATAAATGTTTCTTTTTCGAAGTTCCATAACAGACTTTTATAAAAGATCGAACTCAGGAATACCAATTATAAAATATCTTTTATGGTGGAGATCTGTTATGCATCATAACAGAAAATTCGTAGCAGAATAACAGATGTGGCAGAATAGGCCTAAATGAGTGATATGGTTTTACCTGCTTCTTGGTCTCCTCATTCAGATCATAGAGAAAATAATTACATAGAGGCGCGACTCGTACCCCCCTTGCCTTAACACCCGCAAATATTTTTTTAGGTAAGTAAGAGAAAACTCTCTTAATTTACTCATTTTTTCCTATCCGTGAATACATGTGAGTGGTGGATTAAAAAACACTATTGCTCAAACTGACAGATAATTTTTTTTGTTTTTGGTTTGTCAAAAGTCTGTCTGACATTTCTAATTACCAAAACATAAATAATAGTTTTTTCACATTTGGTAAGTTTTTTTTTCATATTTATTTAATTATTCTTTATTTCAATAAAAGAAATATATATAACTACAAAAAAATTGTTTTTTTATGTTTGTTTGATAAAGATTTGGCCACAATGCTGGAGATCCGATGGAAAGCGTGCATCCAAAGGTATATCTTAGATTGGAAACTCAGAAACCAAACCCAATTGTTTCTTGGTTTCTATAATTGTTTTGTTGTTTTTTTTTAGATTGGGAGTGAAAAGGTACTTAGTTCATCTGGGAGTGATACCACCAACCACTCCACCATAGAGAAACTAACTTAGAGGCACGACTTCGGGGGTTTATTCTCTTTCACCCTACAAGCTAAATTGAGAGGATTTCCTCCGTTTCGACAAGCATGTGTTAGTTGCCCGTGCATTTTAAATGGAGCAGACACCAACACAGGCTTATCGAAACGGAGGAGTGCGCAATCCCAATTTTGGTAGATATGGTGACCTTAAATATTTAAAATGGAAATCCGATAATTTTAAAAATTGAAAAATGAATTGCTTTTTAGTTAAATTGTATTTTTAAAGGCCTTAATCAAACATAAAACATACTAATAAAAGCTTTTTGTTGATTCTGGCTTACAAATTAAGCAATATTTATTAATTTTATGTTCAAAATGAAGAAAATCCAATCAAAAAGTAGAAGCAAAACATAGCATATTAATGCGTACGTGCCAAAATTCCACCACAAGAAAAGACCAGTTTACTCAATTTGAGGTGAGTAATTTGACAGATGACAAAACAATAAAAAAAAAGATATTCATTTCAAAACAAATATTGGAAGCAAAAATAAGCCACAATTAAGTTATTAGTTTATGATTGGAAGTGCGCGAGTTTTATTTTATTTATTTTGTATTTTGTCCTTTGCTAGTGAAAATTCCGATCCATCCATACGTTCTACGAAAATATTAACTCAAAAAGAATACTTTCGTAATTTAACTAATTCTTATCTTCCATCATACCAAACCAATCTTAATCTTTCCGAAGTCATTGGTAAAGCTACTTTGAAAACAAATTTCGTTAAGCATCTTGTATTGGCTCACAGTAAAAACAATGTTAAACCAATTGAACGCATGAAGAATGCCTTGTTTACAGCAGAAATCCAACAGGAAATGGAGCACATGCGATTGACTAAAATGTATCGCATCCAAGCGTACGCGTGGTCGCATTTAGTTCGTGGCAATTGCTTTTGTGTGATCAACTCAAATAGAACTGGTAAAACCTGGTGTTATTTGCCTCCGGTTTGTAGCATGTTGAGTTTAAGTCTAGAATCGAAAGGCATTCTGCCGACCTATGGTTCAGCTGTTATTATAATCGCACCATCGTCCGTTCAGGTTGAGAGTATTTCTCGTCATTGTCGACGCATTTTGGCTAGCACAAAACCAAAAATTAGTATTGTCCCAGCATATGGACTTCGAAACAACGAAGATGTTAAAATTGAACTGCTTATTGGGTGTGGTGTGCGTAATTACACCACCGTGCGGCAGCGTTTGCTCGAGGCCAACGAGAAGGAAAACTTGTTCAACATACGCCAAGTAAAACTTTAGTTATCGATGGTTTGGAGAGCATAATGAATGAGAATCCCGAGTTTGATGAAACCCTCTTCAAGCTTATCTCTCCAGTTCTTCAAGATGAAAAGATTCCATTTCAACTGGTGGTCACTTCCAAGACATGGACTCGGCGATTTATTAATTTTGTAAGGATTGCTAATCAGCCTTTGTTGTGCATTGCAGACTATTTAGAAGCTGCAGTCTATGCCAATGCTAAAGTTTCCATTAAATTGCAAAGTAACTCCGAAAAGATGTCGGTTGTTATGAAATGTTTGGATAAGTGCGCATATCAGTTGGAGCGTTGTGCAGTCTTGTGCAATTCGGCAGATGAAGTACTGGAAGTTGAGAGATGCTTGCGCGAATCCGGATACATGTGTATGGTTTATACGGATCAAATGCCAGCTGATAGTACCGATATGATCAAGGAATGGAAGGAGAAGGTAAGTCTCATAGTATAGTATAGTATAGAATAAAAAAAAACTACTGCTTTTTCTCCGTCATTATTAAATAAAATGCAAGACTGGATAGCACGAACTTGCTGTTGTAGCTAACAACCTTAATGTATCTAGACATTAAAGCTGTTTAGGCCGATGTAGTTAAGATTACTTTAATTCTTAGTATAATGAATTGTCGGATAGATGATTAAAAGAATAGTTACTTAGGTAAATACCAATCTACAAATGTATATTTAAATCTTTGTTATGGATTTGAATTATGTAAGTTAGGATAGTAAAATATACATATATATATATATATATTTATGGAAGCTAAGTATGTAAACATGTGCATATAATAATGAAAATGAAGGATGTAGGTGGGTAGGTAGCTATATGCATATAACTTTATAATTTAGGTGCAATCTGCATACATAAGATTCATTTGATTCTTAGACACATATTATTTAATATAGAATACGAATAGATTTTGAACTATATCTTTGCAACGGGTCGTCCAATAAAGGTGAGCGATATCTTTTTAGAATCAGCACTTCATACTTTCAAAGAAAGCATCAACATTTTTTGTAAAGAAGTTGTATTAAAAAAAATTGCTCCAGGAATACGCATACATCTTTCTAAATATGCGTATTTCAAGAGTGATTTTTTGCAATAAGGCTTCTACATAAAAATTTTGATGCTGATTTTGAGAGTATCAAGAGTAGATTACAAAAAGGTATCAACCAAGTTTTTAGGATAACCCATTCCAAGATACACTTCAAAGTATTTTCAGATTATGTATTTCAAGGTGGACAGTGAAGAGATTTTGAACTATATCTTTGCAACGGGTTGTCCATTAAAGGTGAGCGAAATCTTTTTAGAATCAGCACTTCATACTTTCAAAGAAAGCATCAACATTTTTTGTAAAGAAGTTGTATTAAAAAAAATTGCTCCAGGAATACGCATACATCATTCTAAATATGCGTATTACAAGAGTGATTTTTTGCAATAAGGCTTCTACATAAAAACTTTTGATGCTGATTTTGAGAGTATCAAGAGTAGATTACAAAAAGTATCAACCAAGTTTTTAGGATAACCCGTTCCAAAGATACACTTCAAAGTATTTTCAGATTATGTATTTCAAGGTGGACAGTGAAAAGATTTTGAACTATATCTTTGCAACGGGTTGTCCAATAAAGGTGAGCGATATCTTTTTAGAATCAACACTTCATACTTTCAAAGAAAGCATCAACATTTTTTGTAAAGAAGTTGTATTAAAAAAAATTGCTCCAGGAATACGCATACATCATTCTAAATATGCGTATTTCAAGAGTGATTTTTTGCAATAAGGCTTCTACATAAAAACTTTTGATGCTGATTTTGAGAGTATCAAGAGTAGATTACAAAAAGGTATCAACCAAGTTTTTAGGATAATCCGTTCCAAAGATACACTTCAAAGTATTTTCACATTATGTATTTCAAGGTGAACAGTGAATAGCTTTTGAGCTATATCTTTGGAACGGGTTGTTTTGATCTTGGAGCTAACAACTTTCATGTAGCTAAACATTGACGCTATTTAGTATGTAGGTAATCTAGTTATCCTATGCAGGTTTGAAGCCGATGTAAGTATGATTACCTTGATTCTTAGTACAATGACTTGTCGAGTGGATGATTCAAGGAATAGTTACACATGTACCTACCTACAAAAGCATATTTAAATTTATAGTATGGATTTTAAATTTGTAATATAGGAGAGTAATATGTATGTAGGTACATACATAGATGGAACCTAGACATGTAAACATATACATATAATAATGAACACAGAGGATGTAGGTGGGTAGGTAGCTATATGCATATAACTAAAAGAAGTTTTTTTTTAACTATTAGGATAAAGTCAAAAAAATACCAATTACGAAGTTTCGAAAAAATCTATTGATTCGTTTTTGAAATTTTGAGTTTTAAAAAAAATATATATTTCCAAAATAACTGAACTGAATACTTCATACGATGTAGGCCGTCATACATTTATATATACATAATTAAGTATCTTTAAAAATCACATGGATCACATGGAAAAACTCCCACTCCACCAAAGCAAAATTTTCCAATGTGCCATATAATCCATTGGTGCATACACACAATAAACAGCCATATAGCTATAGGTAAGTTAGTTGAAACTTTACACAAAAATAAAATGTTATATTTAACTTCTAACTCCCAACAGTTCCTTCATCTTCATGGCAATCGAATTCTCCAAAGAGAAAGCATTGCCAGTAAAAGAAATATATGCATGGATTGTCTAGCATTTTCCGTGCTTCAAAGCAACTCCCACCGGATGTAAGAATAGTGTGAGACATAATCTTTTGTTAATATAACATTTCGTAATATTAAACCTTTTCTACTAACATGTGATCGAACACAAGAGCAAGTACATACGATCCAACCGTGCATTTAATTTATTTATAAAAAATATGGAAACAATTTGCCGCAAGCTTTTACTTTCCGATGAATTTCCATATCAGGAACAAAGCAAATATTTATCAACCAACAAAGAGGTAGAACTACTCAACGACGAAAAATGAAAAGAATTCATAGTAAGTATAATAAGTTAAGTTTTTTTTTGTTTAATGGATTGCTAGTATATTTTATTATAATAAGTTATGTTATAAACAAATTAATTACTATAACAAATTTACTAAAAATCAATAAAATCAATATTTTTTGTGATCTAGAATTACGGATTACCTTTTTGCAAATTTTGCATTTTAATCAAACTTGATATTCCGTGTCTCTCTATCGGTCGATATAAATATGTATATCCATTTCTTCTACCTAATTATATTTCATTTTTACGCATAATAATGACTTAATTACATACATACACATGTTTTTGCTATCTACGTCACTGAATACTTATCTACTTACAGTATATACTATTTGGGCTCTCATACATTTATATACCTGTATATCATTAAAAATCAAATGAATATTATGTATATTGCACCTATCATATAAAATTATATGCATATATCTACCTACTTATCACCAACTTACACTTTCAATGTACATTGTATGTATACACATTAACATGCCTACATATTCATATCTGTATGTAGTGTAGGTACACAATTATCACCCTAATTTCCGTAATTAAAATCTATAATCTAGATTTAAATATAAATTTGTAGGTATGTAGGTACCTAAGTAACTATTCCTTGAATCATCCATTCAATCCATTATACTAAAAACTTACCTATGTACATATTTGGACCTTAGTAGGTAGGTCCAGTCAATGTTTAGCTACATTTAAAAATATTCAAATTTAGTTTAAAACTAATAAATAAAAATGAAAAATAGAAACTTGAAGTTATGAATTTGGATCGGGCCAGAGCAAATTAAATTTATAAACTTTAAACTAAATTTTTTAAATTTGACCATTTCAAAAATAATAAATTACGTACAAAACGCAAATCGAGTTAGTAGTTTCTGATATCTAGGTCACTGAATAGGTACCAACCTACATACATTATGTACTAAGTGGACTCTCTGACATTTATATAAATATATATCTTTAACAATCAAATGAATATTATGTATATTAAAACTATTATATAAAGTTTTATATGCATATATGGGTCTACCTAACCATAACCATCCAACACTTTCATTATACATTATTATGTACCTACATATTTACATACCTAGGGTCCATATACATACATATGTATGTAATGTAGGTACATTTTACCATCCCAATTTACAGAATTAAAATCCATAACATAGATTTAAATATACATTTTTAGGTAGGTACCTAATAACTATTTCCTGAAACATACAATAATTCTATTCATTATACTAAGAACTTACCTACATCGGTTTTAAACTTACCTAATGATAATTGGACCTACATACTAACAGCGTCAAAGTTTAGTTACAATAAAGAAAACTCGAAATTTAAAACTTATAAATCGGCCCTATCACAGAATCCATCGCAATCGAAAATCTACTGCGAATCCTGAAAAATCTATCATAGCATCCATTAGCAGTCGAAAATCATAAAATCGGATTTCATAATCTCTAAATATTTACAGATTGTTTAATTTTTATTTTACAGATAGTTTTTGCGGGAAATTTGCTGCGTGTGAATCCAATTTCTATGAAACTGCTTGCCTATGCTATGGAGCCTTGTGTTTTGATTCAGTTCAATGGAGAAATATCTGCTGCAGTAAATGAGACCGATGACGACACACACACCAACACCGACGACGCGAAGCACAGGCGACAACTGTTGCAGATGATATCGATGATTGTAACGGTTCTAAGTGTAATTAACCTTAGCTTCTAAATCCCTGCAATCATTTTAAATTCAAAAAATTATTTCGAAAAATTGCTATCTAAAAGTAGTTTCTTCGTGTTTTGAAAAAAATGAAAAATTACAAAATTACTTTCAGATGCAATTTTTTTGAAATATTTGCTCGAATTGAAAACGGTTTCAAGAATTTACAAGCTGACATAAATTAAAACTCACAACAGTTTCAATCATCGAGATCAAGCAAGTACTTTGGAAATGACAGCTTGTCCAAAGTAGCAAATCCAAGAAATTTCTACTGATATCAAGAAAAATCTTGAATTCAGTACTTACGCCAAGCTCTAATTTCCAAACTACTTGCTTGATTTCGATGATTGTAACGGTTCTGAGTGTAAATTAACCTTAGCTTCTAAATCCCTGCAATCATTTTAAATTCAAAAAATTATTTCGAAAAATTGCTATCTAAAAGTAGTTTCTTTGTGTTTTAAAAAAAATGAAAAATTACAAAATTACTTTCAGATGCAATTTTTTTGAAATATTTGCTCGAATTGAAAACGGTTTCAAGAATTTACAAGCTGACATAAATTAAAACTCACAACAGTTTCAATCATCGAGATCAAGCAAGTACTTTGGAAATGACAGCTTGTCCAAAGTAGCAAATCCAAGAAATTTCTACTGATATCAAGAAAAATTTTGAAATCAGTACTTTCGCCAAGCTCTAATTTCCAAACTACTTGCTTGATTTCGATGATTGTAACGGTTCTGAGTGTAAATTAACCTTAGCTTCTAAATCCCTGCAATCATTTTAAATTCAAAAAATTATTTCGAAAAATTGCTATCTAAAAGTAGTTTCTTTGTGTTTTAAAAAAAAATGAAAAATTACAAAATTACTTTCAGATGCAAATTTTTTGAAATATTTGTTCGAATTGAAAACGGTTTCAAGAATTTACAAGCTGACATAAATTAAAACTCATAACAGTTTCAATCATCGAGATCAAGCAAGTACTTTGGAAATAACAGCTTGTCCAAAATAGCAAATCCAAGAAATTTCTACTGATATCAAGAAAAATCTTGAAATCAGTACTTACGCCAAGCTCTAATTTCCAAACTACTTGCTTGATTTCGATGATTGTAACGGTTCTGAGTGTAAATTAACCTTAGCTTCTAAATCCCTGCAATCATTTTAAATTCAAAAAATTATTTCGAAAAATTGCTATCTAAAAGTAGTTTCTTTGTGTTTTAAAAAAAATGAAAAATTACAAAATTACTTTCAGATGCAAATTTTTTGAAATATTTGCTCGAATTGAAAACGGTTTCAAGAATTTACAAGCTGACATAAATTAAAACTCACAACAGTTTCAATCATCGAGATCAAGCAAGTACTTTGGAAATAACAGCTTGTCCAAAGTAGCAAATCCAAGAAATTTCTACTGATATCAAGAAAAATCTTGAAATCAGTACTTACGCAAAGCTCTAATTTCCAAACTACTTGCTTGATTTCGATGATTGTAACTGTTCTGAGTGTAAATTAACCTCAGCTTCTAAATGCTTGCAATCATTTTATAATCAAACAATGATTTCATAAAATTGCTATCTAAAAGTAGTTCTTTCGTATTTTTAAAGTTAGACACTTTTTTTTAAAGGTGAAGTGGAACAAACATTCCCGAAAATAAACAAAGAATCATATACATGTATATATATATAAATATTGTATTAATGACAACACAAACTAATTAAAATTATTATTATTATTCATTACAAATAAGTTTGCTGCTCACAGAGATATATAGAACATTATGAAGAATAGAATAAGATCACATTTTTGCCAGGAACACAATCAATGTTAATTATTATGATCCTTTTTTATTTCAATATTGGATGAGGTGGATGATGTGGTGTCTTGCAGTTTGTGAGGCAGAATCATCTGCAATAGTTGTCGCCTGTGCTTCGCGTCGTCGGTGTTGGTGTGTGTGTCGTCATCGGTCTCATTTACTGCAGCAGATATTTCTCCATTGAGAACACAAGGCTCCATGGCATAGGCAAGCAGTTTCATAGAAATTGGATTCACACGCAGCAAATTTCCCACAAAAACTATCTCTAAAATAAAAATTAAACAATCTGTAAATAGTTAGAGATTATGAAATCCGATTTTATGATTTTCGACTACTAATGGATGATAGATTTTTCAGGATTCGCAGTAGATTTTCGATTGCGAGGGATTCTGTGATAGGGCCGATTTATTAGTTTTAAATTTCGAGTTTTCTTTAATGTAACTAAACTGTGACGATGTTAGTATGTAAGTCCAATTATCATTAGGTAAGTTTAAAACCGATGTAGGTAAGTTCTTAGTATAATGAATAGAATTATTGTTTGTATGTTTCAGGAAATAGTTACTAGGTACCTACGTAAAAATGTATATTTAAATCTATGTTATGGATTTTAATTCTGTAAATTGGGATGGTAAAATGTACCTACATTACATACATATGTATGTATATGGACCCTAGGTATGTAAATATGTAGGTACATAATAATGTATAATGAAAGTGTTGGATGGTTATGGTTAGGTAGATCCATATATGCATACAAAACCTTATATGATAGTTTTAATATACATAATATTCATTTGATTGTTAAAGATATATATTTATATAAATGTCAGAGAGTCCACCTAGTACATAATGTATGTAGGTTGGTACCTATTCAGTGACCTAGATATCAGAAACTACTAACTCGATTTGCGTTAGTAAAGTTCAAAGTTCATAAATTTAATTTGCTCTGGCCCGATCCAAATTCATAACTTCAAGTATCTATTTTTCATTTTTATTTATTAGTTTTAAACTAAATTTGAATATTTTTTAATGTAGCTAAACATTGACGCTATTAGTAGGTAGATCCAAATATGTAGGTAAGTTTTTAGTATAATGGATTGAATGGATGATTCAAGGAATAGTTACTTAGGTACCTACATACCTAATGTACATTGAAAGTGTAAGTTGGTGATAAGTAGGTAGATATATGCATATAATTTTATATGATAGGTACAATATACATAATATTCATTTGAGTTTTAATGATATATAGGTATATAAATGTATGTATGTTTACAAATAGTATATACTGTAAGTAGGTAGGTATTCAGTGACGTAGATAGCAAATATATGTGTATGTATGTAATTTAGTTATTATTATGCGTAAAAATGAATTTTAATTAGGTAGAAGAAATGCATATACATATTTATATCGACCGATAGAGAGACAGACGGAATATCAAGTTTGATTAAAATTTCGGGTTCGATTTTTTAAAGTGTAAAATTTGCAAATGGTAATCCGTAATTCTAGATCACAAAAAATTGATTTTATTGATTTTTAGTAAATTTGTTATAGTAATTAATTTTTTTATAACATAACTTATTATAATAAAATATACTAGCAATCCATTAAACAAAAAAAAACTTAACTTATTATACTTACTATGAATTCTTTTCATTTTTCGTCGCTGAGTAGTTCTACCTCTTTGTTGGTTGATAAATATTTGCTTTGTCCTGATATGGAATTTCATCGGAAAGTAAAAGCTTGCGGCAAATTGTTTCCATATTTTTTATAAATAAATTAAATGCACGGTTGTATCGTATGTACTTGCTCTTGTGTTCGATCACATTGTTAGTAGAAAAGGTTTAATATTACGAAATGTTATATTAACAAAAGATTATGTCTCACACTATTCTTACATCCGGTGGGAGTTGCTTTGAAGCACGGAAAATGCTAGACAGTCCATGCATATATTTCTTTTACTGGCAATGCTTTCTCTTTGGAGAATTCGATTGCCATGAAGATGAAGGAACTGCTGGGAGTTTGAAGTTAAATATAACATTTTATTTTTGTGTAAAGTTTCAACTAACTTACCTAGTACATATGGCACATTGGAAAATTTTGCTTTGGTGGAGTGGGAGTTTTTCCAGTTCCTGCAGCGCATGGACAAATGTCTCCATTGCAGTGGCCATATAGACTTGTGAAGCCACAACTTCCATAGCGTTCATAACAGCTTCGGTGGCTATTCGTCTTCCCAAGTAAAGCAAGCCCAGTATCGATGAAGGTGGAACGATTCGATCCAGCGTAAAGAAATTCTTAGTCACATAATTGTACCAAAACGCATGGAGCAATTGTTGTTCAATTTAATCAAAAAGCAATGAATGAGCTGTTGCTGTACAGTCATTTGTTGCCATTCTCGCTCAAAAGCTTGTCCAGTCCAAATCCGGCGTTGGCCACTTACAAAACTTGCAGCCAGATTCTGCATTCCTGAGTCCACTTGAATCAATGGGAAATTATTTCTTAATTAAACTTTTTTATGTGTACAACAATTCCCAGAACAAATTTCAATCGAAACGAAGAACTAAAACTTGAAAAGAAAAACAGATAACATTCATCCAATTGTGTAAGACATTCTAATAAGAACAGAATTATTAAAAAATATTTACGTACTGATTACTAGAATAATTTAATATATATTATGTATGGTCGTTAATGTTTCATAAGTTAAATAAATATGTATATATATACCGAAGAGAATGTTTTGGATAAAAAAAGGTAACGGAAACCCTCACTGTATTATTTATAATTTAAGTGCAATATGCATATGTACATAAGATCCATGTGATTTTTAATGATACATAATTATGTATATATAAATGTATGACGGCCTACATCGTATGAAGTATTCAGTTCAGTTATTTTGGAAATAAATATTTTTTTTTAAACTCAATTTCAAAAACGAATCAATAGATTTTTTCGAAACTTCGTATTTGGTATTTTTTTGACTTTATCTTAATAGTTAAAAAAATGTTTGCAAGTTTTGAATTAAAGTACTTACAAATCTCATATTCGTCAGTTTCCATGTACATTGTAGAATGTTATAAATCAAACATTTAAAACAAAAATTAGATGTTAGAAAACTAGTAGAAGTAATAGTAGAGCTGTTTTTATTTAACAATTTTAGGTGATCATAATTTTACATTTTTCACAGTATTAAAACATTGGCTTTTGCCGTCAGCCCGAAAAAAAAGAGTATTTTCCAAACCTAATTTAACTTTAACATATACATTTCAATAAAACAAAAAGCGAAACTTCGTATTTGTTAGTTTTTTGACATTAACTTGAATAGTTAAAAAAAACTATATTCCTAAAATAAAAAACAACGGAACCTCCCATACAAATGCTAAAAATATCCGTTAAAAAAATGTATTGCTCGAAAACGGCTCCAAGAATGTTTATAAAAAAATGTGCGTTCTTAGATTCGTCCACTTTCGAGTATAAAAATATTTTTTTTCGTACTTATTAACGGCACTTCCCATAGAACCACTTTTCATATTTTCGACTTTTTCAACATTGGATGAACTGAATAAAATAATTTTTTTTATACAAATGCTCCCTAAAATTGTTAATAAAACTTCATACCAAATTTTCAAAAAAAAATTTTTTTTCGATTTTTAAAAAATAAATACAATTTGTATTGAAAAATCGATTTTTCAAAAACTAGTTACAGATTTTTTTTTAATTTGAATTTTATATGTATATTAATAATATCTTAAAATGTTTTCGAAATTTTATACTTAAGAAATTAATTTATTAAAAAACCACTTCAACGATTTTTGAATTTTATTTTGATAAAGAATTCAAATTGCAACTTTGTTTTGCCACAAACTATAAAGACTAAGCAATATAAAACCATTTAATTATGTGTATTATTCATTTATTTCTATACTTCATTATTATTCTCTTTTTACTAATCTTTGCGTATGTCACTGAATACTACATAAAATGTACAACCTCATACATTTATATATACACATGTGTCTTTAAAAATCACATGAATCGTATGTATGCATATTGCAGATTGCATATTTACGCATATTTAGAATGATGTATGCGTATTCCTGGAGCTATTGTTTGAATACAACTTCTTTGCAAAAAATGTTGATGCTTCCTGTGAAAGTATGAAGTGCTGATTCTAAAAAGATATCGCTCACCTTTATTGGACAACCCGTTCCAAAGATATAGTTCAAAAACTATTCACTATTCACCTTGAAATACATAATCTGAAAATACTTTGAAGTGTATCTTTGGAACGGGTTATCCTAAAAACTTGGTTGATACCTTTTTGTAATCTACTCTTGATACTCTCAAAATTAGCATCAAAAGTTTTTATGTAGAAGCCTTATTGCAAAAAATCACCCTTGAAATACGCATATTTAGAATGATGTATGCGTATTCCTGGAGCTAATTTTTTTTAATACAACTTCTGTGCAAAAAATGTTGATGCTTCCTTTGAAAGTATGAAGTGCTGATTCTAAAAAAATATCTCTCACCTTTATTGGGCAACCCGTTCCAAAGATATAGTTCAAAAACTATTCACTGTTCACCTTGAAATACATAATCTGAAAATACTTTGAAGTGTATCTTTGGAACGGGTTATCCTAAAAACTTGGGTGATACCTTTTTGTAATCTACTCTTGATACTCTCAAAATCAGCATCAAAAGTTTTTATGTAGAAGCCTTATTGCAAAAAATCACTCTTGAAATACGCATATTTAGAATGATGTATGCGTATTCCTGGAGCTATTTTTTTTAATACAACTTCTTTGCAAAAAATGTTGATGCTTCCTTTGAAAGTATGAAGTGCTGATTCTAAAAAAAAATCGCTCACTTTTATTGGACAACCCGTTCCAAAGATATAGTTCAAAACCTATTCACTGTTCACCTTGAAATACATAATCTGAAAATACTTTGAAGTGTATCTTTGGAACGGGTTATCGTAAAAACTTGGTTGATACCTTTTTGTAATCTACTCTTGATACTCTCAAAATCAGCATCAAAAGTTTTTATGTAGAATCCTTATTGCAAAAAATCACTCTGAAATACGCATATTTAGAATGATGTATGCGTATTCCTGGAGCTATTTTTTTTAATACAACTTCTTTACAAAAAATGTTGATGCTTCCTTTGAAAGTATGAAGTACTGATTCTAAAAAGATATCACTCACCTTTATTGGACATCCCGTTCCAAAGATATAGTTCAAAAGCTATTCGTATTCTATATTAAATAATATGTGTCTAAGAATCACATGAATCGTATGTATGCAGTTCCTAAATTATAAAGTTATATGCATATAGCTACCTACCCACCTACATCCTTCATTTTCATTATTATATGCACATGTTTACATACTTATCTTCCATAAATATATATATATATATGTATATTTTACTATCCTAACTTACATAATTCTAATCCACAACAAAGATTTAAATATACATTTGTATATTAGTATTTACCTAAGTAACTATTCTTGTAATCATCTATCCGACAATTCATTATACTAAGAATTAAAGTAATCTTAACTACATCGGCCTTAAACCTGCATAGGATAACTAGACTACATACCTACTAAGCAGCTTTAATGGTTAGATACATTAAGGTTGTTAGCTACAGAGCAAGTTTATTTAATAATGATGGAGAAAAAGTAGGAGTTTTTGTTTTTTATAATATACAATACTATACTATGAGACTTACATTCTCCTTCCATTCCTTGATCATATCAGTACTATCAGCTGGCATTTGATCCGTATAAACCATACACATGTATCCGGATTCGCGCAAGCATCTCTCAACTTCCAGTACTTAATCTGCCGAATTGCACAAGACTGCACAACGCTCCAACTGATATGCGCACTTATCCAAACATTTCCTAACAACCGACATCTTTTCGGAGTTACTTTGCAATTTAATGGAAACTTTAGCCTTGGCATAGACTTCAGCTTCTAAATAGTCTGCAATGCACAGCAAAGGCTGATTAGCAATCCTTACAAAATTAATAAATCGCCGAGTCCATGTCTTGGAAGTG
Source organism: Philhelius pedissequus (assembly GCA_910595825.1). Taxonomy (NCBI): domain Eukaryota; kingdom Metazoa; phylum Arthropoda; class Insecta; order Diptera; family Syrphidae; genus Philhelius; species Philhelius pedissequus. The sequence goes on from OU343160.1 coordinate 206,072,897, forward strand.
ACCACCAGTTGAAATGGAATCTTTTCATCTTGAAGAACTGGAGAGATAAGCTTGAAGAGGGTTTCATCAAACTCGGGACTCTCATTCATTATGTTGTCCAAACCATCGATAACTAAAGTTTGTACTTGGCGTATGTTGAGCAAGTTTTCCTTCTCGTTGGCCTCGAGCAAACGCTGCAGCACGGTGGTGTAATTACAAGCACACCACACCCATTGTGCAGTTCAATTTTAACATCTTCGTTGTTTTGAAGTCCATATGCTGGGACAATACTAATTTTTGGTGTTGTGCTAGCCAAAATGCGTCGACAATAACGAGAAATACTCTCAACCTGAACGGACGATGGTGCGATTATAATAATAGCTGGACCATAGGCCATAGACCAGTTCAATGTGTGTTACATGTCGCTCTTCGAAGCGTTTCATGAATGCACGTGAAGTGAACCGTTTCTGCAACTTAAATAGCGTGGATGGCACCAAGTTCTTTGGCGAGACCTTGAGCTTCTTCAAAACCGGGTGCTTCTATGATTTCACTGCGAATACCAGCAGACCATAAAATTCGCATTATTTGGGTGAAATATTTTACTAATGGCCTAGAGCCGGTTACACAAACACCAACATTAATAGCTCGACATTCTTCATCAAATTCAGAACCAACTGCGGCGACTAATTTATCTAGGGAGAACGACAGACCGGTGAAACTTATTCCACGTTTTTCTTAGTCCAGAGTAGTATAGTTTCAAGAACTAAAATATATTATAATTACAGTACAGATTTAAATACGTAAAAGCAAAATAAAATTAACTTACTTCCGATTGCGATATTTGTTTTGAAATTAATAATATTTTTTTTTATTGTTTTGTCATCTGTCAAAATACTCACCTCGAATTGAGAAAACTGGTCTTTTCTTGTGGTGGAATTTAGACACGTACGCATTAATATGCTATGGTTTGCTTCTACTTTTTGATTGGATTTTCATCATTTTGAACATAAAATTAATAAATATTGCTTAATTTGTAAACCAGAATCAACAAAAAGCTTTTATTAGTATGTTTTATGTTTGATTAAGGCCTTTAAAAATACAATTTAAATAAAAAGCAATTAATTTTTCAATTTTTGAATTTAACGGATCTCCATTTTAAATAAATAAGGTCACCATATCTACCAAAATTGAGAATGCGCACTCCTCCGTTTCGATAAGCCTGTGTTGGTGTCTGCTCCATTTAAAATGCACGGGCAACTAACACATGCTTGTCGAAACGGAGGAAATCCTCTCAATTTAGCTTGTAGGGTGAAAGAGAATAAACCCCCGAAGTCGTGCCTCTATGTTAGTTTCTCTATGATTCAGATATTGACTTGAAACTATTTCATTTTAATTACTGTATTCCATTGAATAGACTTTTGGGTTTGGCCTAAGATTATAGAAAAATTATCCCCAATGCTCGCCATGATCTAATTCTTACTCGTGTTAGGATGGATGAAAACGTGCTAATCTCACCAACTGATGAAAATGTTCAAGTAAAACTTCATAAAGTGCAGTGGAGAATACTGCAATTGACATTATCTGATTCGATGAAATTAAATCTATATAAATCTATGAATACAAATAGTTTTATGAAAATTGCTTTCCAAACTGGGATCCTTATGAATATCCCATGTCAGTCGCAAACAAAATTACGTACGAATTTGGGTGCTCTGTTGCACCGTTTAACAAAGTTTTCACACTTAACTTTTTTTTTGTTTAAATTTTCATCAAATTCGGCTTTAAAAGAAAAACAACACAAAGATCTGTTTATTTATTATCAAGAAATCTACACAAAAGTAAAATTCATAAAACCAACCCCCTAGTTCACGGGGCAGGTACACCGATAACCATATAAACAGTATTTTCATTGAACCGCATAAATAATCACAAAACCATGTACAAACAAAATGACAGACTATAGTAATCTCGATCGACAGATAGAGCAGCTTAAACGATGTGAAATCATTAAGGAGAATGAAGTAAAGGCGCTGTGTGCTAAAGCTCGTGAAATTCTTGTCGAAGAAGGTAATGTCCAACGTGTTGACTCTCCTGTTACAGTTTGCGGTGATATTCACGGTCAGTTTTATGATTTAAGAGAGCTCTTCAAAGTCGGTGGCGACGTGCCCGAGACAAACTACTTATTTATGGGTGATTTTGTCGATCGCGGATATTATAGCGTAGAAACGTTTTTACTTCTGTTGGCGTTAAAAGTGCGCTATCCAGACAGAATCCCATTAATTCGGGGCAATCATGAATCTCGACAAATTACCCAAGTATATGGATTCTATGACGAATGCCTGCGAAAATATGGATCAACTGCTGTTTGGCGATACTGTACTGAGATTTTTGATTATTTAAGTCTTTCGGCGATAATAGATGGAAAAATATTTTGTGTTCACGGTGGACTTAGTCCTTCTATTCAGTATTTAGATCAGATTCGTACGATAGATCGTAAACAAGAAGTGCCGCACGATGGTCCCATGTGTGACTTGCTTTGGAGTGATCCCGAGGATCAGACGGGATGGGGTGTGTCGCCGCGTGGAGCGGGTTATCTTTTTGGATCGGACGTTGTGTCCCAATTTAATCGAACTAATGACATTGATATGATTTGTCGAGCACATCAACTGGTCATGGAGGGACTTAAGTGGCATTTCAATGAGACTGTATTAACGGTGTGGTCGGCGCCGAATTACTGTTATAGGTGTGGAAATGTTGCAGCGATTTTAGAACTGAACGAATTGCTTCACAGAGATTTTATCATCTTTGAATCTGCCCCACAAGAAAGCCGAGGTATACCATCAAAAAAACCGCAAGCCGATTATTTCTTGTAAGATGCCAACTATCCGATTTTCTCTCCAAACCAGACAAGTTCTGTGGAACTAATAACAGAAACCATCACTGGCAGTTTCTGTATTCATTTTTACACTTCATGCAGGATCTACAAAACCAAGAAATATTTTTGGCATCTACTATATAAACCTCTCAATGTTTGCTAAATCTCTCATTGTAAGCGAGTTTCGTGCTCTGCTCTAATTCTTGAAAGAAAAACAAACATAAAACCAAAAACAGACGAAGTGTAAAATTGAAAAAAAGAAGGAAATATAAGGAAACACGATACAGATTAAAGTTTTATTTATAATAACTAAGGGATACTTAAGACTCCTTTCTAATAGTTTTAACTGTCCACTTTATGTATTTTTTTTAATAAATAAGATTTCTTATATATAAGTTCCTTTTTATACGTTTCTGTGTATTTTTTGACTCTTCCTGACCCCATCTTTCCTCCTCAGATAAACGTTAACAAATTAATTTCTCATTTACTTGAACATATAGTTTTATTAGACAAATACAAAAATGAAAATATATACAAAAAAAGATAATTAAGAAAAAATATCGTTTCTTTTATATTTTAAGAGAAACAAAATATTACTATTATAATTGCTCTTATATGAACATATTTAAGATGATAATAATGATAATAAATTAACAAGATCTGATCATAATATCTGGAACGTCAAGACAACAACACAAATAGAAAAACCCAGATACATTATTGTTGCACTACAAACTGAAAAAAATTACTGCTGATCCTACAACGTTTGATCATTGTGATCTAACAGACTTAAACATATATTTAAACTCCGATGTATATCCGCATGAAGACCTCAATATTTCCTTCGAAAAAAACAGATATAGCTTATTTTACAAAATGTATACGGACTTTCAAAAAACTTACTACAATAAATCCAGCACTGAACCTATACTTTCTTGGGATCTATTTAAATCACGTGCTCCCATTTTTGTAATAGACTGCAGACATCAAAATGAAACAATGAAGACAGGACCTATCGATATACGGTTGGAAATGAGAACATACAAAAATATTCCTACAAATACTTCAGCTTACTGCCTTATGCTTCATACATATATAAAAACTTATGAGGGCCTACAAAGTATATATGTAAGTTTTCAGTGACGTGAGCAAAAATGCGTAAAAATTAAATACACGCCCTATTATGTTAAACGTTCACGTGACTATTTGTATTTTGCTATCCGACGGAAAAAAAAAACAAATTGTTCCAAAAAGTATATAAATGTAAGTTTCGATCAAAAATAAATTTTAACAATTATATTCTCTGAATTAAACAAACAAATATTATAGTAAAGCTCAAAAGAAAGAAGACATTTGAAAATAAATAGTGAACAATTGAGTGAAATATTCACGTGAATCGTAAGATTCGATCGGCTGTTAATTATGTTGAAATAAATGGATTATACACATAATACAATCTTTTTAAATTGCTTAGTTGTTAAAGTTAGAGGAAAAAAAATGCCATTTGAATTATTGTAGGACAAAAATGAAATATATCAAAAAAAAATCAAAAATCTTTGGAGCGGTTTTTTTAGAAATTTAATTTTTTATTTATAAAATCTTAAAACATTAAAAATAAAAATTGAAATGCCAAATAATTATCACGTTATTTACATACGTATATTTATATATATATGGGAGGAATTTGTAAGTGCATTCGATCTTGAAGAATCTCTCTAATTTTGCACAAAATCTCATCCTGAAACTGGCCGCACTCAAAGTGTGATAACACTAATAGTTAAAATAGTCTTGGTGTGCGTATATAATTAAAAAAAGGAACACTGAAATCGCACAATTATTTAAACCAACTTGGATTTAAAAAATTGTAAATAAAAGACCAAAATTAATTAAGTTGTTGGTAATAATTATTTTATTGACTAAATGAGATGCAGACCTTTGCCCATATAATAAAATATATTACTCAATGAGACCTTTTATATGAAATGGGTCATAAAGTGATGCAACTCGCCCAATAAAGCCCATTCTACTTTCTAATAATACCTCGTAGTCAATAATTAATATTTCAATAAGCTTTGAAAGTTCTTCTTTAAGAGGTATTCTCATAAGCATGATCGATTTTGAAATCTATAAAATCTTAAGACCTGTCGCAATAGTTTTTTTTTGAGATTTTTGTCGGTGGTATTTTTTCGGTTTGATATATTATCTTCAAGGTATTAGAGATTGCTTGATAGCTACACTTGATAGCTAGCTACACATCTATTTCATCTGAAGGCCACCACAATACCTGCGTTCCTAGATATTGGACAACTATAAAATATATGTTCGCTCTCGAAATAACCCACTCTTCATCACAGGATTCAAGACACCTTACCTAGCCATCTCTAATCAAGACTATCAAATAATTTAGTTCACCGGATTGAATTGAATTGAATTTTATTGAGTCTTTATGGTTACAGTTTCTGTCTTAGTCTAATACAATTCTTATTTCAGGCTCAAAATTAGTACATATGTGGCTATAATGTATTGCCTGCTTTTTCTATTGCTTTGTATTAAGTTATACAATGTTTGCCTCATGGCGGTCGATAAAATGTTTTCCCTCTTGCTCAATCAAGGGTTATTTTATACTTTTGCGCGTAGCGTTTTGCCACTAAATAAATACAATAAAAATAAAAGGTACGTATAAACATTTATAATACGATAAGTTGCATTCTCTTTTTTTTTGTCAATAGAGCGAAAGCTCAGTTTTTTCTTTTGAATATTTACATGTATGTATGCATATATAACACTTAATTTTTATGAGAAGCGAAATCTCAGAATTTATAAAAACGAATAATTACACTTTTTTTTGTAATGAATATGTTCTTTTCTTTTTGTTAGATTCAATTTCTTTTGATACCTTTTTGTCGCGAATAGGTTAATAGAATATACATATAGAAAGCACTTGTACATTTATGCATGGACATTTATGTTAGACATAATTCACTGTTGCTTGGTGGAATAGTTGTAATTTTGATAGTTCGGGTTTTATGGCGTGTCTTTTGCGGGTTTCGTTTTCTGTAGCTCCAATTTTGCAGGAAGGGCTGCTATTTAATATGCTATTCTGAGGATGCTTCAGATTTAATACAGCATCTTCCATTGCGGAAGATGTGCGCGGTTGTGGTCAATGTGCGATACCTGGAACTGGGAATTTATGGAGATTGGTTGGCTTCTTCTGTTGCTGATCCGATCGTTAGTTTATATTAATATTTATGAAGGCACGGTTTACTTTTATGTGTAATTTTTATTTGTTGAAAACACAATTACTTTGTATTTTTTTCTTTTTTGTTACTGTTTCTTAATTTTTAATGTGTGAAAGCCAGTAGCCAACCTTAGTTCACCGAATTTCATATTTTCTTTTTTCAGACTTGACACAAAATTGACAATTGGAAGGAGAGATTGGGACAGAATTTTGTTTTTGTGTGTTGGTACTGCCTTCATGAATGACAATTTCGAAAACGTGGCGTTACGAAGCGTGTAAATTGTAATTGTTTATAGAAGTGTCATTTTTTTTAGTTATTCTTAATTATTTATTGAACAATAGCTTCACCAAATTTGAGTATAGGCTCACTAAATTCGGGAAACCATTCCCCGTCGATTGATACCAATAAAGCCCACTTTTGTTACGCGAACTTTAAATTGTTAATAACTTTTAAACTATTATTCACCAAATTCTAAGATATGACTCACTAAATTCACCAAATTCTCACTAAATTATTTGCCTCAAAAATTTTAAAATTCCAGATTTTTGGCTGCTAACTATACGGTGGTCCATGATGTAACCCTCTTAACAACGTTCCATGCTGCCATAGAACTGGATACCCCAAATAAATTAGAGATTTCACGAAAAGTATTTGTATTCGCTATATACCACAGAAATATATATATTTCTTTCTCAGGGGTGGCTTTTGTCAGTCCTCGTTTTGGTGTGATTTGGTACCGCGTTGATAGATTGTAGCGATCTACGATTCATTTTAAAATATTCATATATATATTAGAAGGTATGTACATACATATATACAAAAATTATATATACATACCTATCAAAATATGCGCAGTTGACCGATGAAGCATAAGATGTTTCTTAAAATCCGAATGGCTGTAACTTTGAATAAGTTCAATAAAACCTGTAATTCTTTGGTGATTTGTGCTTTCATTGTTTAAAATAAAAAAATCTGATGAGCTAGATTCTTCGCTACTATCATCGTAGCTTCTTCAAATAAAAACTAAAAAACAGTGAAATAATTTGTTCATACAATTTAAATTAAAGAAACGAAAAAATAATTGTACTTCCATCAATTATAGCTGCTTCCATTTTCGATTTGTTTTCGTTGTGTAATTTTTTTTAAAGCCTAGTACGCTGCTGATGCGAAACGAAAATTGTCGGTGGTCTCGAATAGGAGAGCGAAATGCTGACGAAAATCACAGCGAAAAAATATTTGCGGAGAGTTGTGGTGTAAGCTGTCAAAAAAAGTTGACAAGTTGTAAAAAAATGAGTTTTGTCACCAAATTACTTTTAGATGTAATTCTTATAAAATAATTCTTTGATATAAAAATGGTTCTAGTTACACAAAGAGGATTTAAAATAAAACTCAGAACCGTTTAAATGATCCAAATTAAGAAATTACTTTTGAGTTTATAAGCTGGTTTATCTGCCGATTTGATAAAATTTCAATTTTAAGAAAATCAATGAAGTTGGGAGGTAAGCCACTCTAAAATTCGAAAACTACGTGCTTCATTGGGATGGTGTAAACGGTTCTAATTTATGGTTTCTTACTAATTCCGGATACCACTTTCAAGTCCAAGATTTATTTAAAAAAAAATATATGTAAAGGAAATTTGGTGACAAAAAAAATTCACCTAAAAGTAATTTGGTGACAAAACTACTTTTGGTTTTGTTAATGCTTCCTTTGAAAGTATGAAGTGGTGATTCTAAAAAGATATCGCTCACCTCTATTGGACAACCCGTTCCAAAGATAAAGTTCAAAAGCTATTCACTGTTCACCTTGAAATACATAATCTGAAAATACTTTGAAGTGTATCTTTGAAACGGGTTATCCTAAAAACTTGGTTGATACCTTTTTATAATCTACTCTTGATACTCTCAAAATCAGCATCAAGTTTTTATGTAGAAGCCTTATTGCAGAAAATCACTCTTGAAATACGCTATTTAGAATGATGTATGCGTATTCCTGGAGGTATTTTTTTTTTTTTAAATGTTGATGCTTCCCTTGAAAGTATGAAGTGCTGATTCTAAAAAGATATCGCTCGCCTTTATTGGACAACCCGTTCCGAAGATATAGTCCATTATATTTATAGTCTGATTATATTTTTCAGATTATATATTTCAAAGTGAACAGTGAATAGTTTTTGGAGTATATCTTTGGAACGGGTTGTCCAATAAAGGTGAGCGATATCTTTTTAGAATCAGCACTTCATACTTTCAAAGGAAGCATCAACATTTTTTGCAAAGAAGTTGTATTAAAAAAAATAGCTCCAGGAATACGCATACATCATTCTAAATATGCGTATTTCAAGAGTGATTTTTTGCAATAATCCTTCTACCTATAAACTTTTGATGCTGATTTTGAGAGTATCAAGAGTATATTACAAAAAGGTATCGACCAAGTTTTTAGGATAACCCGTTCCAAAGATACACTCCAAAGTATTTTCAGATTATATATTCCAAGAGAACAGTGAATAGCTTTTGGAATATATCTTTGGAATGGGTTGCATTTTCACTTGTTCATCAGTGAGTTTTCTTAGTGGGTTTGTACTTGACCGCTCTGCTACGCTGCGAATGCTCTTTGATCTATTCCCATTTTAACTATAGGTCTTGCTTCCTCAATTAATACCAAAATCGAATGAATAGTATAAATGCATGGCCTTATATGTCAAATCCAATTGACAAGTGACCAGCTTACAAGCAGCTTGATTTGCTATCAAATACACGAGCAGGGCATCTGCCATACGATAGTTCAATTACATTAAAAAACTTCGTCCAAAAAAGAAAAAGAAGGTAGCGATGGCAATGCGAGGTAAGTGATTTGTCATCATCTTCTTTCTATCAACACAACGAAGGACTATCGAGGTCATCACCAGAAATTGTAGACTAAATAACAATGTCCATCCCGTGCCGATTTTCACGAATTAAACATTAAACAGATTGTCTGAACTTGAGAAATAAGTTCTGGGGTATGGTATAAAATCGCCAATCAATGAGATCGGAAACAGACTTTCTAAATAGAGGTGGGAATCGTTTAAGATGGCCTTTTTGCAACCAAACATTATTGTGGTAACGATGATTTCCTTAATTGTCGTTGGTGCAGCGGAAGGCCGCTTACCTTTGGCTTCCGGCCTGGATACATCTTGTCCCGACCAGGTCGGAAATTCATATTCGTACTGCCAGTAGCGGGCGGTCGATTTGATTTTTTCTTTGTGGCAATTGAGTTAATTTATGTGTTTCATCAAGTATGTAGTTAGAAATGGTGAGTGTTTTTTTTTATATTTATATGGTGTCAAAGGTCGCATAGAATTTAAAAGTCGGAGTAACAAATGTATTTTAAAAATCATGATATGGACAGTTAATTGCAGAACAAACTACTGAATCTTGATTATAATATTTTTATTTAGTAGTCACTTAAAATAAATAAATCTTAAAAGGACATAGGTTATTTTTAATCTAAGCACTAGCACTAGGTATGAGAAAAGTCGATAGTTGGTTATGATAAGCACTCCAAATAAAGATCCGCTATATCTTGTTCGCCGATAAGATATGTGAAGGGTGTGCTTCTTTCCAACTTCCCATTTCCATTTTGCAGATTTAGGTTAGTCGATTTTGAAATTGGTTTTGATACAAAAATTAGAATTGAACTTATTTCGAATAATTTAACACAGAAAATGCACAGAAAAACCAGACACTAGAGAAAACCCAAAGAAAAATCAAATAAACAATACAAGAGCTTGAATTTTTTTTTTATAAGAAAAATGAAATGTCAAAATTTCGCAAGCAATTAATGTGCAGGTCAATTAAATTGAGAACGAAAAGAGTGGAGAATTGTACTAAGAAATCTAGTACAGCTATCCACTAAAATTACACATTTCGTCGTTCAGCACATAGAGAAAATAATTACATAGAGGCGCGACTCGTACCCCCCCCTTTCCTTAAACACCCGCAATTTTTTTTTGAGCTGAGTAAGAAAAAACTCTCTTAAATTACTCATTTTTTCCTATCCGTGCATACATGTGAGTGGTGGATTAAAAACCCTTTTGCTCAAACTGACAGATAATTTTTTTTGTTGTTGGCTTGTCAAAAGTCTGTCTGACATTTCTAATTGCCAAAACTTAATTAATAGTTTTTTTTCACATTTGGTAAGTTTCATTTCATATTTATTTAATTATTCTTTATTTCAATAAAAGAAATATATAACTACATGTCTTTTTTTTCAGGTTGAATATATAATTGTTAAATTTGATGAACAAAATAAAGTGGCAAGGGTCTCACTGAGAGCCCAAGAAATCCTTGAAAAATTAAATGCAAAAGAACTTGCTGATCAGAACGGCGTTAAATCCCTATGGCGACCCGAATATGGAGGTTATATGATCGAAGGTACGCCTGGCAAACCATTTGGAGGTTTGCTGGCGCATTTTAATCTTGTCGAAGCAAATATGAGAAACCGCCGTGAAGAAGTTTCTGAACTGCTCAAGCCAGACGAATGTGTAATGTCGATTATAAATTTTCCACGTCTTGGTTGTCCATCGTTTACACATCCTATTTGTAGTCCAAATCCTGATGATATAAAAGGTGCGGCTCGATCTTTGTACTTTCCAGATGAGGCTATATATCCAGGACATCCTCGTTTTTAGACATTAACGAGAAATAAAGCTAAAAGGTACATAGTTTGTTTTGTAGGAAGGGAGACATAATTATTTTTAATAAAAATTTTTATAAATATGTATAATTGCTCTGTTACAGTTTTTAAGGATGCTAATACAACAATTCCCGTTGCTGATCGTCCTGCTGGTGAACCAGATATAGTGCATCTTGATGCTATGGGCTTTGGGATGGGTTGTTGCTGCCTTCAGCTGACTTTCCAAGCTTGTAACATAGTCGAAGCAAGAATATTGTACGATCAATTGACACCACTATGTCCTATAATGCTGGCTCTAACTGCCGCTTCGCCCATATATCGAGGCTATCTAACAGAATCGGATTGTCGTTGGAATGTTATAAGTGCATCTGTCGATTGTCGTACCGAAGAAGAACGAGGTTTGAAGCCTCTTAAAGAAAACAAATTTAGAATTCTAAAGTCGAGATATGATTCCATTGATTCGTTCCTATCGCCAGAAGGTGAAAGGTATAGACTTGGAGCTATATTCTATGCCTTCATGTTTAACATTGTATTTTTTTTTTTGTATTTGCAGATACAATGATGTGCCTTTAGTTTATGATGAAGCTGTCTACCAACGCTTGCGTAGTGGAGAAACTGATCATCTATTAGCACAACACGTTGCTCATCTATTCATCCGTGATACAGTATCTTTGTTCAGTGAAAGAGTTGATCAGAATGACGAGGAAGACACAGATCATTTTGAAAACATTCAATCGACCAACTGGCAGACAATGCATTTCAAAGCACCGCCACCAAATTCGTCGATTGGTTGGCGTGTTGAATTCCTACCATGCGAAGCTCAGATGACAGATTTTGAAAATGCAGCATTTGTGTGCTTCGTTGTCCTTCTAACTAGAGTCATACTTTCCTATCAATTGGATTTCCTAATTCCAATTAGTAAAGTAGATGAAAATATGCAAACAGGACAAAAACGCGATGCTTGTCGGAAGGAAAAATTCTGGTTTAGAAAATCAATTCAGAAAACCAAACCATGCGGAGAACAAGTAAATGGACACGGATGTTGCCCCGATGAATATGATCGATTATCTATTGATGAAATCATAAATGGAAAGGTAATTTGTAAAAATTTCATTCTCTCAAATCTTAATTTTAATTTAAATGCAATTTTTTTCTTAAACTGATGGCTTTCCAGGACTCATTCCACCAATCAAAAGTTACCTACAATCGATGGAAGTCGATGCCGATACCCAGTGTACCATTGAGCAGTACTTACGTTTGATACAAAAACGAGCATCTGGAGAATTCACAACAACTGCCACATGGATGAGAGAGGAAGTTCTTAATCATCTAGAATACAAGTAAGTTTTTTATCCTTTTTAGTAAATTATAGAATTTTTTATTTTTGAATATTATTTTGTTTGAAATTGAAATTTATTTTCAGTTTTTTTTTTCAGAAAAGACTATTGTTAGTGGTCACATCAACTTTGATCTTATGATGAAGATCAAACAGATACAAGAAGGAAAACTTCTAGTGCCATCGCTTCTTGGACAGGGTAATAATTCCAAAATGAAAGATTCCATTCCACAGGCACTGCAAAAGCATTTAGCCAAGAGTAGTTGTAATAAATGACCAGCAACGCAATCATCATCATCATCATTTACAACACTTCTTGATCAGCATTGTAATAATAATATTTATACAACGCAAGTACTTACAACTTAAATATTCAAATAAGTATGAACGTATGTATAACAAAATTCTCTACGAGTAGAAAAGCCGGACGATATTGTGCATTTATGGAGAATAAAAGCGTGTGAAAAGGATGGGAACTAAATTCTGTAAAACAGAATTTGAATAAATACAAAGGTGCATAAGATGATATTGTAACGAGGTTTTGAATTTTAATAATTTGAGTCGGTTTAAGAAATCATATTTCACATTTTATGTGAAAAAAAAACGAAATAAAACAAATAGTATAGCTAAAAGCTGTTGTTCACAAAAGAGACTATCGAATTTACTATTTTGAAATATACATAATTGGATGTTTTTCCAGAAAAGTGAAGACAGTGGTTTTGATTGGGAATAATTTTAAAGGAATTAATAATAATAGATTTATTTTATTTGTAACCTATAGGTAGCGCATTTAGCTATTTGGCGGGATAGGTCAATATTTAAAGACCTTACTTTCTATTATATTTTAATTTGCCATTCAAAATGGAAAGTTATTTGTCTTCGAAAAATCATTATGCATTTGTAAATGGTTTTAATTAAAATGGCATTACCTAAGACGAAAACATTTAAACTACCTCCTCGTAAAAACGGAACGTACGCAAGTCTAAATCTGATATCAAAATTATTTCCTAACGTATCGTTTTCGAGATATTTAAAGTTGTTTAAAAACAGTTGTGTAGTTTTTAATTAGAATATCTGATTACATTTATGTTTTATAATACAAATTATTTTTACTTGCATCATGTAAATTCCAGGCAGTAAACCTCAAATGTTTTTTCTCGTCACAAAGAATAGATTCTACTTTTAACATAGAATCCTACTCTGATTTAAGTTTCTTATCTCCTCCTCGTGCAACTACTTTCTCTAGTATATAAGATATACCTATAGTTTGAAGAAATTGCAGCAACTTCACTTTTTTATGTTCTCTGTGCTCTATATGTCAAGTATGATTAAAATCTAGAATTCAATTTTTTTTATTTATTATTTAGAATTAGAAGGACATCCTATACAAAAATTGAAAAAAAAAAATACAAAAGTTGAAAATCAAATAATAGTTGTATGGCAGGTACCGTTAATAACAAAATATATATTAAACAAATATGTTGAACCATAATGTATACTGTGTATAGTAGTGCACAGATTTGTTATCAAAATCGCAACAGCCGTTTTCGAGATAATTAAGGTTGAAGACAAAATTTTATGGCAAGAGCCGTTATTTTTGGGGCTAAAAAAGCGATTCAAAAATCTAGATGGGACAATCAACTAAAACTCTTAAGTACTAAGTTAAAAGAAAATCGCTTCCCCCGTTTAGGCTGTAGATTTATCTACAGACAGACAGATAGACGGAATTGCGGGACCCATTTTTCTTGTTTACTCTATCATCGTAAAAATAATTTTTTTATAAATATTGTTTTTAAAGGAAATGTACCTGAATATCCAAAATCTTTTGCAATTTCGCTCATAAACATTCTATAAACTCTATAAGTTTTGCAGGGTTCATTGAATATTATCGGTGTGGTCATTACCTCACCAATAAGTTCTTGTCGCTTTCCCAACGTAAACAAAATAACTTTCGGTTTCGATTTGTGTCAAGTTATTATAACGATGATTGCATTTGGCAAAACAGGATCAATTTAAAGGAACACACTTTTAGGAAGCTCAGACAAGGGAGTATCCAAGGCATAGTGCACAACTTTTTCCTCATCCGATGGATTTTAGCGGGAATCTTGAACGTGACTTGGAGGTGGCGGTGTCGGAATCATGGTGCAACTGTTCTGAGTGTAAATTAACCTCAGCTTCTAAATGCTTGTAATTATTTTATAATCAAATAATTATTTCGAAAAATTGCTATCTAAAAGCAGTTTTTTCGTGTTAAAAAAATGAAAAATTACAAAATTACTTTCAGATGCAATTTTTTTTAAATATTTGCTCGAATTCAAAACGGTTTCAAGAATTTACAAGCTGACATAAATTTAAACTCACAACAGTTTAAATCATCGAGATCAAGCAAGTACTTTGGAAATGACAGCTTGTCCAAAGTAGCAAATCCAAGAAATTTCTACTGATATCAAGAAAAATCTTGAAATCAGTACTTACGCCAAGCTCTAATTTCCAAACTACTTGCTTGATTTCGATGATTATAACGGTTCTGAGTGTAAATTAATCTTAGCTTCTAAATCCCTCCAATCATTTTAAATTCAAAAAAATATTTCGAAAAATTGCTATCTAAAAGTAGTTTCTTCGTGTTTAAAAAAAAAATGAAAAATTACAAAATTACTTTCAGATGCAAATTTTTTGAAATATTTGCTCGAATTGAAAACGGTTTCAAGAATTTACAAGCTGACATAAATTAAAACTCACAACGGTTTAAATCATCTAGATCAAGCAAGTACTTTGGAAATGACAGCTTGTCCAAAGTAGCAAATCCAAGAAATTTCTACCTATGTCAAGAAAAATCTTGAAATCAGTACTTACGCAAAGCTCTAATTTCCAAACTACTTGCTTGATTTCGATGATTGTAACTGTTCTGAGTGTAAATTAACCTCAGCTTCTAAATCCTTTCAATCATTTTATAATCAAACAATTATTTAGAAAAATTGCTATCTAAAAGTAGTTCATTCGTGTTTTTAAAATTAAACCGTTTTTTTTAAAGGTGAAGTTGAACAAACATTCCCGAAAATAAACAAAGAATCATATACATGTATATATATATAAATATTGTATTAATGACAACACAAAATAATTAAAATTATTATTATTATTTATTACAAATAAGTTTGCTGCTCACAGAGATATATAGAACATTATGAAGAATAGAATAAGATCACAATTTTGCCAAGAACACAATCAATGTTAATTATTATGATCCTTTTTTATTTCAATATTGAATGAGGTGGATGATGTGGTGTCTTGCAGTTTGTGAGGCAGAATCATCTGCAATAGCTGTCGCCTGTGCTTCGCGTCGTCGGTGTTGGTGTGTGTGTCGTCAGCGGTCTCATTGACTGCAGCAGATATTTCTCCATTGAATTGAATCAAAACACAAGGCTCCATGGCATACGCAAGCAGTTTCATTGAAATTGGATTCACACGCAGCAAATTTCCCACAAAAACTATCTGTAAAATAAAAATTAAACAATCTGTAAATATTTAGAGATTATGAAATCCGATTTTATGATTTTCGATAACTAATGGATACTATGATAGATTTTTCAGGATTCGCAGTAGATTT
Source organism: Philhelius pedissequus (assembly GCA_910595825.1). Taxonomy (NCBI): domain Eukaryota; kingdom Metazoa; phylum Arthropoda; class Insecta; order Diptera; family Syrphidae; genus Philhelius; species Philhelius pedissequus. The sequence goes on from OU343160.1 coordinate 206,088,601, forward strand.
TCGATTGCGATGGATTCTGTGATAGGGCCGATTTATTAGTTTTAAATTTCGAGTTTTCGTAATTTATTATTTTTGAAATGGAAATTAAAAGAATAGTCAAATTTATAAATTTAAAGTTTAAAGTTTATAAATTTAATTTGCTCTGGCCCGATCCAAATTGATAACTTCAAGTTTCTATTTTTCATTTTTATTTATTAGTTTTAAGCTAAATTCGAATATTTTTTTAATGTAGCTAAACATTGACGCTATTATTAGGTAGGTCCAAATATGTAGGTATGTTTTTAGTAAAATGGATTGAATGGATGATTCAAGGAATAGTTACTTATGTACCTACATACTTACAAATTTATGTTTAAGTCTAGATTATAGATTTTAATTACTTAAATTAGGATGATAATTGTGTACCTAGAGGTACATTCAGATATGAATATGTAGGCATGTAAATGTAACTATTTAGCTCTAATTTCCAAACTACTTGCTTGATTTCGATGATTGTAACGGTTCTGAGTGTAAATTAACCTTAGCTTCTAAATCCTTGCAATCATTTTATAATCAAACAATTATTTAGAAAAATTGCTATCTAAAAGTTGTTTCTTCGTGTTTTAAAAAAAATGAAAAATTACAAAATTATTTTCAGATGCAAATTTTTTGAAATATTTGCTCGAATTGAAAACGGTTTCATGAATTTACAAGCTCACATAAATTAAAACTCACAAAAGTTTAAATCATCGAGATCAAGCAAGTACTTTGGAAATGACAGCTTGTCCAAAGTAGCAAATCCAAGAAATTACTACTGATATCAAGAAAAATCTTGAAATCAGTACTTACGCCAAGCTCTAATTTCCAAACTACTTGCTTGATTTCGATGATTGTAATGGTTCTGAGTGTAAATTAACCTTAGCTTCTAAGTCCTTGCAATCATTTTATAATCAAACAATTATTTAGAAAAATTGCTATCTAAAAGTAGTTCTTTCGTGTTTTTAAGATTAGACCGTTTTTTTTAAAAGTGAAGTTGAACAAACATTTCCGAAAATAAACAAAGAATCATATACATGTATATATATATAAATATTGTATTAATGACAACACAAAATAATTAAAATTATTATTATTATTCATTACAAAAAAGTTTTCTGCTCTCAGAGATATATAGAACATTATGAAGAATAGAATAAGATCACATTTTTGCCAAGAACACAATCAATGTTAATTATTATGATCCTTTTTTATTTCAATATTGGATGAGGTGGATGATGTTGTATCTTGCAGTTTGTGAGCTAGAATCATCTGCAACAATTGTCGCCTGTGCCTCGCGTCGTCGGTGTTGGTGTGTGTGTCGTCATCGGTCTCATTGACTGCAGCAGATATTTCTCCATTGAACTGAATCAAAACACAAGGCTCCATGGCATAGGCAAGCAGTTTCATAGAACGCAGCAAATTTCCCACAAAAACTATCTGTAAAATAAAAATTAAACAATCTGTAAATATTTAGAGATTATGAAATCCGATTTTATGATTTTCGACTACTAATGGATGCTAAGATAGATTTTTCAGGATTCGCAGTAGATTTTCGATTGCGAGGGATTCTGTGATAGGGCCGATTTATTAGTTTTAAATTTCGAGTTTTCTTTAATGTAACTAAACTGTGACGCTGTTAGTATGTAGGTCCAATTATCATTAGGTAAGTTTAAAACCGATGTAGGTAAGTTCTTAGTATAATGAATAGAATTATTTATTGTATGTTTCAGGAAATAGTTACTAGGTACGGATTTTAATTCTGTAAATTGGGATGGTAAAATGTACCTACATTACATACATATGTATGTATATGGACCCTAGGTATGTAAATATGTAGGTACATAATAATGTATAATGAAAGTGTTGGATGGTTATGGTTAGGTAGATCCATATATGCATACAAAACTTATATGATAGTTTTAATATACATAATATTCATTTGATTGTTAAAGATATATATTTATATAAATTCAGAGAGTCCACCTAGTACATAATGTATGTAGGTTGGTACCTATTCAGTGACCTATATATCAGAAACTACTAACTCGATTTGCGTTTTGTACGTAATTTATTATTTTTGAAATGAAAATTAAAAGAATAGTCAAATTTATAAATTTAAAGTTTAAAGTTTATAAATTTAATTTGCTCTGGCCCGATCCAAATTCATAACTTCAAGTATCTATTTTTCATTTTTATTTATTAGTTTTAAACTAAATTTGAATATTTTTTAATGTAGCTAAACATTGACACTATTAGTTGGTAGGTCCAAATATGTAAGTAAGTTTTTAGTATAATGGATTGAATGGATGATTCAAGGAATAGTTACTTAGGTACCTACATACCTACAAATTTATGTTTAAATCTAGATTATAGATTTTAATTACGGAAATTAGGATGATAATTGTGTACCTACACTACATACAGATATGAATATGTAGGCATGACATACAATGTACATTGAAAGTGTAAGTTGGTGATAAGTAGGTAGATATATGCATATAATTTTATATGATAGGTGCAATATACATAATATTCATTTGATTTTTAATGATATATAGGTATATAAATGTATGAGAGTCCAAATAGTATATACTGTAAGTAGATAAGTATTCAGTGACGTAGATAGCAAAAACATGTGTATGTATGTAATTTAGTTATTATTATGCGTAAAAATGAAATATAATTAGGTAGAAGAAATGGATATACATATTTATCGACCGATAGAGAGACAGACGGAATATCAAGTTTCCTTAAAATTTCGGGTTCGATTTTTTAAGTGTAAAATTTGCAAAAAGGTAATCCGTAGTTCTAGATCACAAAAAATTGATTTTATTGATTTTTAATAAATTTGTTATAGTAATTAATTTTTTTATAACATAACTTATTATAATAAAATATACTAGCAATCCATTAAACAAAAAAAAAACTTAACTTATTATACTTACTATGAATTCTTTTCATTTTTCGTCGTTGAGTAGTTCTACCTCTTTGTTGGTTGATAAATATTTGCTTTGTTCCTGTTATGGAAATTCATCGGAAAGTAAAAGCTTGAGGCAAATTGTTTCCATATTTTTTATAAATAAATTAAATACACGGTTGGATCGTATGTACTTGCTCTTGTGTTCGATCACATTGTTAGTAGAAAAGGTTAAATATTACGAAATGTTATATTAACAAAAGATTATGTCTCACACTATTCTTACATCTGGTGGGAGTTGCTTTGAAGCACGGAATATTTCTTTTACTGGCAATGCTTTCTCTTTGGAGAATTCGATTGCCATGAAGATGAAGGAACTGTTGGGAGTTTGAAGTTAAATATAACATTTTATTATTGTGTAAAGTTTCAATTAACTTACCTACAGCTATATGGCGGTTTATTGTGTGTATGCACCAATGGATTATATGGCACATTGGAAAATTTTGCTTTGGCGGAGTGGGAGTCTTTGCAGTTCCTGCAGCGCATGGACAAATTTCTCCATTGCAGTGGCCATATAGACTTGTGAAGCCACAACTTCCAGAGCGTTCATAACAGCTTCGGTGGCTTTCCGTCTTCCCAAGTAAAGCAAGCCCAGTATCGATGATTGTTGTTCAATTTAATCAGAAAGCAATGAATGAGCTGTTGCTGTAAAGTCATTTGTTGCCATTCTCGCTCAAAAGCTTGTCCAGTACAAATCCGGCGTTGGCGAAGCCATTTACAAAATTTTACAGCCAGATTCTGCATTCCTGAGTCCACTTGAATCAATGGGAACATATTTCAATCGAAACGAAGAACTAAAACTTGAAAAGAAAAACAGATAACATTCATCCAATTGTGTAAGACATTCTAATAAGAACAGAATTATAATTCATTGTGTGGCACCAATGGATCATATGGCACATTCGTTGGAAGTATTTCATATCAGCAGGTCTATACCTTGCATCATCCTGAGGGCATCTGTGTAAGATATCAAAATCCGAGCATTTAGTAGTGGATTGTGTTATATCGGATTGTGTTGTTGTGGGTTGTGTTGTAGTGGATTTTGTTGGAGTACTATGAGCTCTTGTGCCATGTTCGTCAGAGATTGCCCATTTTCTGGCCACTAATAAAATGATTATTAATTAAATCAAATCATATAAGTGCTCATTTGATATTATAACAGAAAATAAAAAAAAATTCAAAAACGCATAGCTAGGGAAATGAATTTTTTGCAAGTTTTGAATTAAAGTACTTACAAATCTCATATTTGTCAGTTTCCATGTACATTGTAGAATGTTCTAAAACACACATTTAAAACAAAAAATAGGTGTTAGAAAACTAGTAGAAGTAGTAGTAGAGCTGTTTTTATTTAACAATTTTAGGTGATCATAATTTTACATTTTTCACAGTATTAAAACCTTGAAATACATAATCTGAAAATACTTTGAAGTGTATCTTTGGAACGGGTTATCCTAAGAACTTGGTTGATACCTTTTTATAATCTACTCTTGATACTCTCAAAATCAGCATCAGAAGTTTTTACGTAGAAGCCTTATTGCAAAAAATCACTCTTGAAATACGCATATTTCGAATGATGTATGCGTATTCCTGGAGTTATTTTTTTTAATACAACTTCTTTGCAAAAAATGTTGATGCTTCCTTTGAAAGTATGAAGTGCTGATTCTAAAAAGATATCGCTCACCTTTATTGGACAACCCGTTGCAAAGATATAGTTCAAAATCTATTCACTGTTCACCTTGAAATACATAATCTGAAAATACTTTGAAGTGTATCTTTGGAACGGGTTATCCTAAAAACTTGGTTGATACCTTTTTGTAATCTACTCTTGATACTCTCAAAATCAGCATCAAAAGTTTTTATGTAGAAGCCTTATTGCAAAAAATCACTCTTGAAATACGTATATTTAGAATGATGTATGCGTATTCCTAGAGCTATTTTTTAATACAAATTCTTTGCAAAAAATGTTGATGCTTCCTTTGAAAGTATGAAGTGCTGATTCTAAAAAGATATCGCTCACCTTTATTGGACAACCAGTTCAAAAGTTATAGTTCAAAAACTATTCACTGTTCACCTTGAAATACATAATCTGAAAATACTTTGAAGTGTATCTTTGGAACGGGTTATCCTAAAAACTTGGTTGATACCTTTTTGTAATCTACTCTTGATACTCTCAAAATCAGCATCAAAAGTTTTTATATGGAAGCCTTATTGCAAAAAATCACTCTTGAAATACGCATATTTAGAATGATGTATGCTTATTCCTGGAGCTATTTTTGTTAATACAACTTCTTTGCAAAATATGTTGATGCTTCCTTTGAAAGTATGAAGTGCTGATTCTAAAAAGATATCGCTCACCTTTATTGGACATCCCGTTGCAAAGATATAGTTCAAAATCTATTCACTGTTCACCTTGAAATACATAATCTGAAAATACTTTGAAATGTATCTTTGGAACGGGTTATCCTAAAAACTTGGTTGATACCTTTTTGTAATCTACTCTTGATACTCTCAAAATCAGCATCAAAAGTTTTTATGTAGAAGCCTTATTGCAAAAAATCACTCTTGAAATACGTATATTTAGAATGATGTATGCGTATTCCTAGAGCTATTTTTTAATACAAATTCTTTGCAAAAAATGTTGATGCTTCCTTTGAAAGTATGAAGTGCTGATTCTAAAAAGATATCGCTCACCTTTATTGGACAACCAGTTCAAAAGTTATAGTTCAAAAACTATTCACTGTTCACCTTGAAATACATAATCTGAAAATACTTTGAAGTGTATCTTTGGAACGGGTTATCCTAAAAACTTGGTTGATACCTTTTTGTAATCTACTCTTGATACTCTCAAAATCAGCATCAAAAGTTTTTATATGGAAGCCTTATTGCAAAAAATCACTCTTGAAATACGCATATTTAGAATGATGTATGCTTATTCCTGGAGCTATTTTTGTTAATACAACTTCTTTGCAAAATATGTTGATGCTTCCTTTGAAAGTATGAAGTGCTGATTCTAAAAAGATATCGCTCACCTTTATTGGACATCCCGTTCCAAAGATATAGTTCAAAAGCTATTCGTATTTTATATTAAATAATATGTGTCTAAGAATCACATGAATCCTATGTATGCAGATTGCACCTAAATTATAAAGTTATATGCATATAGCTACCTACCCACCTACATCCTTCATTTTCATTATTATATGCACATGTTTACATACTTAGCTTCCATAGATATATATATATATATGTATATTTTACTATCGTAACTTACATAATTCAAATCCATAACAAAGATTTAAATATACATTTGTAGATTGGTATTTACCTAAGTAACTATTCCTTTAATCATCTATCCGACAATTCATTATACTAAGAATTAAAGTAATCTTAACTACATCGGCCTTAAACCTGCATAGGATAACTAGACTACATACCTACTAAACAGCTTTAATGGTTAGATACATTAAGGTTGTTAGCTACAACAGCAAGTTCGTGCGATCCAGTCTTGCATTTTATTTAATAATGACGGAGAAAAAGCAGGAATTTTTGTTTTTTATACTATACTATACTATACTATGAGACTTACCTTCTATGAAAACTTAAGTTTTCATTGCAGGTCTCTCATTTCCCCTAGACAACACGGGTTCCTCAAAGGCAGGTCAACAACAACAAACCTCGTTGACTTTGTTTCATTTTCCCTCTCAGCCTTGGAGAATGGAAAAGAGGTCGATATTATTTCAACAGATTTTAGTAAAGCTTTCGATAAAGTCTCCCACAAACTTATTCTTTTTAAACTTTCTACCCTCGGCTTTGAACCGGTTCTGTTGAGATGGATGTCTTCTTATTTAGAAACCCGTTTTTACAGCGTTCGGTTCAGATCCGTCTTATCAAGCCGTTTTTTAGCTACATCCGGTGTCCCCCAAGGCAGCCATTTAGGCCCTCTCCTCATTATTCTAAGCATCAATGACATTGAAATGATAGTCAAACATTCCTCCCTTTCACTCTACGCAGACGATACTAAGTCTTACAAGGTAATTTCTTCTCCTGAAGACTCTTCCCGCCTCCAAGAGGATATCGACAATTTTTCAATATGGTGCTCCAAAAACTGCTTGGAGCTTAATATTTCCAAGTGCCAATCAATTACCTTCTCACGTAAACGCATCAAATATCCTCCCCGTCTCTATCTTCTACACAGTCAAACCATTCCCCCCGTTCAGGTGATCCTTGACCTTGGGATTATTTGCGACAATGAGCTGAATTTTCTCAAACATATCGACGATATTATCCTTAAGGCAAATTCAGCACTTGGCTTCGTGAAACGTTGGTCCAAGGAATTTGCTGACCCCTACGTTACCCGATCCCTTTACATATCATTCGTTCGTCCGCTTCTTGAATACGCTTGTCAAGTCTGGTCGCCTTACCAACAAGTGCACATTGCCAGAATTGAGAGCATACAACGCCGCTTCGTTCGATTTGCTCTTCGAGGTCTTAATTGGAATAATCATTTAATATTACCTCCTTATCAAGACAGAATCAAACTTCTCAATCTGAATTCGCTGAAAGATCGAAGAGAAATATTTGACATTCTCTTCATTCACCGAATGTTTTCTGGTTCCATTGATTGCACAGCCCTTATTAATTCCATCTTTCTAAATACTAACCCTCGTAACACTCGTAATCCTCGTCTATTCTATCTTCCCACCCATCGAACCTCTTATGGCTCCAACGAACCCATCTCCCGAATGCTGAGAAGCGTCAATTCTAACGCTTCTTGTTTTGACTTTAGCATCAGTACTCCCTGCCTAAAGCTTCGTCTCCTAAGCCTCCCTACCAGTTAATTTTAGTCTTAGCTATTTAGTTTCTTAGTTTTTAAGTTAGATTAAGAAAATAGCTTGTATAAAGCCAAATAAATGGGGGCTTTGCCCCCACCAAAATTAAAATTAAAAAATTCTCCTTCCATACCTTGATCATGTTGGTACTATCAGCTGGCATTTGATCCGTATAAACCATACACATATATACGGATTCGCGCAAGCATCTCTCAACTTCCAGTACTTCATCTGCCGAATTGCACAAGACTGCACAACGCTCCAACTGATATACGCACTTATCCAAACATTTCATAACAACCGACATCTTTTCGGAGTTACTTTGCAATTTAATGGAAACTTTAGCCTTGGCATAGACTGCAGTTTCTAAATAGTCTGCAATGCACAACAAAGGCTGATTAGCAATCCTTACAAAATTAATAAATCGCCGAGTCCATGTGTTGGAAGTGACCACCAGTTGAAATGGAATCTTTTCATCTTGAAGAACTGGAGAGATAAGCTTGAAGAGGGTTTCATCAAACTCGGGATTCTCATTCATTATGCTGTCCAAACCATCAATAACTAAAGTTTTACTTGGCGTATGTTGAGCAAGTTATTCTTCTCGTTGGCCTCGAGCAAACGCTGCCGCACGGTGGTGTAATTACAAGCACACCACACCCATTAAGCAGTTCAATTTTAACATCTTCGTTTCGTTTCGAATTCCATATGCTGGGACAATACTAATTTTTGGTGTTGTGCAAGCCAAAATGCGTCGACAATGACGAGAAATACTCTCAACCTGAACGGACGATGGTGCGATTATAATAACAACTGAACCATAGGTCGGCAGAATGCCTTTCGATTCTAGACGGAAACTCAACATGGAGGCAAATAACACCAGGTTTTACCAGTTCTATTCGAGTTGACCACACAAAAGCAATTGCCACGAACTAAATGCGACCAAGCGTACGCTTGGATGTGATACATTTTAGTCAATCGCATGTGCTCCATTTCTTGGTGGATTTCTGCCGTAAGCAAGGCATTCTTCATGCGTTCAATTGGTTTAACATTGTTTTTACTGTGAGCCAATACAAGATGCTTAACGAAATTTGTTTTCAAAGTAGCTTTACCAATGACTTCGGGAAGATTAAGATTGGTTTGGTATGATGGAATATAAAAATTAGTTAAATTACGAAAGTATTCTTTTTGAGTTAATATTTTCGTAGAACGTATGGATGGATCGGAATTTTCACTAGCAACTGGTGTGGAACACGGAGATTGTGATGAATTTGACGATTGGACAGTTTCATTTTTAATCATATGACAATATAGTTTATAATTAAATTACAGGACAAAATACAAAATAAATAAAATAAAACTCGCGCACTTCCAATATTTGTTTTGAAATGAATATTTTTTTTTATTGTTTTGTCATCTGTCAAAATACTCACCTCAAATTGAGTAAACTTTCTTTTCTTGTGGTGGAATTTTGGCACGTATGCATTAATATGCTCTGGTTTGCTTCTACTTTTTGATTGGATTTTCTTCATTTTGAACATAAAATTAATAAATATTGCTTAATTTGTAAGCCAAAATCAACAAAAAGCTTTTATTAGTATCTTTTATGTTTGATTAAGGCCTTTAAAAATACAATTTAACTAAAAAGCAATTAATGCTTCAATTTTTGAATTTAACGGATTTCCATTTTAAATAAATAAGGTCACCATATCTAACAAAATTGGGAATGCGCTCTCCTCCGTTTCGATAAGCCTGTGTTGGTCTCTGCTCCATTTAAAATGCACGGGCAACTAAATCATGCTTGTCGAAACGGTGGAAATCCTCTCAATTTAGCTTGTAGGGTGAAAGAGAATAAACCCCCGAAGTCGTGCCTCTATGTTAGTTTCTCTATGGTTCAGCAGCGTACTGGAAAACGTAAAGTAGAGCGAAATTTTTCGTTCATGATTTCGTCGTGTCATTTTTGAATGGGATTTTTCGTTTCGCATCAGCAGCGTACTAGGCTTAAAGAAAGAAATGGCAAAAAAAAGAGCTGCCATATTTAAAAAAAATAAAAATCGTGATGATGGGTTGTTTTATTTTCATGATCTGATTTAGATCAGTTCAGGTGCATAATAAAACACGGCTAATATAATGGGTATTCACGATCCGGTGCAAGTGGTCAAGTATCATTGTAAAAATGCAAAAGTAAAACTTTTTTTTCACCACAACAACAACTTGCACTGACTAAGATTTTACAACACTTTTGCACTTTTGCTATACCCTAAACCTATTGCAACAGCCAAATACAATAGTGCAAAATTTGTCTTGTGTCGTTGACAGTTTGGCAGTGGTTATATCTGTCAGAAATGTTTTTTGGTCAAACTGATTTTGCATTTTTACTCCAGAGTTGCATTAGAAAGAAAAGGTGCTTTCACGATTTACAGAAAAAAAAATAAATTTCGCGGTAAGTGCCTCGAATTTGTAATGGAAAATGTTTTGGCTATCTTACAGTAATACTGCTTTGAAGTTGTTCTTTCCCAAATATATAAAAACGAAAACCGTTCAAAGGTGATTCCAGTATTTATGTAAATATATCTATTTGCTGCATGATGTTGGGATAACAATAAAGTTTTTATTTATTGAAATTTAATTTGTTCTCTGCACCGAAATTATTATTCTTCACAATTATTTTGTTTTTGTCTTGTTATATTGACTTTTGAGTGACAATTCATAGTAAAAACGTCAAACTAATCTTTTTTTCTCTGGTGAAAACACTTCAAGCAAAAATAAGCCTTAATAAAATTTGAAACCTTCGTACGTTCCACCCTCCAAAACCCGTTTATTACATTGGTGTACTTGTAGCTCTGAAACTATATCCATGAATAGATGGAAAATCGAAAAGCAAAACAAAAACAAATTACTAGGGTTGTGCCGTTAATGGGGCTATAGGAAGAGGAACAGAAAAGATTCTTGCGTGCGTTTTTATCAATGCGTGCGTTCACTCAGTTATTCTCGGATACCAAGCTATCAGAGTATATCTCTGGACGAATCAGATAGGTTAGCTGAAAGCTGTCAAAAAATCAAAGCAAAACGCATACCAATGAATTTTGCAGTCAGCTGGTTCTATACATTTGTTCTCGGATATCTAGTAATTGGCCTCGTTCGGTGCGCGGCCGATAGGCTATCCAAGACACCTTTGTAGCGGATATATTTTCGAACGATTCAAGTAGCTTTTTTGTTATGTCAGTTGTATTGCATACACATTTGAAGTTTTGAATCAGCTGTTCCTCACATTTCCAAACGAATCTCAACGAATCCAATCATTTTTGGGTAGCTTGAGATTTGTTTTTGATAACATATGTTTAGTTAATCAGTTGTTTTTTCCTTAGGCGTTACAACAACACCAAGCAATCCGGATCGGTTAGGTTGTGCCACCGAACGAGTCCATTACAAATTTTTTGGGATAACTGAAGATAGCTTTCATGAGAGCAGCTGTTTGTTCATCAGATGTGGTTTTGCACGCATTACAACAACAGAAAGTTATTCCAGATTGGTTAGAATAATTGAGTGAACGTCCCCAATGTGTCTATTGGAAGAGGAACAGAAAAGTTATTTGAGTGCGTGTTTCAGCTTGTAACCAAATGTCAAATGTAAGTAGAATTTTCGGGTCCTTAAGTTATTAGTTTATGAATACAAGATTAATTTTTAATCTGCTCAATTTAAACCGGATTATCTTTATGTGAAAAAATAGCATTATGTACTTAAAATCAGGGGTGAAACGTACGAAAGTTTTTAATTTAGGAATTACTCATCTGTGATTGAGTAGAGTAAAGTCGGTTTTCGTTAGCCTGCAACTCGCTTTAGCTTTGTGCATTACCGCGATATTTAGTTTTACGTAGCTATTAATTTTTTTTGTTCGTTAAATAAAATTATATTTATGTGATGCAAAAAAACCGTTTGGATGCGACTGGAATTTATTATTTGGCAAATACATCCGACAGATTGTTCTCTACCCTAATGTATCAGCATAGTGGTTAGTTTAATATGGTTCATTTATAAAAATTAAAATGATCTATAGCTTGAAGAAAGCTGGAGCATTCTTTTTTGATTGAGCTCTGCATGCCAGCTCTAATATTTTGTTTGTAATATTGATGTGATTAGAAGACAGTTGTGACTAAAGTAGTATAATTTTTTTCAGCCTTAAACAATATTGATTATATTATTTTCGGTATACAAGAATGATTTTGACACGAAAGTAATAAGCAAGATGGAAATGTTTGTTTTATTGTTGGAAGGCACCAGCTATTGCTGAAATAAATGCATAGAAAAAAGTATCTAAAGATTGATTATAAAACCTTTGTTCATTAAACAAACATTGTTCAAACATTAATTAAAACTTCCATTAGGCATTTGTATAGAATAGCTTTAAAATATTACTCTGAGGAAACACTGTTAAATGTGATTAAAATAATAAATATATAAAACCAATACTTTTTTTGCTTTGAAACGAACGATTACGGAGCGAATCTCTGTGCCTGTGTGTGTTGTTTGGCAGCTCTTAAGGACTTCTCTTTTTTATTTTCTGATTCCGCGGCGGGGGAGTTCCTAATCTACTTGCACTTTTTAAATATATGTTTCCAAGAAGTTTTAAACAATTTTTTTTATTTTTTAATATTAATTTTCTTTTTCTGTACACTGCCACAAAATAAAAATTAGGTCTGACCCAGACTTTTTTTGGGCAGAAATTGACAGATTGTCAAAACTTGAAGAGTGGGGATAAAATTCTCTCATTGATGTCGATTTCGTTTCAACAAAAACATCGACTTGCCGTCGATCCGCCGTCAATTTTTTTCTGAAAATCAAATTCGTTTCAAATTAAAACCAATACTTTTACTTCAAAAACAGATCCGTATTGAATCTCTTTTTGGAGACGGATTCAAAACGGATTTGTGCACAGATTCGTACACACACTACAATATTTGTTTTGACGTTTCTCAACTGTTGTGTTGTGAATTAATTTTTATTTTGTGGCAGTGTACAGAAAAAGTAAATTAATATATTAAAAAATAAAAAAAATTGTTAAAAACTTCTTGGAAACAAATATTAAAAAAGTGCAAGTGGGTTTAGGAACTCCCCCGCGTCGGAATCGGGAAATTAAAACGAAATAATGATGTTTTAACGAATTGAAGATTTGTTTTTTTTTTAGAGCTGCCAAGCAACACACACAGTCCCAAAAAGAGATTCGGTCCGTAATCGTTCTTTTCAAAGCCAAAAAGTATTGGTTTTAGTAGCGAATCCTAATTATTGAAACGAAATCGACATGAGAAATAAAGTCCGAAAAAGTCTGCAACAGCTTGAGGACAATTTTCTGCCAATTTTTAAACGTCAACACATTTGTTTTTTTTTTATTTCTTTATTTGCTGTAAATTCACATTTTTTTATCTTCAAACTAATTATTTTGTATTTAAGTGTTTCTAAATTAATTTATTTGTTCAAAAAATAATTTTCCACAACAACTACGAAACGTTTTTTTTTCGTTTATGACAAACGTCAGTCTGACAATTGTAAATTTTCTGCCCACAAATTGCTGCCTACAAAAATTTATTGGGCAGGAATTGGCAAGAAATTGTCAGGAAGGGGAAATATTTTACTCTCTCAAGAGCGCTCTCTTCTGCCAAAAAACTACGAAATTTGTAAGTCTGGAACAGGTTTTGGCAGAAATTGGTGCCAATTTGTGCCATTTGGCAGAGTGTGGATCAGACCTATTAATTCACAACACAACGTTTGAGAAACTTCAAAACAAATATAATAGTGTGTGTAAGAATCTGTTTACAAATCCGTTTTGAATCCGTCTCCAAAAATCCCAATAGGGATCTGTTTTTCCAGAAAAAAATTGGTTTTAATTTGAAACGAATCTGATTTTCAAAAAAAAATTGACGGCGGATCGACGGCAGATCGATGTTTTTATTGAAACGAAAACGACATGCTTATTTTGTATCAGTTTTACATTTTTTTTTGTTTCTTGGCTCAATTTGTCTTTAAAATAGCACAAGTTTAATAGGAATACTTTTATCCGGTAGATTTATTGTTGCAAGTAATGCAAAAAAAAAAAACAATTGTAATGTGGAAATATTTGTTTTTCTATTTTTAACATTTTTTAAAGTTTTCAACTAAGTATACAAAATCCGCGGCTACAACTTCCTTATGGTTAGTGTTGTGATAGGTTTTGTAGGTACTTTTATTATGGAAATTTAAGTGGTAAAAACTACTCTTGTTGAGTTTTATTGTAACTAAAGAGTCTCGTAGTAGACTCGATCAATAATAATCGTCATGCAATAACGATTACTCGACACCTAGATTTCTGTTCAGGTGACGAAGAAGATTTACTTCTATTAAATTATCTTCGTAACTGAAAAAAAAGTAAAAGAACCTTAAAACATTTTGGGTGCATCGCTACATTCATAAACATATTAACAAAAGATCATTTATTGCAGCCAAAGAGTTAACGGAAGACGATTCTAAATTCCAGATATTCTATAGAATGACAAAACGAATTTTTAAGGATTTGGTGTTTATTATGGGTCCTGCCATTCAAAAACAAAATGCTAACATGTGGGAATGCCTTTCAGCAGATGAAAGAATTATAATAACGCATATTTTCTTGAGCATCTACTCTTACAAAGTGTTATTGTACAAACAAGCAAGTTTCCACAAATAAAATATCAGAGATTTAAAAATGCCATTTTTTTCGATTTTTGTGTCGGAGGTATAACCACTTTAATTTATATACAAACAATGGAGGATTGTGGACTGATTAAAAATATATAGGTCTCAGACGATTCAGTTTCAGCCTTCGACCCGCCAGACGACTGTTAAGTTTGCAAGAAAATCAACTTTTTTAGTTCTAGGTAGGGTAAAGGCACTAGTATCCGGACAGTGCTAGTGTCCGGACAGTGCTAGTGTCCGGACATTGATTTTTTTTGCGATTAATAGGTACCTACATCATCCTTGTAAATGCGAATAAAACCGCAAATTCACATTCTCTGATGTATTTCACATTCAAGGTTTTAAGCGGATAACCTTAATGGCTTAAGAATATACATCAATTAAGTGTCCAATATTAGGAGGTGAGGTTGTGAAGTGGTTCTGTCTAAGAAAAAAATAGTGGAAGCATTTGCAAAAATTAAGTAAATTAAGATCTGTTTATTAAATTAATAAAAAACGTAATCAAAAAGTAGTTTTTTAAAAATATTTTTTAGTGTCCGGATACTGGAACTAAAATTTAAGATTTTTTCAGTTCCGGGACACAGTGTCCGGATACTGAAAATATGAGCGAAAAGGAAAAATCTCTTTCTAAGGCTCATAAATGGTAGTTTGGAATATATTTTGTGTCTGAATGAAATGGAATTGCATTTCTCTTTCAATGTTTCAGTATTCGGACAGGGTTAAATAAAATCAGTCGATCTCGTACTGTGGAGGTTTTAACACGTTTTCGGCTTCCCAGTTTTTTCCAAATTAAAAATCAAGACTTCTTAAGTGGTGCAGTAACACAAAGGTAGAGTGCCCGACCGAGAATCCGAGGGTCGCCAGTTCGATTCCCAGCCGGGCATCAGAACTTTGCAAGCTTTTTTTCACAACCGTGAAGTGGAAAACTTTATTGGTTGGGAAAACGAGCAACGGAGGAGGAGCTTAAGCACCGGGGCATCGAAAGGTGTCCTAGGGCCAATGAGACCAGCGATGGCATCAGCTGAGGGAACATCGAAAGATGTTCCAATTACAAGCAGTGATTCTGCAGCAACAACATCAACAGCAACAACAACAACGGCAACATCATCCGATGCTAACCAAAAGCACAGAAAGAGGATCAAGTGCGCACCAAATTTGGTGAAGAGGAGAACCACGGCCACCTCAGCAAAGCTGCCAGCTGGGGTGAATACGTCCGATATAGACGAGACGTCAGAGGCAGCAAGACAAACCCAGCTAGACACTTCACCCGAAGAGGGTATTGAATATATGTCTGAGGAAGGAGAAGGGCACTTCACGACGGGCGATAGTACTGCCTTCGTGAACCTCTCCACATCAGAGGCGTCATCTGAGGAGGACGAGGAACAAAGAATGGTCGCTCAAATTGAAACAATGGAGGCAGAAATCCAAAGTTTGAAAAGCCAACTTAAGGCCAAGCTAGAAGCGCGCAGAGCGAAACAACTGAAAGAAATCGAGGAACAAAAACAACAGCAAAACGAACAATGACAAAAACAACAGCCACAGCAGCAGCCAAAACAACTACGGCAAAAACAACAGCAGCAGACACAAGCCCAGAAACAACCGCAACAAAAACAGCAGCAGAAGAATCAAAAGCAGCAGAATCAACAGCAGCAGAAAAGTCAGTCTCAGCAGCAGCAGCCACAGCCGCCGATTACGAAAAAAAGAAAAGGTACCACCCATAAATACTTATAAAATGGAGTTACAGGATACCATAAACCTATGTAAGTTGACCATAGGTCAAAATTTTTCTATAAAAAGATTAAATAACGATAGGCATGCTATCCATTGCTTCACACAGGAACAGCACAAATAATTAAAGAGTTGCTCAAAGAAACCACTACTGAATTCTTTAGTTTCACCCCTAAAACCGAAAAATTTCAAACGGTCCTTTTGAAGGGCATAGATTCCTGCACGCAACCACAGGTGCTCTTAAATGAACTCCGCCAAAAAGCGAATGACGATCTCGACTTTATCGGGGTCAAGCCATTCGCTACAGTTAGAGCTAGGCGGGAGAAGCGGAGTGTTCCTTCTTCTTTGTTCAACTCTCACCCAGCAGCAAACTGGATAGTTTGAGGAGTATCTCCGTCCTCAACTACCAGGTTGTAACTTGGGACAAATTAAAAAGGCGCGACGACATGCTTCAATGCATGCGCTGCCAAAGGTTCGGCTACGCCGCAGCAAACTGCGAAATGCAGTCACGCTGCGTTAAGTGTGGAGAGAACCACAATGCAGATGAATGCAAGTTAGGAAAGGAACGGGTCGAAGATAGGACCCAGCTTAAATGTGTACTCTGCCGAGGCGGCGGACACCCCGCTAATTATCGGGGATGCCCGACGTTTCGGCTTATAAAGAACAATAAAGCAGCAAAGCAAACAGTGGTAGAAAAGCGTCCCACAGTGCGCCGTCCTACAACAACGCCCGTCAACCCCCAAATTTCTTACGCCCAAATGGCGCCAGGAAGGGGAAGCACGGTACAGCCTACACCAAAGGTCGCCCAACAGGCCCTCGTACCTAAGGCGCCAGCGGCACAGGCGGATATTATGGGCATTCTGCTGGCCATCCAGGGCCAGTTGACTGGCCTCCAAAACCAGATCAGGGAGCAGGCGACTAGGATGGATTATCTCTACTCTGTTTTGCCGAGCTTAACGCAACTTAGAGGTTAAGGGCGCGCTGCCGGAGAGGCCCTTTAAGATGCTAGCTGTGAATATAAATTCACTGATTAGGACCGAACGTAGAGCGAATTTATTCCAATTGCTTAAAGACATAAGTCCAGATGTGTTTATGGCTTGCGAAACTAAGCTTAACCAGAAACATAAATTGACTAACAACAATTACAATATCGTAAGAAGAGACCGACCCAACTCCACTCAAGGAGGAGGCGTCGCAATCTTTACACGTAAATGCATTAGTCATAAGGTAATATATAATAGTGATGTGCGAAAATTTCGGACGTTAGAGGCATGCATCATATGCATTCATCTCCAACAGGGGAAGCGAATGTATGTGATCGCTGCCTATGCACCGGAAAGACCTCAGCCCACCCAGTTTATAACAGAGTTTGAAAAGCTTTTTGAATGCTTAAGATTGAGCTCGGAAGAGAATTACTATATATTGATTTAAACGCACACAGATTGGGGAAATCAAATACAAAATCCTCGAGGTAACCATCTATTTAATTGGATGGGTCGATACAACCTTGAGTATCGCATCGATCTTCTAGCCACAGACAAGCCATCGTTCCCAAGAAGCGGTGCCTATCTGGATCTATTGCTTAAAGACTCTAGACTAACAAATACTGACGCTGTGGGTCAACGGCCAAGAAATTGTTTACGAACGAACGAGTACGACAGTGAGTACTGCGGACTCGCCGCCGTAATACAACTTCCGAACCAGCTTATGGAGTTGGAGAAGTATGTGCCTGTGCATACTTACAATTACAGTAAGGTGCGCTGGCCACGTTTCTCCAATGCTTTATTGAGTGAATTACATTCAAATGGTATATCCCCACCAAATGGCAGGAACCTAACAAATACTGAAATCGACAGATACTTAGAACAAATTGACGAAACGATTCTACGAACAATGAACAGAACAATACCGATATACAAAGAACGTAACGCAACTGACATGTACCGTAACGCGAGAATTGACGCACTTCACAGACAAAAAAGTGGACTACTGACAAGACTAAAACGCTTGTACAGGCGGTTTACTGATACACGAGACCTAAAGATTAGGACACTGAAGTCGTCCATCAAAAACATCAACCAATTGATCAAAGAAAATTATAGATTGGCTATTAATTTGTTCTGGGACAATAAAATTCGTGCCGTTAACTCCAGCGACCCAAGTATGTTCCCAAAAATTAATAAGATTTTTAGAAGAAAGGATTAAAACGATCTTCCGTGTCTTAAGCTCCAGAGGACGACAGAGAACAGAGACGTACTTCTGACAGCAGGCATAGACCCAGAGGAGGCCGTATTGGACGATGACCTCTATATAATCGAAGATCCGCAGGAGAGAGTGGAGGCTGTGGGGGCTGCTTTCCAGCAAGTGTACAAGGTGAATGCTAGCATTCGCCAGAATCATGACCTGGAGAACAGAGCTCTGCTTCATCACTTATGGCTCCGGAACGATATAACCGAATGGCGATCTGAGAACCTTGGTTTTACCGGGTTTAATGATGAAGATTTGGCAAACGCCATTATCGCCGACCGAAATGGGCCCAGTCCCCTATTAATTTCGAAGAATGAGCTCCAGCTCATCTTCGATTCATTAAAGAAAAAGAAGTCAGCAGGAGTCGATGGTATATCCAACGTTGTACTACGACATTTGCCTCAAGAAGCAGTTGACATTTATACCAAACTGTTTAACAACGCGTTGAATAATGCATATTATCGAGTGCGATGGAAGACAGCTGTGGTGCACCCTCTCCCAAAAAAGGGAAAGGACAACTCCAATCCGGCGAATCTCCGGTCAATAAGTCTTCTTCCAAGTATCAGCAAAGTATTTGAAAAGGTTATTAATAGAGCCCTGTTCAAATGGGCGGAGGACAAAAATATCATCCCTGATAATCAGTTCGGTTTTAAGGCGGGACATGACACAATTCATACCGCGTCTAAACTAGTTTCTGATATCCAATGGAACAAAACTAAAAAGCAGTGTACGGGTGCCTGTCTGGTTGATTTGGAGAAGGCCTTCGACACCCTATGGTTAGAAGGTCTATCTAAAGCTAACCAGACTAGGTATAAGTAAACCTCTATTGTATATGCTTTATGACATGCTAAATGGTAGAAAGTTTGTTGTCAAGAGTGGCACTGTAACTTCTACCGCAATTTTTAATATTAAAAATGGTCTTCAGCAGGGAGCGGTTAACTCGCCGATTCTATTCAACATTTACACCAGCGATCTGATATGTAGTCTAACTCGGGCAATTGCGTACGCCGACCATCTAATTGCGTACAGAACAGCTCATACAGTTGAGGTCATCAAAAATCTCTTGCAGAGTGACTTCGACAAGATCCAGCGATATTGTGATGAGTGGAAGTTGAAAATCAACTTCCAGAAATCAGAAACTATTTTGTTTAGGACTCCGTTGTCTAGCGCCTCAAGGGATACGAGAAAGAACTGGCGCAAGCTGCTGATCGTAGGGCCACATGGACATCCACTGACGAGTAAAAGTGTAGTAAAGTACCTTGGCATCTGGTTGGATCAGTACCTGTATTTCGACAGACATATAGGTGCTGCTTTGGCAAGGGCTAGGGGAGCCTTTGCCTTGACAAAACGACTGTTTTATAGCAGCCGTCTTGACAGCAGGGTGAAGGTGATTTGCTACATGGCCCTCATCAGGCCGATGATTGCCTACGGATTGCCCGGGGTGGTTCAACGTTGCCCCATCTCAAATGGAAAAGATTCGGGTATTTGAGAGGCAATGTCTTAGGCGTTGCCTTGGAATACACAGAACACCAGAGTCGGAGTACACAAGATATTATTCCAACCAGGTTCTATACAACGGATCCAACAGAAACAGAATAGATAATTTTTTGTTTTAGGCTAATTCGGGGTCACACTGCAAGAGCGATGTCCTCAACCAACAGCTTAATTTTTGGGGCTTACTACCCCAATAATGCATATTTTGAGAGTGCGCGGTTAAGTGGCTACAACCCTCCCGAGGCATTCCTCTTTTTAGACAGTCGAGGGCTGATACAAGATGGAATGGCGGTTCCGCTCATCTACCACGTCAGCCGGAAAACTGTAGATAGGCGACTCCTGTATGGTCGAGACGTCATCGCTCAAGGTGGAGAAGAGCGCCTTCGGTTCAGTAGGACTGTGTCCGATCGAGACCGAAGGGATAGGGCGAAACAAGAGAACCAGTTCTGGTGGCTCTCTGAACAGCTTTATGATACATAAAGTCGATTAGGATGGTATGTCTTGGCCGACTTACGTAGATTTAGGTAAATTAGGAATAAGGAACAGTCGGGGTGGCATAAAAAAATAAAATATGTATGTTTGCGGGGGCATTTGTGTATTTATGTATGTACATACGAATATGTATGTACGTATGTACTTGGCTGTGTGGGTTGCATGTCTCTGTGTGTCTGCATGCGTATACAAAATATACAAAAAAAAATAAAAAACGAAAAAAATGCTGCTGTGGCTGTTCTAGTTTTTAAGTAGTTTTAAGTGGTTTTGGGTATTTTTAGGTATCTTAAGTAGTTTAAGTTAGTTTTAGTTAGTATATAAGTTAATTGTATCTAGTTTTAATTATTTTTAGTCTAGATTTAGGTAGTTTATAAGTAAAAAATGAAAAATGATACGAGACCGAGTTTTTAAAAAAAATTTTTCTTGGTAAAACAAAAATAAAATAAAATAATTAGAATTAATTAATATAGATTTAAGGTCGAAAGACATTAGTATTAAGAGATATAGTTTAGTTTAGAGCGCCCGTAAAGGTCCAGTAAATTAGTTGTAAGTTATTGATAATTAGGGTAGTTTTAAACATTTTTGTCTAGCTTTAAGATAGTTATAAGTTAAGATTAAATAAAAATGAATAAAAAAAAAAAAAAAAGGGTTAAATAAATGAATGACAGAGTTACTTGGGTAAAAATATATGTGTCGGGCTACTGAAAAATTAGATTCAGTTTCCGGACACCTTTGTTTTTAATGTAATTGGTCAAACCAAATTAGTCTCCGAAAAGCTGCAACTAAATATGGTATATGTCGTTCATCACTACATGACAGCCTGAAAAACAGAAGTTTAATCTGTGAAAAGAAAACAATAATGGTTCCACATCCTTACTTAACAGCTGAGAAGGAGGAATAAATTGCTAAGTGGTGTGCTGATGTTTGTAAGTGTGGCTTTCCATTAAAAAGTGATAACTTTCTGCATACCGTGCAAAAAATAATAAAAGGATTCAAAAAGAAAAACGCCATTTAAGGACGATAGAGCAGATAAGACATGGCCGCGGGCATTTATGGAACGAAATCTAAATCTAACGTTGAGAGAAGCTGAAAACATTATTGCGGGAAGAGCAGTTGTCTGACAGGAAAACATTATAAGATCATGCAGCCGGCTGGTGTTAGTGGCAAGGAAAAAATGTAGGCCAAGCACTTAACGAAGTTTTTGTCCACTTTTAAATGAAGCAATAATGAAGACTAAGGTGGCAAGGATACAAAACGGCTTAGATAGTGTGGTTTATTCCCATTGAAACCTTCAGCTGTGGACTACTAAAAATGCGTCAGGAACACCGCTGATTGCTGAAGCTAAACCTGCATCAAATGCCGACCAAACTACGGAATTGGATAGGTGAAGTGATAAAAGAATTGTCAGAGCAGTTAAAAAATGCTGGAGTTGATGTTGAAACAATCTGAAAGGTAATTGAAACTGGAGCATCAAGAGCAAGAGCAATATCACCGCCATCGCTAGACATAACGGTTGTTTCTGCTGTTGGTAGGTTCCGGCCGTCGTGGGAGATTCAAGCACGAGGCTTATAATCTTAATTTTAATAGATATCTAGAAAAAGATATACGAGGACACTGTTATGTATAATTAAGGACCCCTTAATTTTATTGTCGCCTTAATATGATAAATATAATTTTTTTTACAGCTGTTAGTGATAACTTTTACTAAAAAAATAATTGTTTAACCTTTAAAAGTACAAAACTGAGTTATTTAATTGTATATTTTTGTTTTTCCTTATACACTTTAAAAAATAAAAAAAAAATATTTAAGTGTAGTACATATATTTTTTTCAAAACACAAATATGTGACATTTTATAAAAACGAAGAAGAACAATATATTCGTGCAAAATTTTGGTGTCCGGATACTAGAATAAAATTGTGCGGAAACTAAATAGTTCTTTCCGGATACTAGTGCAAATCGACTTTTTTTTAGATTTTTATGTTTTAAATAATTATTATGATAAATTTGCGAAATTTGTTTATTTTGTGCTATCAAAAATTAAACAAGCTTTCAGATGCAGTATAATAATATTTCGAATCAAGCTCAAAGATAACAATTGTGTTATCCGGATACTTGCCTCTAACCTATAACCATGTAAATGTGGGATGGGGCAAATCGGAAGAGCATTCTTCGGCGCCCATACTAACTGACAAGAACATGCACAATTCACGTACAAACACATTTGACGAACGAACGAACAAAAAGAATGTGCGTCCCTCTCCATTATTTCATTTTCTTGATTCTTCCATACCATTTTGGTCATGTACAAGAAGGGAGTTAGTTTAGTTTAGTTTTGAGTACCGCCAAGTCCGTTCGTCATAAAGCGACTTAATAAATCTATGCTATATACCTACTTAAATTAAACAAAATAAGGACACTTTGAGCCATTAAATATTTAAAAGAATTACAACTGTTTTTTTATTGAGAAGATCGTGACGTGGATTGAAGTTAAAGATCCTACAATTTGGGAACTCACCGGGATGGTAGAGTAATTTAATTTTTCTACAAAAAACCCGTGAAGTGCAGTGTTGTGTTCAAAGTTCACCGTCATAATTTTACATCAGTTGTGTGTGCTAAGTGCTTTAAAAAAAGTTGTTTCAATAAAAAAAATATTTCAATGAAACACTGGCAAAATTGCAACAGTACACAAGAGAATCGTTAGTGCGCTCAGTGACAACAGTAAATCAGTAAATACAATTCGGTTACACGCACATAAAGGAAAAACAGTTCTTATTTTTTGCCAAGCCGAGTCAACGGCAGAACAAATAAAAAGAAAAATTGTGCTGTATGTGCATGCGAGTGTTCTGTGCTGCATTATCGCCTTGTCGTCGTGCCGTCGCGCTAGGCGAAGGAAGTAAATAGAAACAATCTGTGCGTGAGTGTGAGACACAGTGTTAAATTGCGATAGCAGGGGAAATCAATCCCTACTATACGCAAACCCGTGAAAGGGCATCGGCACGCAGACAAAACTACTTGGATAGTTTTGTTGTCATTTGCTCCAGCGGTGTGTACAAAAAATAAAAAAACAGTGGTGGGTCAAATTTTTGGGTGAAAAACGTAGAACCGAAAAATAAATTTTTTTGGCTGGAATAAAATTAAAAAAGAAGAAGAAGAATAACAAAGGGTTGCCTTTGTCTGCTCCAACAGGGATGAGAATCACCAAGACGAAAGCAGAGTTTACGCAGCGGTAAGTGGCGCTATATTTTTTTTGTATATTGGCGAAATAAAAGTTAGTTGAGTTTTCCCTGATTAAAAAAAAAGGAAAAGGTTAGATTTCAATTATTTTTATTAATTGATATATTGTAAAATGGAGAGGGAGGTAATTTTGGCTTTGACAGTGGACGGACTAAAGTGCAAACTGACTGAACTAAACTTACTAACGACGGGTTTGAATAGTGTTCTCCATGAGAGGCTCCTCCAACATTTCGGGTTGTCTAGGGTAGAGGAAGACGCGGACGGCGTAAATCCAAATCTGCGAGCAAACGAGAAGGACGAAGGAGTAGGCCAGTCGGCCTACGAGGATGTTCGACCGACAAGAGGAGGAATTTTTACCCTGAGAGACATCGAAGATTCGATGATGCCTTTCTTCGGCAGCGGTAACACCGACGTTAATCTGTGGTTGTGCGAGTTTGAGGAGAACGCGATAACAGTACAATGGAACGATTTGCAAAAATTCATTTATGCAAACCAATTGCTAAAAGGGGCCGCCATGTTCGAAGCCAATCGGGCATAAAGGATTGGAGGGCCTTGAAAATGGCACTGGTAGATGAGTTTGGAGTAAGCGTATCAGCAGCAGAGGTTCACCGTCAACTCAGGAACCGGAAGAAGAAACCATCGGAGTCTTTGACGGATTATCTATACTCATTAATGGAGATCGGGAAAGCATTTAGACGAGGAAAGTCTCATCGAGTATTATATTGAAGGCATTCCGGATAGTAGACCGAACAAGTTGGCCCTCTACCAGGCGAAAACTATTAAAGCACTGAAAACCCAAATAGCAATATACGAGCGAATGCGAGGACCCAGCCAGCAGCCAGGGTATCAAAGAGGAGCATCCCAGGCCGGGACAAGCGGCAGCAAAGCCGTCAAGGTCGAGGGAAAGCAACAGAAATGCTTCAAATGTATTGAAAGTTCACATTTCGCGAAGGATTGCAAGGTTGGATTCAGGTGTTTTAGGTGTGAGCAAACGGGTCACAGATCGTTCGAGTGTCGTCGAAATCCTAGTCAGGATGGACAAAGGCGCCAGAGGGAAGAACAACAGCGCGCGCATAATGCAACAGATGACGTCGCAAATTTGTCTGATGTCAAGGTTTCCCTTACATTGAATAACAGAATCTTAAAGGAGATCTGTATCAGGGGGCAATGTGTGTTGGCATTATTCGACACGATGAGCGACGTCAATCTGCTGCGATATGATGCACTGCTTAGAAGAAGAAGAGCTTGTCGCGGATAGGACAAAAGAAAATTGTCACGCTGGGTTGCCTAGAAGCCGAAGTACATTTAATTGGCATTGAGCTAGTGCTAATGTTCCATGTAGTCCGGGAGGCAGATATATCGTATTCCGCGGTGGTGGCCAATAAGATTTTGAAGGAAGACGGTCGTGTACATAACAGAAGAAGGAGCAGAGTTTACCAGGAGATAATCCAAAGAAGAAGCAGCAAACGAACAAGAGAAACCAGTTCTGGAAGCCAAAGCCAGGTGTGTTGGTGAACAGCCGCAGAGCAGGCACTCGAGGAAGTGCAAGTAGCAGAGCAAGGAGCTTGGAAGAGTGCTTGACCAAAGAAAAGACGGAAGCCTGGGCTTGGGAGTACTGGATCGGGGAGGTCAAACAGACGCCGGCTACCGACACAAATAAAATTTACAGCTTTCAAACACTGTGAATTATATTTTTCTAGGGGAATTCGGTCGAATTCAGACACCTAGAAAATAATGTCCGTGGTCCGGCTTGTTTAATTTTAGAAAGATATGTAAAAGCAATACAAACGCATGTACGTAGTTATTGCTTCTGTTTTTATTTTGTGGACTCTGCTTTTAATTTCAATTTTTGTTTATTTTGTGACCTTTAGTCCAAATTATGCGTTTCGCCCAGGTACTACAGTTGGACTCATCAGTTAGATGCTGTACTACCCTTCTAAGACGCAAACTATTAGTCGATGGCTACCGACACAAATAAAATTTACAGCTTTCAAACACTGAATTATATTTTTCTAGGGAAATTCGGTCGAATTCAGACAACTAGAAAATAATGCCCGTGGTCTGGCTTGTTTAATCTTAAGAAGAAATGTAAAAACAATACAAACGCGTGAGCATACGTAGCTATTGCTTTTGTTCTCTGCTTTTAATTTTTGTTTATTTTGTGACCCTTAGTCTAAATTATGCGCTTCGCCCAGGTACTACAGTTGGGCTCATCAGTTAGATGCTGTAGTACCCTTCTAAGACGCAAAATATTAGTCGATGGCTACCCACACAAATAAAATTTACAGCTTAACACTGAATTATATTTTTTTAGGAGAATTCGGTCGAATTCAGAACGCTAGAAAATAATGGCCGTGGTCTGGCTTGTTTAATTTTAAGAAGAAATGTAAAAACAATACAAATGCATGTACATACGTAGGTATTGCTTTTGTTCTTTTTTTGTTTACTCTGATTTTAATTTTAATTTTGTTCTTTTGTCCAAATTATGCGTTTCGCCCAGGTACTACAGTTGGGCTCATCAGTTAGATGCTGTATTACCCTCGTAAGACGCAAACTATTATTCGATGGCTACCGACACAAACAAAATTTACAGCTTTCAAACAGTGAATTATATTTTTCTAGGGGAATTCGGTCGAATTCAGACACCTAGAAAATAATGCCCGTGGTCTGGCTTGTGTAATTTTAAGAAGAAATGTCAAAACAATACAAACATATGTATGTAGGTGTTGCTTTTGTTCTTTTTTTTTGTGGAATCTTCTTTTAATTTTAATTTTTGTTTATTTTGTGACCTTTAGTCCAAATTATCCGTTTCGCCAGGTACTACAGTTGGGCTCATCAGTTAGATGATGCAGTACCCTCCTAAGGCGCAAACTATTAGTCGATGGCTACCGACACAAAGAAAATTTACAGCTTTCAAACACTGAATTATATTTTTCTAGGGGAATTCGGTCGAATTCAGACACCTGGAAAATAATGTCCGTGGTCTGGCTTGTTTAATTTTAAAAAGATATGTAAAAGCAATACAAACGAATGTACGTATGTATTGCTTCTGTTTTTATTTTGTGGACCCTGCTTTTAATTTTAATTTTTGTTTATTTTGTGACCTTTAGTCCAAATTATGCGTTTCGCCCAGGTACTACAGTTGGGCTCATCAGTTAGATGCTGTAGTACCCTTCTCAGACGCAAAATATTAGTCGATGGCTACCGACACAAATAAAATTTAAAGCTTTCAAACACTGTGAATTATATTTTTTTAGGGGAATTCGGTCGAATTCAGACACCTAGAAAATAATGTCCGTGGTCCGGCTTGTTTAATTTTAATAAGATATGTAAAAGCAATACAAACGCATGTACGTAGGTATTGCTTTTGTTTTTATTTTGTGGACTCTGGTTTTAATTTTAATTTTTATTTATTTTGTGATCTTTAGTCCAAATTATGCGTTTCGCCCAGGTACTACAGTTGGGCTCATCAGTTAGATGCTGTAGTACCCTTCTAAGACGCAAAATATTAATCGATGGCTACCGACACATAAAATTTACAGCTTTCAAACACTGAATTATATTTTTCTAGGGGAATTCGGTCGAATTCAGACACCTAGAAAATAATGCCCGTGGTCTGGCTTGTTTAATTTTAGGAAGAAATGTAAAAACAATACAAACGCGTGAGCATACGTAGCTATTGCTTTTGTTCTTCTTTGTGGACTCTGCTTTTAATTTTTGTTTATTTTGTGACCCTTAGTCTAAATTATGATTTTCGCCCAGGTACTACAGTTGGGCTCATCAGTTAGATGCTGTAGTACCCTTCTAAGACGCAAAATATTAGTCGATGGCTACCCACACAAATAAAATTTACAGCTTTCAATCACTGTGAATTATATTTTTCTAGGAGAATTCGGTCGAATTCAGAACGCTAGAAAATAATGGCCTTGGTCTGGCTTGTTTAATATTAAGAAGAAATGTAAAAACAATACAAATGCATGTGCATACGTAGGTATTGCTTTTGCTCTTTTTGTTGACTCTGCTTTTAATTTTAATTTTGTTCTTTTGTGACCTTTAGTCCAAATTATGCGTTCCGCCCAGGTACTACAGTTGGGCTCATCAGTTAGATGCTGTAGTACCCTTCTAAGACGCAAAATATTAGTCGATGGCTACCGACACAAATAAAATTTAAAGCTTTCAAACACTGAATTATATTTTTCTAGGGGAATTCGGTGGAATTCAAACACCTAGAAAATAATGCCCGTGGTCTGGCTTGTGTAATTTTAAGAAGAAATGTAAAAACAATACAAACGTATGTACGTATGTTTTGCTTTTGTTCTTTTTTTTTTTGTGGAATCTTCTTTTAATTTTAATTTTTGTTTATTTTGTGACCTTTAGTCCAAATTATGCGTTTCGCCCAGGTACTACAGTTGGGCTCATCAGTTAGATGATGCAGTACCCTCCTAAGGCGCAAACTATTAGTCGATGGCTACCGACACAAAGAAAATTTACAGCTTTCAAACACTGAATTATATTTTTCTCTGTCACCGACTAACTCTCGAACCGATAGCATCGTTCCCCAAGTTATTGTGTGATTAATTTTTTCCGCTAAGCGCGTAAACCGGTTTCTCCCTTCAAACCACTTTCTCTCTTATATTTTTTTTCCTTCTCTTTCTCGGTGTCGCAAGGGAGTGTACCCACTAAATAAAAGAAAAACAATTAATTAAAATGGCCATTCGGCCAAATAATATAGGTGGTCGATTTCTGATTCTTGATCGCGACCCCCCTGACCCCGACCTTCAGCCAAAAAAAAACCTAAACACAACTCTCTACCGCTCAACACATTCCCAGATCTTCCTTCTCTATCCAGTGTAAGAAACCCCCGCTTCATTGTTATTTCCCCAAAATCAAGTGAAAATCCCATTACTTCCATGAGCCCTTTTCTACTTAAAAAGTCGATTGATGGTATAAGCAAAGATTACGAAAATATAAATCAACTTCGCGACGGTAGCCTATTAATATTTGTCAAGTCACAAAAATCTGCAGATATCTTCCTGCGTGTCAAAGATCTTGCTGGTGTTTGCCCAGTAACTGTTAAGTTACACGATAAGCTTAATCAAACGAAAGGAATCTGTTACGCCCCATGTCTCATTAACGTTTCCGAAACAGAAATATTAAGTGAAATGAAACCTCAAGGTGTCGTGGACTTGTACAAGTTCCTAAAAAAAGGCGAAGACGGAAAGCTAAAACCCACAGGCTTAGTACTCTTTACATTCGACCTCTATCAAATTCCCAAATCAGTGGATATCGGATTTTATACAGCCAAAATAACCGAATATATCCCCAACCCTATGCGATGCCGCAACTGTCAACTGCTAGGACATACGACAAAACGTTGCAACGGCAGCAAAATATGCGAAACTTGCAACTTCCCCCCCCCCCATAATTCAGATCCCTGCACTCGCACAATGTGCGCAAACTGCTCCCTGGCCCACCCTTCATCATCAAAAATCTGTCCAACATACAAACAAGCTAAAGAAATACTAACAATAAAAAAAATGCACTATGGCAGATGCCAAGCGCATATATAATCAACAAAATTCAGTACAAGTTCCACCTCAAATTGCAACGTTCGCTGAAACTATTAAAAAAACAACAAACCTTAACAGTAAAACGAATAATCCTCCAGCCATCCCTCCATCTCCTTCCCTTTCTCCACCTATCTCTTCAACAGTAAATACAAGCTCCAATACAAATAAAGTAAACACCTGTTCATTGCCTAACCTACCAAACATAAAAATCACATCGAACACACCATCCGCTCCAAAAATAGCAACAGTAGAAAATCATAGTCACACACTACCAAAAGAAAACTTAACCACTACCACTGCACCATCCAAATCAAATACTTCTACATCGCAATCATCTCACACAACCTCATCACAATCTCAAACCTCTTTAAACACAAACAGCAACACAAATACTCAAGCTTCTTCTTCTACCTTCAATCACTCTAAACCCCTCTATCCACTCTCACAATCTCCTATATCAGCTGTAACCCAAAATCTTTTGGGTAACAATGAATATTACATAAAAAACAACAATGCAGAAATCCATGATATCGACATGCAATAATGACACTTTAATCCAAATAACTGACTCGGCGATTCGAGTGTCGAGCTAGTCAGACTCTGATAAGAGCCTGAATGGTTCGACGCCCGAATTGCAGAGTCAAAACCCTGAACAACAAAATTATACCAACCTTCACAATTCACAACAAAAAAAAAAACAACACGAACCAAAACCAAAACAATATTCCTTCTACCCACTCCTCTCTTGCCACAGGTAAAAGAGGTGCGTGGACCTCATGTAACACCAATGTAGCTTTAAATATTCTTCAATGGAATATCAACGGATTTATTAATAATCTTGATGAGCTCAACATTATGATTAAACAACACAACCCTATAATAGTAGTTATCCAAGAATCCCACTGCCCCTTTGATAAGACGCTATATTTCCCAAAAACCTTTGACGGTTACCTGTACAACTCACCTAGCAATGATACTTGTAAAAAATGGTATAGCTCTTTTAATAAAAAAAATACCTCTTACAAAATGATTTCGTTGCACTCAAACCTACAAATTCTTGCTGTCGAAATACACCATAAAATAAAATTTACTTACATTAACATATACCTACCCCCAAAAGAAACAATCAATAAAAACGACCTAGATAGTATAATTACCCAAGTCAATCTTCCAATCATATTCGGAGGTGATGTTAACGCCTGGAATTCACTTTGGGGCTCTCCAACTAACAACAGAAGGGGTAACTTATTAGAAAATTTCTTCACAGACAACAACCTGATTATTTTGAACGACGGGTCGCCCACCCACCTTTCAACTCACAACACTTTAACACATGTCGATGTCACTTGCTGCTCACCCGAGTTGCTGACAAAAACAACTTGGAAGACTTTGAACGACCTTCATAACAGTAACCATTTTCCGATACTGACGACTTTAAATATCGGCCGTATTACAAACTCTAAAACATTCGACCCGAAATTTAAAACGGATCTATCCAACTGGGCATTATTCAAAAAAACAACCACCGAGTACTTAACACATAAAAAACCATCCTCAAACAACAACAAGGAAGCTGCTCTGTTACAAAAAGCAATCAGAGCCGCCGCAAACTTTTCCATTCCTCAAACTTCCTCAAAAAAACGCAAAAAGGTGGTTCCCTGGTGGAACTCTGAATTATCATCTTTACGAAAAGAGAAAATGAGTGCACTAAAAAACTTTCAGAAAAACCCAATCACTACTAATCTTATTATCTACAAAAAATCAAATGCAAAATTCAGACGAATGCTTAAGGAATGCAAAGCTAAAAGTTTCTCTGAGGTTACCTCAAATATAAATCCAAACTCCTCTCCTTCGAAAATATGGCATAACATCCGCCGCTTATGCCTTTATGAAAAATATAAATTTTTCAGAAGATTTGAAGAAAAAGTAAATATAATGAATACCCCCCCTCAATACGCCACCAATCCGACAGCACTACGCATTGAGGAACCGATAACTATAATCGAGTTCGAGACTTCACTCAATAAAGTTATGGGCAAGACTCCAAGTAGAGATAGAATTTCTTACCCCATGTTAAAAAATCTCCCATTTGAAACCAAACACAGAATAGTCTGTCTTTACAACAACATACTTAATAACTCGGTCATACCACAGACTTGGAAAACCGCCACAATAATTCCTATTCCAAAACCGTCCTATCTCCCTTATACCGTGTTTATCTAAAATAATGGAAAAAATAATAGCGAAGCGCCTACTCTGGTTTGCGGAAACTAACAAACTTATCAGTCCTAATCAAGTAGCTTTCAAAGCCAATAGGGGTTGCACCGACGCCCTTCTCCATATTGACTATTTTACATCAAAGGCATTTTCAGTAAAAAACCATGTTTCCATCCTATCACTTGACTTTCAAAAAGCTTTCGATAGAATAGGATTGCATGTTGTTTTGAAAAATCTCCTGAATTGGGGAGTTGGAAACAAAATATATAGTTACGTAAAGTCATTCTTAACCAATAGAAAATTGTGTATAAAAGTAAACAATACATACTCTTCCAACTACCCCTTACATAACGGAATCCCCCAGGGATCTCCTTTATCGGTAGTATTATTTATAATAGCATTTGACAAAATTAATACCATTTTGATAAACCACAAACTACTTGATCACTGCATTTATGCGGATGACATTTTTATTTTATGTAAAGTAAATGATATTGATAAAAGTAAAACTTTGTTTAAACTCGCCCTAGAAGATATTTTAGAGTGGTCCAAAATGTCTGGAGCTATATTATCGGTTCAAAAATGTAAACTACTACATATCTGTCGTAAAAAAAACTGCCCAGAACTTGTAATAAATGTAAATAATACACAAATAGAAAATGTTAGTAATTTAAGAATTTTAGGATTAGTATTCAATAATAAATATTCTTGGAATCAACACTGTTTAGAATTAAAGAAATCCCTAGCTGCCAGAACAAATATTGTTAGATATTTAGCCAGTAAAAAAAGTCAAACTCATATACATTTTTTATCACATATTACTAAAATGTTAGTTTTAAGTAAAATAGACTCTGGATTTTACATATATGACTATTGTCCGAAATCAACTTTAAAAATTATAAAACCGATGTACCACCAAGCAGCTAGAAGTAGTATTAACGCTTTCCGAACTACTCCCATCAAAAATATTTTAGCAGAAGCAGGATTACCCAGTATAGAGGAACGTAGAGACGCAATCTATTTAAAACTATCTGCAAAACTCATATTCTCCGCCAATTCAGTGATCGATAATGATGTCAAAAGTGCAATAAATCATAAACTTACAAAAAAGATACCATCAGCAATCGCTACTGTCATGGATAAAGCATCGCACATTGACCTTCCATCAAAACACACAAAATTTACCGTCCCACGCTATCCTCCATGGTTCATTAGCCCTTCATCCTTGATAATGACATTAGCGAACTACAAGAAAACAGATACCAGCAATATAATTTACTGCCAACTTTTCTCAAGTATATCGTCAGATTTAAAATCAGAAGGCTGGAAATTCATATTTACTGACGGATCTAAGACAGCAGAGAATACATCATTTGCCGTACTATTTGAAAACGGTTCGATCATCAGCATAGGTAACTTGCCTGAATTCTCCTCAATTTTTACAGCAGAAGCTTTTGCTGTTTTGCAAGCCACCAAAACAGCCTTAAAACTCCGAGGAAAATATATAATTTGCTCTGACAGTATATCTGTCCTTGAAGCTATCAAAAACCCAAACAACAACACTGACCTGATA
Organism: Philhelius pedissequus; assembly: GCA_910595825.1. Lineage (NCBI taxonomy): Eukaryota > Metazoa > Arthropoda > Insecta > Diptera > Syrphidae > Philhelius > Philhelius pedissequus. Next base: position 206,121,684 of record OU343160.1, read on the forward strand.
ACCGAAATCAGATATCAACTCATCAAATCCTCGAAAAATATCAAATTGATGTGGACTCCTGGGCATGTAGGGATCCAGGGAAACGATTATGCAGACATTGCAGCTAACTCAGCGAAAAATTCCCCCGTTTACACGTTCAACGTCTTCTCCAAACTCGACTTGATCAGAGTTACACAAAATGTCATAGTAACCAACACCAAAAACGACTGGATGCAATATCACCACCACTACAAAAAATGCAATCCTGAAAAACTCCACCCCGTTTATCCTACAGGCATTTCCAAACAAAAAATCCGCAATTTCGTTAGGCTACGACTTGGACACACCTCTACCACCCACCAACACCTCCTCGCTAAAACCAATCCACCACTTTGTTCCTCCTGCAATACAAATTTAACTTTAAGCCATATTTTTGAGAATTGTCCAATACTAACACCCACTTTTCAAAACATATTTCAAAACGATTCAATTTATGATATCCTAAAAAACCCTAACACTAAAAATATCGAAAAAATATCAAACTTTATTATAAAAGCAAACGTTGTCATTTAAACTTATGATTATAGAGCTAATAGTCTCGGCAGCTAGGCTCGTTAAACTCAATATTATCATGTAATTTAAATTGCTTGGTAATTAATTATAATAATAATAATAATATTATATTTTTGTAGGAGAATTCGGTCGAATTCAGAAAGCTAGAAAATAATGGCCGTGGTCTGGCTTGTTTAATTTTAAGAAGAAATGTAAAAACAATACAAATGCATGTGCATACGTAGGTATTGCTTTTGTTCTTTTTTGCTTACTCTGATTTTAATTTTGTTCTTTTGTCCATATTATGCGTTTCGCCCAGGTACTACAGTTGGGCTCATCAGTTAGATGCTGTAGTACCCTCCTAAGACGCAAACTATTAGTCGATGCTACCGACACAAATAAAATTTACAGCTTTCAAACACAGAATTATATTTTTCTAGGGGAATTCGGTCGAATTCAGAACGCTAGAAAATAATGGCCGTGGTCTGGCTTGTTTAATTTTAAGAAGAAATGTAAAAACAATACAAATGCATGTGCATACGTAGGTATTGCTTTTGTTCTTTTTTTGTTTACTCTGCTTTTAATTTTAATTTGTTTTGTCCAAATTATGCTTTTCGCCCAGGTACCACAGTTGGGCTCATCAGTTAGATGCTGTAGTACCCTTCTAAGACGCAAAATATTAGTCGATGGCTACCCACACAAATAAAATTTACAGCTTTCAATCACTGTGAATTATATTTTTCTAGGAGAATTCGGTCGAATTCAGAACGCTAGAAAATAATGGCCTTGGTCTGGCTTGTTTAATATTAAGAAGAAATGTAAAAACAATACAAATGCATGTGCATACGTAGGTATTGCTTTTGCTCTTTTTGTTGACTCTGCTTTTAATTTTAATTTTGTTCTTTTGTGACCTTTAGTCCAAATTATGCGTTCCGCCCAGGTACTACAGTTGGGCTCATCAGTTAGATGCTGTATTACCCTCGTAAGACGCAAACTTTTAGTCGATGGCTACCGACACAAACAAAATTTACAGCTTTCAAACAGTGAATTATATTTTTCTAGGGGAATTCGGTCGAATTCAGACACCTAGAAAATAATGCCCGTGGTCTGGCTTGTGTAATTTTAAGAAGAAATGTAAAAACAATACAAACATATGTACGTAGGTTTTGCTTTTTTTTTTATGGGATCTTCTTTTAATTTTAATTTTTGTTTATTTTGTGACCTTTAGTCCTAATTATGCGTTTCGCCCAGGTACTACAGTTGGGCTCATCAGTTAGATGATGCAGTACCCTCCTAAGGCGCAAACTATTAGTCGATGGCTACCGACACAAAGAAAATTTACAGCTTTCAAACACTGAATTATATTTTTCTAGGGGAATTCGGTCGAATTCAGACACCTAGAAAATAATGTCCGTGGTCTGGCTTGTTTAAATTTAAAAAGATATGTAAAAGCAATACAAACGCATGTACGTATGTATTGCTTCTGTTTTTATTTTGTGGACCCTGCTTTTAAATTTAATTTTTGTTTATTTTGTGACCTTTAGTCCAAATTATGCGTTTCGCCCAGGTACTACAGTTGGGCTCATCAGTTAGATGCTGTAGTACCCTTCTAAGACGCAAAATATTAGTCGATGGCTACCGACACAAATAAAATTTACAGCTTTCAAACACTGTGAATTATATTTTTCTAGAGGAATTCGGTCGAATTCAGACACCTAGAAAATAATGCCCGTGTTCTGGCTTGTTTAATTTTAAGAAGAAATGTAAAAACAATACAAACGCGTGAGCATACGTAGCTATTGCTTTTGTTCTTTTTTGTGGACTCTGCTTTTAATTTTTGTTTATTTTGTGACCCTTAGTCTAAATTATGCGTTTCGCCCAGGTACTACAGTTTTGCTCATCAGTTAGATGCTGTAGTACCCTTCTAAGACTCAAAATATTAGTCTATGGCTACCCACACAAATAAAATTTACAGCTTGACACTGTGAATTATATTTTGGTAGGAGAATTCGGTCGAATTCAGAACGCTAGAAAATAATGGCCGTGGTCTGGCTTGTTTAATTTTAAGAAGAAATGTAGAAACAATACAAATGCATGTGCATACGTAGGTATTGCTTTTGTTCTTTTTTGTTTACTCTGATTTTAATTTTAATTTTGTTCTTTTGTCCAAATTATGCGTTTCGCCCAGGTACTACAGTTGGGCTCATCAGTTAGATGCTGTAGTACCCTCCTAAGACACAAACTATTAGTCGATGCTACCGACACAAATAAAATTTACAGCTTTCAAACACTGAATTATATTTTTGTAGGAGAATTCGGTCGAATTCAGAACGCTAGAAAATAATGGCCGTGGTCTGGCTTGTTTAATTTTAAGAAGAAATGTAAAAACAATACAAATGCATGTGCATACGTAGGTATTGCTTTTGTTCTTTTTTTGTTTACTCTGATTTTAATTTTAATTCTGTTCTTTTGTCCAAATTATGCTTTTCGCCCAGGTACTACAGTTGGACTCATCAGTTAGATGCTGTAGTACCCTCCTAAGACGCAAACTATTAGTCGATGCTACCGACGCAAATAAAATTTACAGCTTTCAAACACTGAATTATATTTTTATAGGAGAATTCGGTCGAATTCAGAACGCTAGAAAATAATGGCCGTGGTCTGGCTTGTTTAATTTTAAGAAGAAATGTAAAAACAATACAAATACATGTGCATACGTAGGTATTGCTTTTGTTCTTTTTTTGTTTACTCTGCTTTTAATTTTAATTTTGTTCTTTTGTCCAAATTATGCGTTTCGCCCAGGTACTACAGTTGGGCTCATCAGTTAGATGCTGTATTACCCTCGTAAGACGCAAACTATTAGTCGATGGCTACCGACACAAACAAAATTTACAGCTTTCAACCAGTGAATTATATTTTCCTAGGGGAATTCGGTCGAATTCAGACACCTAGAAAATAATGCCCGTGGTCTGGCTTGTGTAATTTTAAGAAGAAATGTCAAAACAATACAAACATATGTACGTAGGTTTTGCTTTTGTTCTTTTTTTTTGTGGAATCTTCTTTTAATTTTAATTTTTGTTTATTTTGTGACCTTTAGTCCAAATTATCTGTTTCGCCAGGTACTACAGTTGGGCTCATCAGTTAGATGATGCAGTACCCTCCTAAGGCGCAAACTATTAGTCGATGGCTACCGACACAAAGAAAATTTACAGCTTTCAAACACTGAATTATATTTTTCTAGGGGAATTCGGTCGAATTCAGACACCTAGAAATTAATGTCCGTGGTCTGGCTTGTTTAATTTTAAAAAGATATGTAAAAGCAATACAAACGCATGTACGTATGTATTGCTTCTGTTTTTATTTTGTGGACCCTGCTTTTAATTTTAATTTTTGTTTATTTTGTGACCTTTAGTCCAAATTATGCGTTTCGCCCAGGTACTGCAGTTGGGCTCATCAGTTAGATGCTGTAGTACCCTTATAAGACGCAAAATATTAGTCGATGGCTACCGACACAAATAAAATTTACAGCTTTCAAACACTGTGAATTATATTTTTCTAGGGGAATTCGGTCGAATTCAGACACCTAGAAAATAATGTCCGTGGTCCGGCTTGTTTAATTTTAATAAGATATGTAAAAGCAATACAAACGCATGTACGTAGATATTGCTTTTGTTTTTATTTTGTGGACTCTGGTTTTAATTTTAATTTTTATTTATTTTGTGATCGTTAGTCCAAATTATGCGTTTCGCCCAGGTACTACAGTTGGGCTCATCAGTTAGATGCTGTATTACCCTCGTAAGACGCAAACTATTAGTCGATGGCTACCGACACAAACAAAATTTACAGCTTTCAAACAGTGAATTATATTTTCCTAGGGGAATTCGGTCGAATTCAGACACCTAGAAAATAATGCCCGTGGTCTGGCTTGTGTAATTTTAAGAAGAAATGTCAAAACAATACAAACATATGTACGTAGGTTTTGCTTTTGTTCTTTTTTTTTGTGGAATCTGCTTTTAATTTTAATTTTTGTTTATTTTGTGACCTTTAGTCCAAATTATCTGTTTCGCCAGGTACTACAGTTGGGCTCATCAGTTAGATGATGCAGTACCCTCCTAAGGCGCAAACTATTAGTCGATGGCTACCGACACAAAGAAAATTTACAGCTTTCAAACACTGAATTATATTTTTCTAGGGGAATTCGGTCGAATTCAGACACCTAGAAAATAATGTCCGTGGTCTGGCTTGTTTAATTTTAAAAAGATATGTAAAAGCAATACAAACGCATGTACGTATGTATTGCTTCTGTTTTTATTTTGTGGACCCTGCTTTTAATTTTAATTTTTGTTTATTTTGTGACCTTTAGTCCAAATTATGCGTTTCGCCCAGGTACTACAGTTGGGCTCATCAGTTAGATGCTGAAGTACCCTTATAAGACGCAAAATATTAATCGATGGCTACCGACACAAATAAAATTTACAGCTTTCAAACACTGTGAATTATATTTTTCTAGGGGAATTCGGTCGAATTCAGACACCTAGAAAATAATGTCCGTGGTCCGGCTTGTTTAATTTTAATAAGATATGTAAAAGCAATACAAACGCATGTACGTAGATATTGCTTTTGTTTTTATTTTGTGGACTCTGGTTTTAATTTTTATTTTTATTTATTTTGTGATCGTTAGTCCAAATTATGCGTTTCGCCCAGGTACTACAGTTGGGCTCATCAGTTAGATGCTGTATTACCCTCGTAAGACGCAAACTATTAGTCGATGGCTACCGACACAAATTATATTTTTCTAGGGGAATTCGGTGGAATTCAGACACCTAGAAAATAATGCCCGTAGTCTGGCTTGTGTAATTTTAAGAAGAAATGTAAAAACAATACAAACGTATGTACGTAGGTTTTGCTTTTGTTCTTTTTTTTGTGGAATCTTCTTTTAATTTTAATTTTTGTTTATTTTGTGACCTTTAGTCCAAATTATCTGTTTCGCCAGGTACTACAGTTGGGCTCATCAGTTAGATGATGCAGTACCCTCCTAAGGCGCAAACTATTAGTCGATGGCTACCGACACAAAGAAAATTTACAGCTTTCAAACACTGAATTATATTTTTCTAGGGGAATTCGGTCGAATTCAGACACCTAGAAAATAATGTCCGTGGTCTGGCTTGTTTAATTTTAAAAAGATATGTAAAAGCAATACAAACGCATGTACGTATGTATTGCTTCTGTTTTTATTTTGTGGACCCTGCTTTTAATTTTAATTTTTGTTTATTTTGTGACCTTTAGTCCAAATTATGCGTTTCGCCAAGGTACTACAGTTGGGCTCATCAGTTAGATGCTGTAGTACCCTTATAAGACGCAAAATATTAGTCGATGGCTACCGACACAAACAAAATTTACAGCTTTCAAACAGTAAATTATATTTTTCTAGGGGAATTCGGTGGAATTCAGACACCTAGAAAATAATGCCCGTGGTCTGGCTTGTGTAATTTTAAGAAGAAATGTAAAAACAATACAAACATATGTACGTAGGTTTTGCTTTTGTTCTTTTATTTTGTGGAATCTTCTTTTAATTTTAATTTTTGTTTATTTTGTGACCTTTAGTCCAAATTATGCGTTTCGCCCAGGTACTACAGTTGGGCTCATCAGTTAGATGATGCAGTACCCTCCTAAGGCGCAAACTATTAGTCGATGGCTACCGACACAAAGAAAATTTACAGCTTTCAAACACTGAATTATATTTTTCTAGGGGAATTCGGTCGAATTCAGACACCTGGCTTGTTTAAATTTAAAAAGATATGTAAAAGCAATACAAACGCATGTAAGTATGTATTGCTTCTGTTTTTATTTTGTGGACCCTGCTTTTAATTTTAATTTTTGTTTATTTTGTGACCTTTAGTCCAAATTATGCGTTTCGCCCAGGTACTACAGTTGGGCTCATCAGTTAGATGCTGTAGTACCCTTCTAAGACGCAAAATATTAGTCGATGGCTACCGACACAAATAAAATTTACAGCTTTCAAACACTGTGAATTATATTTTTCTAGGGGAATTCGGTCGAATTCAGACACCTAGAAAATAATGTCCGTGGTCCGGCTTGTTTAATTTTAATAAGATATGTAAGAGCAATACAAACGCATGTACGTAGGTATTGCTTTTGTTTTTATTTTGTGGACTCTGGTTTTAATTTTAATTTTTATTTATTTTGTGATCTTTAGTCCAAATTATGCGTTTCGCCCAGGTACTACAGTTGGGCTCATCAGTTAGATGATGCAGTACCCTCCTAAGCCGCAAACTATTAGTCGATGGCTACCGACACAAAGAAAATTTACAGCTTTCAAACACTGAATTATATTTTTCTAGGGGAATTCGGTCGAATTCAGACACCTGGCTTGTTTAAATTTAAAAAGATATGTAAAAGCAATACAAACGCATGTACGTAGGTATTGCTTTTGTTTTTATTTTGTGGACTCTGGTTTTAATTTTAATTTTTATTTATTTTGTGATCTTTAGTCCAAATTATGCGTTTCGCCCAGGTACTACAGTTGGGCTCATCAGTTAGATGCTGTAGTACCCTTCTAAGACGCAAAATATTAGTCGATGGCTACCGACACATAAAATTTAAAGCTTTCAAACACTGAATTATATTTTTCTAGGGGAATTCGGTCGAATTCAGACACCTAGAAAATAATGCCCGTGGACTGGCTTGTTTAATTTTAAGAAGAAATGTAAAAACAATACAAACGCGTGAGCATACAGCTATTGCTTTTGTTCTTCTTTGTGGACTCTGCTTTTAATTTTTGTTTATTTTGTGAACCTTAGTCTAAATTATGCGTTTCGCCCAGGTACTACAGTTGGGCTCATCAGTTAGATGCTGTAGTACCCTTCTCAGACGCAAAATATTAGACGATGGCTACCCACACAAATAAAATTTACAGCTTAACACTGTGAATTATATTTTTGTAGGAGAATTCGGTCGAATTCAGAACGCTAGAAAATAATGGCCGTGGTCTGGCTTGTTTAATTTTAAGAAGAAATGTAAAAACAGTACAAATGCATGTGCATACGTAGGTATTGCTTTTGTTCTTTTTTTGTTTACTCTGCTTTTAATTTTAATTTTGTTCTTTTGTCCAAATTATGCGTTTCGCCCAGGTACTACAGTTTGGCTCATCAGTTAGATGCTGTATTACCCTCGTAAGACGCAAACTATTAGTCGATGGCTACCGACACAAATAAAATTTACAGCTTTCAAACACTGTGAATTATATTTTTCTAGGGGAATTCGGTCGAATTCAGACACCTAGAAAATAATGTCCGTGGTCCGGCTTGTTTAATTTTAATAAGATATGTAAGAGCAATACAAACGCATGTACGTAGGTATTGCTTTTGTTTTTATTTTGTGGACTCTGGTTTTAATTTTAATTTTTATTTATTTTGTGATCTTTAGTCCAAATTATGCGTTTCGCCCAGGTACTACAGTTGGGCTCATCAGTTAGATGTCGTAGTACCCTTCTAAGACGCAAAATATTGGTCGATGGCTACCGACACATAAAATTTAAAGCTTTGAAACACTGAATTATATTTTTCTAGGGGAATTCGGTCGAATTCAGACACCTAGAAAATAATGCCCGTGGTCTGGCTTGTTTAATTTTAAGAAGAAATGTAAAAACAATACAAACGCGTGAGCATACGTAGCTATTGCTTTTGTTCTTCTTTGTGGACTCTGCTTTTAATTTTTGTTTATTTTGTGAACCTTAGTCTAAATTATGCGTTTCGCCCAGGTACTACAGTTGGGCTCATCAGTTAGATGCTGTAGTACCCTTCTCAGACGCAAAATATTAGTCGATGGCTACCCACACAAATAAAATTTACAGCTTAACACTGTGAATTATATTTTTGTAGGAGAATTCGGTCGAATTCAGAACGCTAGAAAATAATGGCCGTGGTCTGGCTTGTTTAATTTTAAGAAGAAATGTAAAAACAGTACAAATGCATGTGCATACGTAGGTATTGCTTTTGTTCTTTTTTTGTTTACTCTGCTTTTAATTTTAATTTTGTTCTTTTGTCCAAATTATGCGTTTCGCCCAGGTACTACAGTTTGGCTCATCAGTTAGATGCTGTATTACCCTCGTAAGACGCAAACTATTAGTCGATGGCTACCGACACAAATAAAATTTACAGCTTTTAAACAGTTAGTTATATTTTTCTAGGGGAATTCGGTGGAATTCAGACACCTAGAAAATAATGCCCGTGGTCTGGCTTGTGTAATTTTAAGAAGAAATGTAAAAACAATACAAACATATGTACGTAGGTTTTGCTTTTCTTCTTTTTTTTTTGTGGAATCTTCTTTTAATTTTAATTTTTGTTTATTTTGTGACCTTTAGTCCAAATTATGCGTTTCGCCCAGGTACTACAGTTGGGCTCATCAGTTAGATGATGCAGTACCCTCCTAAGGCGCAAACTATTAGTCAATGGCTACCGACACATAAAATTTAAAGCTTTCAAACACTGAATTATATTTTTGTAGGGGAATTCGGTCGAATTCAGACACCTAGAAAATAATGCCCGTGGTCTGGCTTGTTTAATTTTAAGAAGAAATGTAAAAACAATACAAACGCGTGAGCATACGTAGCTATTGCTTTTGTTCTTTTTTGTGGACTCTGCTTTTAATTTTTGTTTATTTTGTGACCCTTAGTCTAAATTATGCGTTTCGCCCAGGTACTACAGTTTTGCTCATCAGTTAGATGCTGTAGTACCCTTCTAAGACTCAAAATATTAGTCTATGGCTACCCACACAAATAAAATTTACAGCTTGACACTGTGAATTATATTTTGGTAGGAGAATTCGGTCGAATTCAGAACGCTAGAAAATAATGGCCGTGGTCTGGCTTGTTTAATTTTAAGAAGAAATGTAGAAACAATACAAATGCATGTGCATACGTAGGTATTGCTTTTGTTCTTTTTTGTTTACTCTGATTTTAATTTTAATTTTGTTCTTTTGTCCAAATTATGCGTTTCGCCCAGGTACTACAGTTGGGCTCATCAGTTAGATGCTGTAGTACCCTCCTAAGACACAAACTATTAGTCGATGCTACCGACACAAATAAAATTTACAGCTTTCAAACACTGAATTATATTTTTGTAGGAGAATTCGGTCGAATTCAGAACGCTAGAAAATAATGGCCGTGGTCTGGCTTGTTTAATTTTAAGAAGAAATGTAAAAACAATACAAATGCATGTGCATACGTAGGTATTGCTTTTGTTCTTTTTTTGTTTACTCTGATTTTAATTTTAATTCTGTTCTTTTGTCCAAATTATGCTTTTCGCCCAGGTACTACAGTTGGACTCATCAGTTAGATGCTGTAGTACCCTCCTAAGACGCAAACTATTAGTCGATGCTACCGACGCAAATAAAATTTACAGCTTTCAAACACTGAATTATATTTTTATAGGAGAATTCGGTCGAATTCAGAACGCTAGAAAATAATGGCCGTGGTCTGGCTTGTTTAATTTTAAGAAGAAATGTAAAAACAATACAAATACATGTGCATACGTAGGTATTGCTTTTGTTCTTTTTTTGTTTACTCTGCTTTTAATTTTAATTTTGTTCTTTTGTCCAAATTATGCGTTTCGCCCAGGTACTACAGTTGGGCTCATCAGTTAGATGCTGTATTACCCTCGTAAGACGCAAACTATTAGTCGATGGCTACCGACACAAACAAAATTTACAGCTTTCAACCAGTGAATTATATTTTCCTAGGGGAATTCGGTCGAATTCAGACACCTAGAAAATAATGCCCGTGGTCTGGCTTGTGTAATTTTAAGAAGAAATGTCAAAACAATACAAACATATGTACGTAGGTTTTGCTTTTGTTCTTTTTTTTTGTGGAATCTTCTTTTAATTTTAATTTTTGTTTATTTTGTGACCTTTAGTCCAAATTATCTGTTTCGCCAGGTACTACAGTTGGGCTCATCAGTTAGATGATGCAGTACCCTCCTAAGGCGCAAACTATTAGTCGATGGCTACCGACACAAAGAAAATTTACAGCTTTCAAACACTGAATTATATTTTTCTAGGGGAATTCGGTCGAATTCAGACACCTAGAAAATAATGTCCGTGGTCTGGCTTGTTTAATTTTAAAAAGATATGTAAAAGCAATACAAACGCATGTACGTATGTATTGCTTCTGTTTTTATTTTGTGGACCCTGCTTTTAATTTTAATTTTTGTTTATTTTGTGACCTTTAGTCCAAATTATGCGTTTCGCCCAGGTACTGCAGTTGGGCTCATCAGTTAGATGCTGTAGTACCCTTATAAGACGCAAAATATTAGTCGATGGCTACCGACACAAATAAAATTTACAGCTTTCAAACACTGTGAATTATATTTTTCTAGGGGAATTCGGTCGAATTCAGACACCTAGAAAATAATGTCCGTGGTCCGGCTTGTTTAATTTTAATAAGATATGTAAAAGCAATACAAACGCATGTACGTAGATATTGCTTTTGTTTTTATTTTGTGGACTCTGGTTTTAATTTTAATTTTTATTTATTTTGTGATCGTTAGTCCAAATTATGCGTTTCGCCCAGGTACTACAGTTGGGCTCATCAGTTAGATGCTGTATTACCCTCGTAAGACGCAAACTATTAGTCGATGGCTACCGACACAAACAAAATTTACAGCTTTCAAACAGTGAATTATATTTTCCTAGGGGAATTCGGTCGAATTCAGACACCTAGAAAATAATGCCCGTGGTCTGGCTTGTGTAATTTTAAGAAGAAATGTCAAAACAATACAAACATATGTACGTAGGTTTTGCTTTTGTTCTTTTTTTTTGTGGAATCTGCTTTTAATTTTAATTTTTGTTTATTTTGTGACCTTTAGTCCAAATTATCTGTTTCGCCAGGTACTACAGTTGGGCTCATCAGTTAGATGATGCAGTACCCTCCTAAGGCGCAAACTATTAGTCGATGGCTACCGACACAAAGAAAATTTACAGCTTTCAAACACTGAATTATATTTTTCTAGGGGAATTCGGTCGAATTCAGACACCTAGAAAATAATGTCCGTGGTCTGGCTTGTTTAATTTTAAAAAGATATGTAAAAGCAATACAAACGCATGTACGTATGTATTGCTTCTGTTTTTATTTTGTGGACCCTGCTTTTAATTTTAATTTTTGTTTATTTTGTGACCTTTAGTCCAAATTATGCGTTTCGCCCAGGTACTACAGTTGGGCTCATCAGTTAGATGCTGAAGTACCCTTATAAGACGCAAAATATTAGTCGATGGCTACCGACACAAATAAAATTTACAGCTTTCAAACACTGTGAATTATATTTTTCTAGGGGAATTCGGTCGAATTCAGACACCTAGAAAATAATGTCCGTGGTCCGGCTTGTTTAATTTTAATAAGATATGTAAAAGCAATACAAACGCATGTACGTAGATATTGCTTTTGTTTTTATTTTGTGGACTCTGGTTTTAATTTTAATTTTTATTTATTTTGTGATCGTTAGTCCAAATTATGCGTTTCGCCCAGGTACTACAGTTGGGCTCATCAGTTAGATGCTGTATTACCCTCGTAAGACGCAAACTATTAGTCGATGGCTACCGACACAAATAAAATGTACAGCTTTCAAACAATTATATTTTTCTAGGGGAATTCGGTGGAATTCAGACACCTAGAAAATAATGCCCGTAGTCTGGCTTGTGTAATTTTAAGAAGAAATGTAAAAACAATACAAACGTATGTACGTAGGTTTTGCTTTTGTTCTTTTTTTTGTGGAATCTTCTTTTAATTTTAATTTTTGTTTATTTTGTGACCTTTAGTCCAAATTATCTGTTTCGCCAGGTACTACAGTTGGGCTCATCAGTTAGATGCTGTAGTACCCTTCTAAGACGCAAAATATTAGACGACGGCTACCGACACAAAGAAAATTTACAGCTTTCAAACACTGAATTATATTTTTCTAGGGGAATTCGGTCGAATTCAGACACCTAGAAAATAATGTCCGTGGTCTGGCTTGTTTAATTTTAAAAAGATATGTAAAAGCAATACAAACGCATGTACGTATGTATTGCTTCTGTTTTTATTTTGTGGACCCTGCTTTTAATTTTAATTTTTGTTTATTTTGGGACCTTTAGTCCAAATTATGCGTTTCGCCAAGGTACTACAGTTGGGCTCATCAGTTAGATGCTGTAGTACCCTTATAAGACGCAAAATATTAGTCGATGGCTACCGACACAAACAAAATTTACAGCTTTCAAACAGTAAATTATATTTTTCTAGGGGAATTCGGTGGAATTCAGACACCTAGAAAATAATGCCCGTGGTCTGGCTTGTGTAATTTTAAGAAGAAATGTAAAAACAATACAAACATATGTACGTAGGTTTTGCTTTTGTTCTTTTATTTTGTGGAATCTTCTTTTAATTTTAATTTTTGTTTATTTTGTGACCTTTAGTCCAAATTATGCGTTTCGCCAAGGTACTACAGTTGGGCTCATCAGTTAGATGATGCAGTACCCTCCTAAGGCGCAAACTATTAGTCGATGGCTACCGACACAAAGAAAATTTACAGCTTTCAAACACTGAATTATATTTTTCTAGGGGAATTCGGTCGAATTCAGACACCTGGCTTGTTTAAATTTAAAAAGATATGTAAAAGCAATACAAACGCATGTAAGTATGTATTGCTTCTGTTTTTATTTTGTGGACCCTGCTTTTAATTTTAATTTTTGTTTATTTTGTGACCTTTAGTCCAAATTATGCGTTTCGCCCAGGTACTACAGTTGGGCTCATCAGTTAGATGCTGTAGTACCCTTCTAAGACGCAAAATATTAGTCGATGGCTACCGACACAAATAAAATTTACAGCTTTCAAACACTGTGAATTATATTTTTCTAGGGGAATTCGGTCGAATTCAGACACCTAGAAAATAATGTCCGTGGTCCGGCTTGTTTAATTTTAATAAGATATGTAAGAGCAATACAAACGCATGTACGTAGGTATTGCTTTTGTTTTTATTTTGTGGACTCTGGTTTTAATTTTAATTTTTATTTATTTTGTGATCTTTAGTCCAAATTATGCGTTTCGCCCAGGTACTACAGTTGGGCTCATCAGTTAGATGATGCAGTAACCTCCTAAGCCGCAAACTATTAGTCGATGGCTACCGACACAAAGAAAATTTACAGCTTTCAAACACTGAATTATATTTTTCTAGGGGAATTCGGTCGAATTCAGACACCTGGCTTGTTTAAATTTAAAAAGATATGTAAAAGCAATACAAACGCATGTACGTAGGTATTGCTTTTGTTTTTATTTTGTGGACTCTGGTTTTAATTTTAATTTTTATTTATTTTGTGATCTTTAGTCCAAATTATGCGTTTCGCCCAGGTACTACAGTTGGGCTCATCAGTTAGATGCTGTAGTACCCTTCTAAGACGCAAAATATTAGTCGATGGCTACCGACACATAAAATTTAAAGCTTTCAAACACTGAATTATATTTTTCTAGGGGAATTCGGTCGAATTCAGACACCTAGAAAATAATGCCCGTGGACTGGCTTGTTTAATTTTAAGAAGAAATGTAAAAACAATACAAACGCGTGAGCATACGTAGCTATTGCTTTTGTTCTTCTTTGTGGACTCTGCTTTTAATTTTTGTTTATTTTGTGAACCTTAGTCTAAATTATGCGTTTCGCCCAGGTACTACAGTTGGGCTCATCAGTTAGATGCTGTAGTACCCTTCTCAGACGCAAAATATTAGACGATGGCTACCCACACAAATAAAACTTACAGCTTAACACTGTGAATTATATTTTTGTAGGAGAATTCGGTCGAATTCAGAACGCTAGAAAATAATGGCCGTGGTCTGGCTTGTTTAATTTTAAGAAGAAATGTAAAAACAGTACAAATGCATGTGCATACGTAGGTATTGCTTTTGTTCTTTTTTTGTTTACTCTGCTTTTAATTTTAATTTTGTTCTTTTGTCCAAATTATGCGTTTCGCCCAGGTACTACAGTTTGGCTCATCAGTTAGATGCTGTATTACCCTCGTAAGACGCAAACTATTAGTCGATGGCTACCGACACAAATAAAATTTACAGCTTTCAAACACTGTGAATTATATTTTTCTAGGGGAATTCGGTCGAATTCAGACACCTAGAAAATAATGTCCGTGGTCCGGCTTGTTTAATTTTAATAAGATATGTAAGAGCAATACAAACGCATGTACGTAGGTATTGCTTTTGTTTTTATTTTGTGGACTCTGGTTTTAATTTTAATTTTTGTTTATTTTGTGACCTTTAGTCCAAATTATGCGTTTCGCCAAGGTACTACAGTTGGGCTCATCAGTTAGATGATGCAGTACCCTCCTAAGGCGCAAACTATTAGTCGATGGCTACCGACACAAAGAAAATTTACAGCTTTCAAACACTGAATTATATTTTTCTAGGGGAATTCGGTCGAATTCAGACACCTGGCTTGTTTAAATTTAAAAAGATATGTAAAAGCAATACAAACGCATGTAAGTATGTATTGCTTCTGTTTTTATTTTGTGGACCCTGCTTTTAATTTTAATTTTTGTTTATTTTGTGACCTTTAGTCCAAATTATGCGTTTCGCCCAGGTACTACAGTTGGGCTCATCAGTTAGATGCTGTAGTACCCTTCTAAGACGCAAAATATTAGTCGATGGCTACCGACACAAATAAAATTTACAGCTTTCAAACACTGTGAATTATATTTTTCTAGGGGAATTCGGTCGAATTCAGACACCTAGAAAATAATGTCCGTGGTCCGGCTTGTTTAATTTTAATAAGATATGTAAGAGCAATACAAACGCATGTACGTAGGTATTGCTTTTGTTTTTATTTTGTGGACTCTGGTTTTAATTTTAATTTTTATTTATTTTGTGATCTTTAGTCCAAATTATGCGTTTCGCCCAGGTACTACAGTTGGGCTCATCAGTTAGATGATGCAGTACCCTCCTAAGCCGCAAACTATTAGTCGATGGCTACCGACACAAAGAAAATTTACAGCTTTCAAACACTGAATTATATTTTTCTAGGGGAATTCGGTCGAATTCAGACACCTGGCTTGTTTAAATTTAAAAAGATATGTAAAAGCAATACAAACGCATGTACGTAGGTATTGCTTTTGTTTTTATTTTGTGGACTCTGGTTTTAATTTTAATTTTTATTTATTTTGTGATCTTTAGTCCAAATTATGCGTTTCGCCCAGGTACTACAGTTGGGCTCATCAGTTAGATGCTGTAGTACCCTTCTAAGACGCAAAATATTAGTCGATGGCTACCGACACATAAAATTTAAAGCTTTCAAACACTGAATTATATTTTTCTAGGGGAATTCGGTCGAATTCAGACACCTAGAAAATAATGCCCGTGGACTGGCTTGTTTAATTTTAAGAAGAAATGTAAAAACAATACAAACGCGTGAGCATACGTAGCTATTGCTTTTGTTCTTCTTTGTGGACTCTGCTTTTAATTTTTGTTTATTTTGTGAACCTTAGTCTAAATTATGCGTTTCGCCCAGGTACTACAGTTGGGCTCATCAGTTAGATGCTGTAGTACCCTTCTCAGACGCAAAATATTAGACGATGGCTACCCACACAAATAAAATTTACAGCTTAACACTGTGAATTATATTTTTGTAGGAGAATTCGGTCGAATTCAGAACGCTAGAAAATAATGGCCGTGGTCTGGCTTGTTTAATTTTAAGAAGAAATGTAAAAACAGTACAAATGCATGTGCATACGTAGGTATTGCTTTTGTTCTTTTTTTGTTTACTCTGCTTTTAATTTTAATTTTGTTCTTTTGTCCAAATTATGCGTTTCGCCCAGGTACTACAGTTTGGCTCATCAGTTAGATGCTGTATTACCCTCGTAAGACGCAAACTATTAGTCGATGGCTACCGACACAAATAAAATTTACAGCTTTCAAACACTGTGAATTATATTTTTCTAGGGTAATTCGGTCGAATTCAGACACCTAGAAAATAATGTCCGTGGTCCGGCTTGTTTAATTTTAATAAGATATGTAAGAGCAATACAAACGCATGTACGTAGGTATTGCTTTTGTTTTTATTTTGTGGACTCTGGTTTTAATTTTAATTTTTATTTATTTTGTGATCTTTAGTCCAAATTATGCGTTTCGCCCAGGTACTACAGTTGGGCTCATCAGTTAGATGTTGTAGTACCCTTCTAAGACGCAAAATATTGGTCGATGGCTACCGACACATAAAATTTAAAGCTTTGAAACACTGAATTATATTTTTCTAGGGGAATTCGGTCGAATTCAGACACCTAGAAAATAATGCCCGTGGTCTGGCTTGTTTAATTTTAAGAAGAAATGTAAAAACAATACAAACGCGTGAGCATACGTAGCTATTGCTTTTGTTCTTCTTTGTGGACTCTGCTTTTAATTTTTGTTTATTTTGTGAACCTTAGTCTAAATTATGCGTTTCGCCCAGGTACTACAGTTGGGCTCATCAGTTAGATGCTGTAGTACCCTTCTCAGACGCAAAATATTAGTCGATGGCTACCCACACAAATAAAATTTACAGCTTAACACTGTGAATTATATTTTTGTAGGAGAATTCGGTCGAATTCAGAACGCTAGAAAATAATGGCCGTGGTCTGGCTTGTTTAATTTTAAGAAGAAATGTAAAAACAGTACAAATGCATGTGCATACGTAGGTATTGCTTTTGTTCTTTTTTTGTTTACTCTGCTTTTAATTTTAATTTTGTTCTTTTGTCCAAATTATGCGTTTCGCCCAGGTACTACAGTTTGGCTCATCAGTTAGATGCTGTATTACTCTCGTAAGACGCAAACTATTAGTCGATGGCTACCGACACAAATAAAATTTACAGCTTTTAAACAGTTAGTTATATTTTTCTAGGGGAATTCGGTGGAATTCAGACACCTAGAAAATAATGCCCGTGGTCTGGCTTGTGTAATTTTAAGAAGAAATGTAAAAACAATACAAACATATGTACGTAGGTTTTGCTTTTCTTCTTTTTTTTTTGTGGAATCTTCTTTTAATTTTAATTTTTGTTTATTTTGTGACCTTTAGTCCAAATTATGCGTTTCGCCCAGGTACTACAGTTGGGCTCATCAGTTAGATGATGCAGTACCCTCCTAAGGCGCAAACTATTAGTCGATGGCTACCGACACATAAAATTTAAAGCTTTCAAACACTGAATTATATTTTTGTAGGGGAATTCGGTCGAATTCAGACACCTAGAAAATAATGCCCGTGGTCTGGCTTGTTTAATTTTAAGAAGAAATGTAAAAACAATACAAACGCGTGAGCATACGTAGCTATTGCTTTTGTTCTTCTTTGTGGACTCTGCTTTTAATTTTTGTTTATTTTGTGACCCTTAGTCTAAATTATGCGTTTCGCCCAGGTACTACAGTTGGGCTCATCAGTTAGATGCTGTAGTACCCTTCTAAGACGCAAAATATTAGTCGATGGCTACCCACAAAAATAAAATTTACAGCTTAACACTGTGAATTATATTTTTGTAGGAGAATTCGGTCGAATTCAGAACGCTAGAAAATAATGGCCGTGGTCTGGCTTATTTAATTTTAAGAAGAAATGTAAAAACAGTACAAATGCATGTGCATACGTAGGTATTGCTTTTGTTCTTTTTTTTGTTTACTCTGCTTTTAATTTTAATTTTGTTCTTTTGTCCAAATTATGCGTTTCGCCCAGGTACTACAGTTGGGCTCATCAGTTAGATGATGCATTACCCTCCTAAGGCGCAAACTATTAGTCGATGGCTACCGACACAAAGAAAATTTACAGCTTTCAAACACTGAATTATATTTTTCTAGGGGAATTCGGTCGAATTCAGACACCTAGAAAATAATGTCCGTGGTCTGGCTTGTTTAATTTTAAAAAGATATGTAAAAGCAATACAAACGCATGTACGTATGTATTGCTTCTGTTTTTATTTTGTGGACCCTGCTTTTAATTTTAATTTTTGTTTATTTTGTGACATTTAGTCCAAATTATGCGTTTCGCCCAGGTACTACAGTTGGGCTCATCAGTTAGATGCTGTAGTACCCTTCTAAGACGCAAAATATTAGTCGATGGCTACCGACACATAAAATTTAAAGCTTTCAAACACTGAATTATATTTTTCTAGGGGAATTCGGTCGAATTCAGACACCTAGAAAATAATGCCCGTGGTTTGGCTTGTTTAATTTTAAGAAGAAATGTAAAAACAATACAAACGCGTGAGCATACGTAGCTATTGCTTTTGTTCTTCTTTGTGGACTCTGCTTTTAATTTTTGTTTATTTTGTGAACCTTAGTCTAAATTATGCGTTTCGCCCAGGTACTACAGTTGGGCTCATCAGTTAGATGCTGTAGTACCCTTCTCAGACGCAAAATATTAGTCGATGGCTACCCACACAAATAAAATTTACAGCTTAACACTGTGAATTATATTTTTGTAGGAGAATTCGGTCGAATTCAGAACGCTGGAAAATAATGGCCGTGGTCTGGCTTGTTTAATTTTAAGAAGAAATGTAAAAACAGTACAAATGCATGTGCATACGTAGGTATTGCTTTTGTTCTTTTTTTGTTTACTCTGCTTTTAATTTCAATTTTGTTCTTTTGTCCAAATTATGCGTTTCGCCCAGGTACTACAGTTTGGCTCATCAGTTAGATGCTGTATTACCCTCGTAAGACGCAAACTATTAGTCGATGGCTACCGACACAAATAAAATTTACAGCTTTCAAACAGTTAATTATATTTTTCTAGTGGAACTCGGTGGAATTCAGACACCTAGAAAATAATGCCCGTGGTCTGGCTTGTGTAATTTTAAGAAGAAATGTAAAAACAATACAAACGTATGTACGTAGGTTTTGCTTTTGTTCTTTTTTTTTGTGGAATCTTCTTTTAATTTTAATTTTTGTTTATTTTGTGACCTTTAGTCCAAATTATGCGTTTCGCCCAGGTACTACAGTTGGGCTCATCAGTTAGATGATGCATTACCCTCCTAAGGCGCAAACTATTAGTCGATGGCTACCGACACAAAGAAAATTTACAGCTTTCAAACACTGAATTATATTTTTCTAGGGGAATTCGGTCGAATTCAGACACCTAGAAAATAATGTCCGTGGTCCGGCTTGTTTAATTTTAATAAGATATGTAAGAGCAATACAAACGCATGTACGTAGGTATTGCTTTTGTTTTTATTTTGTGGACTCTGGTTTTAATTTTAATTTTTGTTTATTTTGTGACCTTTAGTCCAAATTATGCGTTTCGCCAAGGTACTACAGTTGGGCTCATCAGTTAGATGATGCAGTACCCTCCTAAGGCGCAAACTATTAGTCGATGGCTACCGACACAAAGAAAATTTACAGCTTTCAAACACTGAATTATATTTTTCTAGGGGAATTCGGTCGAATTCAGACACCTGGCTTGTTTAAATTTAAAAAGATATGTAAAAGCAATACAAACGCATGTAAGTATGTATTGCTTCTGTTTTTATTTTGTGGACCCTGCTTTTAATTTTAATTTTTGTTTATTTTGTGACCTTTAGTCCAAATTATGCGTTTCGCCCAGGTACTACAGTTGGGCTCATCAGTTAGATGCTGTAGTACCCTTCTAAGACGCAAAATATTAGTCGATGGCTACCGACACAAATAAAATTTACAGCTTTCAAACACTGTGAATTATATTTTTCTAGGGGAATTCGGTCGAATTCAGACACCTAGAAAATAATGTCCGTGGTCCGGCTTGTTTAATTTTAATAAGATATGTAAGAGCAATACAAACGCATGTACGTAGGTATTGCTTTTGTTTTTATTTTGTGGACTCTGGTTTTAATTTTAATTTTTATTTATTTTGTGATCTTTAGTCCAAATTATGCGTTTCGCCCAGGTACTACAGTTGGGCTCATCAGTTAGATGATGCAGTACCCTCCTAAGCCGCAAACTATTAGTCGATGGCTACCGACACAAAGAAAATTTACAGCTTTCAAACACTGAATTATATTTTTCTAGGGGAATTCGGTCGAATTCAGACACCTGGCTTGTTTAAATTTAAAAAGATATGTAAAAGCAATACAAACGCATGTACGTAGGTATTGCTTTTGTTTTTATTTTGTGGACTCTGGTTTTAATTTTAATTTTTATTTATTTTGTGATCTTTAGTCCAAATTATGCGTTTCGCCCAGGTACTACAGTTGGGCTCATCAGTTAGATGCTGTAGTACCCTTCTAAGACGCAAAATATTAGTCGATGGCTACCGACACATAAAATTTAAAGCTTTCAAACACTGAATTATATTTTTCTAGGGGAATTCGGTCGAATTCAGACACCTAGAAAATAATGCCCGTGGACTGGCTTGTTTAATTTTAAGAAGAAATGTAAAAACAATACAAACGCGTGAGCATACGTAGCTATTGCTTTTGTTCTTCTTTGTGGACTCTGCTTTTAATTTTTGTTTATTTTGTGAACCTTAGTCTAAATTATGCGTTTCGCCCAGGTACTACAGTTGGGCTCATCAGTTAGATGCTGTAGTACCCTTCTCAGACGCAAAATATTAGACGATGGCTACCCACACAAATAAAATTTACAGCTTAACACTGTGAATTATATTTTTGTAGGAGAATTCGGTCGAATTCAGAACGCTAGAAAATAATGGCCGTGGTCTGGCTTGTTTAATTTTAAGAAGAAATGTAAAAACAGTACAAATGCATGTGCATACGTAGGTATTGCTTTTGTTCTTTTTTTGTTTACTCTGCTTTTAATTTTAATTTTGTTCTTTTGTCCAAATTATGCGTTTCGCCCAGGTACTACAGTTTGGCTCATCAGTTAGATGCTGTATTACCCTCGTAAGACGCAAACTATTAGTCGATGGCTACCGACACAAATAAAATTTACAGCTTTCAAACACTGTGAATTATATTTTTCTAGGGTAATTCGGTCGAATTCAGACACCTAGAAAATAATGTCCGTGGTCCGGCTTGTTTAATTTTAATAAGATATGTAAGAGCAATACAAACGCATGTACGTAGGTATTGCTTTTGTTTTTATTTTGTGGACTCTGGTTTTAATTTTAATTTTTATTTATTTTGTGATCTTTAGTCCAAATTATGCGTTTCGCCCAGGTACTACAGTTGGGCTCATCAGTTAGATGTTGTAGTACCCTTCTAAGACGCAAAATATTGGTCGATGGCTACCGACACATAAAATTTAAAGCTTTGAAACACTGAATTATATTTTTCTAGGGGAATTCGGTCGAATTCAGACACCTAGAAAATAATGCCCGTGGTCTGGCTTGTTTAATTTTAAGAAGAAATGTAAAAACAATACAAACGCGTGAGCATACGTAGCTATTGCTTTTGTTCTTCTTTGTGGACTCTGCTTTTAATTTTTGTTTATTTTGTGAACCTTAGTCTAAATTATGCGTTTCGCCCAGGTACTACAGTTGGGCTCATCAGTTAGATGCTGTAGTACCCTTCTCAGACGCAAAATATTAGTCGATGGCTACCCACACAAATAAAATTTACAGCTTAACACTGTGAATTATATTTTTGTAGGAGAATTCGGTCGAATTCAGAACGCTAGAAAATAATGGCCGTGGTCTGGCTTGTTTAATTTTAAGAAGAAATGTAAAAACAGTACAAATGCATGTGCATACGTAGGTATTGCTTTTGTTCTTTTTTTGTTTACTCTGCTTTTAATTTTAATTTTGTTCTTTTGTCCAAATTATGCGTTTCGCCCAGGTACTACAGTTTGGCTCATCAGTTAGATGCTGTATTACTCTCGTAAGACGCAAACTATTAGTCGATGGCTACCGACACAAATAAAATTTACAGCTTTTAAACAGTTAGTTATATTTTTCTAGGGGAATTCGGTGGAATTCAGACACCTAGAAAATAATGCCCGTGGTCTGGCTTGTGTAATTTTAAGAAGAAATGTAAAAACAATACAAACATATGTACGTAGGTTTTGCTTTTCTTCTTTTTTTTTTGTGGAATCTTCTTTTAATTTTAATTTTTGTTTATTTTGTGACCTTTAGTCCAAATTATGCGTTTCGCCCAGGTACTACAGTTGGGCTCATCAGTTAGATGATGCAGTACCCTCCTAAGGCGCAAACTATTAGTCGATGGCTACCGACACATAAAATTTAAAGCTTTCAAACACTGAATTATATTTTTGTAGGGGAATTCGGTCGAATTCAGACACCTAGAAAATAATGCCCGTGGTCTGGCTTGTTTAATTTTAAGAAGAAATGTAAAAACAATACAAACGCGTGAGCATACGTAGCTATTGCTTTTGTTCTTCTTTGTGGACTCTGCTTTTAATTTTTGTTTATTTTGTGACCCTTAGTCTAAATTATGCGTTTCGCCCAGGTACTACAGTTGGGCTCATCAGTTAGATGCTGTAGTACCCTTCTAAGACGCAAAATATTAGTCGATGGCTACCCACAAAAATAAAATTTACAGCTTAACACTGTGAATTATATTTTTGTAGGAGAATTCGGTCGAATTCAGAACGCTAGAAAATAATGGCCGTGGTCTGGCTTATTTAATTTTAAGAAGAAATGTAAAAACAGTACAAATGCATGTGCATACGTAGGTATTGCTTTTGTTCTTTTTTTTGTTTACTCTGCTTTTAATTTTAATTTTGTTCTTTTGTCCAAATTATGCGTTTCGCCCAGGTACTACAGTTGGGCTCATCAGTTAGATGATGCATTACCCTCCTAAGGCGCAAACTATTAGTCGATGGCTACCGACACAAAGAAAATTTACAGCTTTCAAACACTGAATTATATTTTTCTAGGGGAATTCGGTCGAATTCAGACACCTAGAAAATAATGTCCGTGGTCTGGCTTGTTTAATTTTAAAAAGATATGTAAAAGCAATACAAACGCATGTACGTATGTATTGCTTCTGTTTTTATTTTGTGGACCCTGCTTTTAATTTTAATTTTTGTTTATTTTGTGACATTTAGTCCAAATTATGCGTTTCGCCCAGGTACTACAGTTGGGCTCATCAGTTAGATGCTGTAGTACCCTTCTAAGACGCAAAATATTAGTCGATGGCTACCGACACATAAAATTTAAAGCTTTCAAACACTGAATTATATTTTTCTAGGGGAATTCGGTCGAATTCAGACACCTAGAAAATAATGCCCGTGGTTTGGCTTGTTTAATTTTAAGAAGAAATGTAAAAACAATACAAACGCGTGAGCATACGTAGCTATTGCTTTTGTTCTTCTTTGTGGACTCTGCTTTTAATTTTTGTTTATTTTGTGAACCTTAGTCTAAATTATGCGTTTCGCCCAGGTACTACAGTTGGGCTCATCAGTTAGATGCTGTAGTACCCTTCTCAGACGCAAAATATTAGTCGATGGCTACCCACACAAATAAAATTTACAGCTTAACACTGTGAATTATATTTTTGTAGGAGAATTCGGTCGAATTCAGAACGCTGGAAAATAATGGCCGTGGTCTGGCTTGTTTAATTTTAAGAAGAAATGTAAAAACAGTACAAATGCATGTGCATACGTAGGTATTGCTTTTGTTCTTTTTTTGTTTACTCTGCTTTTAATTTCAATTTTGTTCTTTTGTCCAAATTATGCGTTTCGCCCAGGTACTACAGTTTGGCTCATCAGTTAGATGCTGTATTACCCTCGTAAGACGCAAACTATTAGTCGATGGCTACCGACACAAATAAAATTTACAGCTTTCAAACAGTTAATTATATTTTTCTAGTGGAACTCGGTGGAATTCAGACACCTAGAAAATAATGCCCGTGGTCTGGCTTGTGTAATTTTAAGAAGAAATGTAAAAACAATACAAACGTATGTACGTAGGTTTTGCTTTTGTTCTTTTTTTTTGTGGAATCTTCTTTTAATTTTAATTTTTGTTTATTTTGTGACCTTTAGTCCAAATTATGCGTTTCGCCCAGGTACTACAGTTGGGCTCATCAGTTAGATGATGCATTACCCTCCTAAGGCGCAAACTATTAGTCGATGGCTACCGACACAAAGAAAATTTACAGCTTTCAAACACTGAATTATATTTTTCTAGGGGAATTCGGTCGAATTCAGACACCTAGAAAATAATGTCCGTGGTCTGGCTTGTTTAATTTTAAAAAGATATGTAAAAGCAATACAAACGCATGTACGTATGTATTGCTTCTGTTTTTATTTTGTGGACCCTGCTTTTAATTTTAATTTTTGTTTATTTTGTGACCGTTAGTCCAAATTATGCGTTTCGCCCAGGTACTACAGTTGGGCTCATCAGTTAGATGCTGTAGTACCCTTCTAAGACGCAAAATATTAGTCGATGGCTACCGACACATAAAATTTAAAACTTTCAAACACTGAATTATATTTTTCTAGGGGAATTCGGTCGAATTCAGACACCTAGAAAATAATGCCCGTGGTCTGGCTTGTTTAATTTTAAGAAGAAATGTAA
Organism: Philhelius pedissequus; assembly: GCA_910595825.1. NCBI lineage: Eukaryota > Metazoa > Arthropoda > Insecta > Diptera > Syrphidae > Philhelius > Philhelius pedissequus. Next base: position 206,146,676 of record OU343160.1, read on the forward strand.
AAACAATACAAACGCGTGAGCATACGTAGCTATTGCTTTTGTTTTTCTTTGTGGACTCTGCTTTTAATTTTTGTTTATTTTGTGAACTTTAGTCTAAATTATGCGTTTCGCCCAGGTACTACAGTTGGGCTCATCAGTTAGATGTTGTAGTACCCTTCTCAGACGCAAAATATTAGTCGATGGCTACCCACACAAATAAAATTTACAGCTTAACACTGTGAATTATATTTTTGTAGGAGAATTCGGTCGAATTCAGAACGCTAGAAAATAATGGCCGTGGTCTGGCTTGTTTAATTTTAAGAAGAAATGTAAAAACAGTACAAATGCATGTGCATACGTAGGTATTGCTTTTATTCTTTTTTTGTTTACTCTGCTTTTAATTTTAATTTTGTTCTTTTGTCCAAATTATGCGTTTCGCCCAGGTACTACAGTTTGGCTCATCAGTTAGATGCTGTATTACCCTCGTAAGACGCAAATTATTAGTCGATGGCTACCGACACAAATAAAATTTACAGCTTTCAAACAGTTAGTTATATTTTTCTAGGGGAATTCGGTGGAATTCAGACACCTAGAAAATAATGCCCGTGGTCTGGCTTGTGTAATTTTAAGAAGAAATGTAAAAACAATACAAACATATGTACGTAGGTTTTGCTTTTCTTCTTTTTTTTTTGTGGAATCTTCTTTTAATTTTAATTTTTGTTTATTTTGTGACCTTTAGTCCAAATTATGCGTTTCGCCCAGGAACTACAGTTGGGCTCATCAGTTAGATGATGCAGTACCCTCCTAAGGCGCAAACTATTAGTCGATGGCTACCGACACATAAAATTTAAAGCTTTCAAATACTGAATTATATTTTTCTAGGGGAATTCGGTCGAATTCAGACACTTAGAAAATAATGTCCGTGGTATGGCTTGTTTAATTTTAAAAAGATATGTAAAAGCAATACAAACGCATGTACGTAGGTATTGCTTCTGTTCTTTTTTTGTGGAATCTGCTTTTAATTTTAATTTTTGTTTATTTTGTGACCTTTAGTCCGAATTATGGGTTTCGCCCAGGTACTACAGTTGGGCTCATCAGTTAGATGCTGTAGTACCCTTCTCAGACGCAAAATATTAGTCGATGGCTACCGACACAAATTAAATTTACAGCTTTCAAACACTGTAAATTATATTTTTCTAGGGGAATTCGGTCGAATTCAGACACCTAGAAAATAATGTCCGTGGTCCGGCTTGTTTAATTTTAAGAAGAAATGTAAAAACAATACAAACGCGTGAGCATACGTAGCTATTGCTTTTGTTCTTCTTTGTGGACTCTGCTTTTAATTTTTGTTTATTTTGTGACCTTTAGTCTTAATTATGCGTTTCGCCCAGGTACTACAGTTGGGCTCATCAGTTAGATGCTGTAGTACCCTTCTAAGACGCAAAATATTAGTCGATGGCTATCGACACAAATAAAATTTACAGCTTTCAAACACTGAATTATATTTTTCTGGGGGAATTGGGTCGAATTCAGACACCTAGAAAATAATGCCCGTGGTCTGGCTTGTTTAATTTTAAGAAGAAATGTAAAAAAAATACAAACGCGTGAGCATACGTAGCTATTGCTTTTGTTCTTCTTTTGTGGACTCTGCTTTTAATTTTTGTTTATTTTGTGACCTTTAGTCCAAATTATGCGTTTCGCCCAGGTACTATAGTTGGGCTCATCAGTTAGATGCTGTAGTACCCTTCTAAGACGCAAAATATTTGTCGATGGCTACGGACATAAATAAAATTTACAGCTTTCAAACACTGTGAATTATATTTTTCTAGGGGAATTCGGTCGAATTCCGACACCTAGAAAATAATGCCCGTTGTCTGGCTTGTTTAATATTAAGAAGAAATGTAAAAACAATACAAACGTATGTACGTAGGTTTCGCTTTTATTCTTTTTTTGTTGACTCTGCTTTTAATTTTAATTTTGTTCTTTTGTGGACACATCAGTTAGATACTGTAGTACCCTCCTAAGACGCAAACTATTAGTCGATGGCTACCGACACAAATATATAAAATGTACAGCTTTCAAACACTGAATTATATTTTTCAAGGGGAATTCGGTCGAATTCAGACACCTAGAAAATAATAACCGTGGTCTGGCTTGTTTAATTTTACGAAGAAATGTAAAAACAATACAAACGTATGTACGTAGGTTTTGCTTTTGTTCTCTTTTTTGTGGAATCTTCTTTTAATTTTAATTTGTGTTTATTTTGTGACCTTTATTCCAAATTATGCGTTTCGCCCAGGTACTACAGTTGGGCCCATCAGTTAGATGCTGTATTACCCTCGTAAGACGCAAACTATTAGTCGATGGCTACCGACACAAATAAAATTTACAGCTTTCAAACAGTTAGTTATATTTTTCTGGGGTAATTCGGTCGAATTAAGACACCTAGAAAATAATGCCCGTGGTCTGGCTTGTTTAATTTTAAGAAGAAATGTAAAAAAAATACAAACGCGTGAGCATACGTAGCTATTGCTTTTGTTCTTCTTTTGTGGACTCTGCTTTTAATTTTTGTTTATTTTGTGACCTTTAGTCCAAATTATGCGTTTCGCCCAGGTAATATAGTTGGGCTCATCAGTTAGATGCTGTAGTACCCTTCTAAGACGCAAAATATTTGTCGATGGCTACGGACACAAATAAAATTTACAGCTTTCAAACACTGTGAATTATATTTTTCTAGGGGAATTCGGTCGAATTCCGACACCTAGAAAATAATGCCCGTTGTCTGGCTTGTTTAATATTAAGAAGAAATGTAAAAACAATACAAACGTATGTACGTAGGTTTCGCTTTTATTCTTTTTTTGTTGACTCTGCTTTTAATTTTAATTTTGTTCTTTTGTGGACTCATCAGTTAGATACTGTAGTACCCTCCTAAGACGCAAACTATTAGTCGATGGCTACTGACACAAATATATAAAATTTACAGCTTTCAAACACTGAATTATATTTTTCAAGGGGAATTCGGTCGAATTCAGACACCTAGAAAATAATTACCGTGGTCTGGCTTGTTTAATTTTACGAAGAAATGTAAAAACAATACAAACGTATGTACGTAGGTTTTGCTTTTGTTCTCTTTTTTGTGGAATCTTCTTTTAATTTTAATTTGTGTTTATTTTGTGACCTTTATTCCAAATTATGCGTTTCGCCCAGGTACTACAGTTGGGCTCATCAGTTAGATGCTGTAGTACCCTCCTAAGGCGCAAACTATAAGTCGATGACTACCGACACAAATAAAATTTACAGCTTTCAAATACTGAATTATATTTTTCTAGGGGAATTCGGTCGAATTCAGACACCTAGAAAATAATGTCCGTGGTCTGGCTTGTTTAATTTTAAAAAGATATGTAAAAGCAATACAAACGCATGTACGTAGGTATTGTTTCTGTTTTTATTTTGTGGACCCTGCTTTTAATTTTAATTTTTGTTTATTTTGTGACCTTTAGTCCAAATTATGCGTTTCGCCATGCATATTATCCAGTGCGGTGGAAGACAGCTGTGGTGCACCCTCTCCCAAAAAAGGGAAAGGACAACTCCAATCCGGCGAATCTCCGATCGATAAGTCTTCTTCCAAGTATCAGCAAAGTATTTGAAAAGGTTATTAATAGAGCCCTGTTCAAATGGGCGGAGGACAAAAATATCATCCCGGATAATCAGTTCACAATTCATGCCGCGGCTAAACTAGTTTCTGATATCCAATAAAACAAAACTAAAAAGCAGTGTACGGGTGCCTGTCTGGTTGATTTGGAGAAGGCCTTCGACGCCGTATGGTTAGAAGGTCTCTATCTAAAGCTAACCAGACTAGGTATAAGTAAACCTCTATTGTATATGCTTTATGACATGCTAAATGGTAGAAAGTTTGTTGTCGAGAGTGGCAATGTAACTTCTACCGCAATTTTTAATATTAAAAATGGTCTTCAGCAGGGAGCGGTTAACTCGCCGATTCTATTCAGCATTTACACCAGCGATCTGATAGGTAGTCTAACTCAGGCAATTGCGTACGCCGACGATCTAATTACGTACAGAACAGCTCATACAGTTGAGGTCATCAAAAATTTGTTGCAGAGTGACTTCGACAAGATTCAGCGATATTGTGATGACTGGAAGTTGAAAATCAACTTCCAGAAATCAGAAACTACTCTGTTTAGGACTCCGTTGTCTAGCGCCTCAAGGGATACGAGAAAGAACTGGCGCAAGCTGGTGATCGTATGGCCACATGGACATCCACTGGCGAGTAAAAGTGTAGTAAAGTACCTTGGCATCTGGTTGGATCAGTACTTGTATTTCGACAGACATATAGGTGCTGCTCTGGCCAAGGCTAGGGGAGCCTTTGCCCTGACAAAACGATTGTTTTATAGCAGTCGTCTTCACAGCAGGGTGAAGGTGATTTGCTACATGGCCCTCATCAGGCCGATGATTGCCTATGGATGCCCGGTGTGGTTCAACGTTGCCCCATCTCAAATGGAAAAGACTCGGGTGTTTGAGAGGCAGTGCCTTCGATGTTGCCTTGGATTACACAGAACACCAGAGTCGGAGTACAAACGATATTATTCCAACCAGGTTCTATACAACGGAGCCAATATAAACAGAATAGATAATTTTTTGTTTAAGCTGATTATGGGGCACGTTGCAAGAGCGATGTCCTCAACTAACAACTTAATTTTTGGGGCGTATTACCCCAATAACGAATATTTCGAGAGTGCGCAGTTAAGTGGCTACATCCCTCCCGAGGCATTCTTCTATTTAGACACTCGATGGCTGATACAGGATGGAGGGGCGGTTCCGCTCATCTACCACGTCAGCCGGAAAACTGTGGATAGGCGACTCCTGTATGGTCGAGACGTCATCGCTCAAGGTGGAGAAGAGCGCGTTCGGTTCAGTAGGACTGTGTCCGATTGGGACCAGAGGGATAGGGTGAAACAGGAGAGCCAGTTCTGGTGGCTCTCTGACCAGCATCATTATATTTAAAGTCGATGAAGATAGTATATCTTGGCCGACTTACATAGATTTAGGCAATTAGGTATAGGGAACAGTCGGGGTGGCACCAAAAAAAAAAAATTAAAAATATGTATGTATGCGAGGGCATACGTGCATGTATCTGCGTGTCTGTACATGTATGTGCGCACGTATATGTATGTGCGTATGTACATGTATGGGTGGGTTGCATGTTGGTGGGTGTCTGCATGCAAGTTAACGACGACAAGTTAACTTAAATGTATCCCACGAAAAATGCTGACATGGTGTCTGGGCGATGACCCCAAATTAGCATTTCAACAAATAATTCCAATTCGTGGAAATGTAGAAAGAAAATATGTTGGGAAACAAATAATAATTCAAGTAAAGCAAATTATGTTGCGTTAGCATAAAATAGGTATTTAAGGTTTAGATTTTAAGCAAACATTGTTCATTAAGTTTAGAGATGCAGAATCGCTGCCAGTTTTTTGTACTGTAAAAATTGAATGAAAAAAATAAATAAAAAAGAAAAAAAATAAAAGTTATTTTTTTTAATAAAAACTAAAACATAAAACTTTAATTGGCGCCCAACGTGGGGCCACTGTGATTGTGTATTGCGGGAAAATAACATCTTATTATACGCCCTCAAGAAGTTCAAAATAAATCGCGCAAAAATATTTTTCAATTAAAAGCCCTTAAGTAGTGCTAATCGTCCCCAAGCGGTACATGTGAAAAAAACCAACACAGTGGCTACCCAATAAAATTGTGACAATAAAGTGAATCGCTAAGTCCCAAAGAGGTACTAACAGCGATATAAAGTAAAATAAACAATACAATAAGTCCCCAAGAGGCACATAGTGACATTTAGTGACAATAAATGCAAAAAACATCATAATAAGTTCCAAAGTGGTACAGAAGCGATGAAAAACATTTGAACCATTGAAACCGTTGGAGAAATTAACAAAGGGCCCTCCAGTAACCAAAAGTAAAAAGGACGCAGTATACCTGCTTGCCGCTCCACAAACATCATGTTCATCATCAGTTTAATTTTGTAAGACATTTTAATTTTTTAAGAATATATTTTTTTAATAACATTTTGAAAATTAATATTTAAAAATTTTTTTTTTATTATTTAAAATAAATCAAAATACACTAATCAAAAAACACAAACATCGATATCCGATATAAATTATTTTAAGAATTTCATTTTTTATAATACAAACTTGCTAATTTATATTGATCGTATAGATTATATTGATTGAATAATTTAAAATCAGGTAAAATACTCTAATCAAAAAACACAAACATCGATATCCGATAGAAATTATTTTAAGAATTTCATTTTTTTTATAATACACACTTGCTAAAAAATGTCTAACCCAAACAATCTGGCTAGGCCTACAATTAATCCAATTAATCCGTCTGGACCTGCCCCAAATAATAACCAAAATAATGCTGGTCTCACTCGTCCCGAACTGCAAAGCGTGGTATTATCTATTGTAAACCACGTGCTTAACACAGAGGGGAGAGATATTATTCAAGCCATCATAAATCCTAACTCCGATCGATTTCGAGGAATCGATCAAACAATCGATCCAGCACAGAGAACTAATCTCGCGGATCTTGACAAGGTCCCGGATGTAGTTAGGTGCCTGAGAGATTTTTCGGGTCAACCCGGAGAATTCAGCTCTTGGAAGAAGAGCGTGGATCGAATTATCCGCCTCTACGAACCTGTCAAAGGTTCACCTAAATATTTCGGTATACTAAACGTTATCCGAAATAAAATTGTAGGAAATGCGGACATCGCATTAGAGTCCTACAATACACCCCTCGATTGGGAATACATTTCCCGATGCCTTACATTGCATTACGCGGATAAACGCGACTTGGGTACACTTGAGTACCAAATGACTTCCCTAGTACAAGGGAACGATACTGTGCAAGGCTTCTATCAAGCCGTTTATTCCCATCTATCCCTAATTTTAAACAAAATAAGTTGCATGGACCTTGGTCCTGAAGCACTCTCCTTGCTCACGAAAACTTATAGAGATAAAGCTCTCGATACGTTTGTAAGAGGTTTCAAAGGAGACTTGCCTAGACTCCTCGGGATTCGTGAACCCGTAGACCTCCCACAGGCCCTCTACCTGTGCCTCAAACTAGAAAATCAAAACTATAGATCAAATTATGCTATAAGTCAACAAGGAGCAATTAAAAAATTCTATCAACCAACTCCCCCAACACTTCCTCCTAGGCGACAAATCCAAAACACCTTTGCTAATAATCAAATTCCGTTCTACTCACAACTCACCTATTTCCCTCAACCTACTACGAACTATAACCAACGATTGTATCTATTCAATAATAATAATATCCCTAGACAGCAACCCTTCAATAATAATCGTTACCAATATCAAACCCCGAATCAAATACAAGGAAATAATATCAGATCACCTCCAAGGCCACAACCATTACCAAATCAAATGGAAACCTCCACTATTGGCACTGCTAGAGTAAACTATGTTAACAGGCCACCACAGCAACAGAGAAATTGGCCACCTGCACCGAAGAGACCTAACAATTTTCCACAGCAACCTAACTATCCAAACAAGTTACAAAGGAATTTCCATCTAAACACTTCATCCCAAGAAAACCCTCCAACCCAAGAATCAGAATTAGAACAATATTACGCTGCACCATATTTAGACAATCAGCAGTATGAACAAAGTTTCAATAACTATCTAGAGCCGTTAACACAAGATCAGGTAGAAGAGAATGTTACCGAAGTTATATCTGAACTAAGTGACATTCATTTTTTAGATTAACAAGCTCTTCGTTGCCATATATCGAAGTTAAATCAGATGGTGGCGAAGTACTTAAAATTTTAATAGATACAGGTTCAAATAAAAATTATATCCAGCCTTCCCTAGTAAAAAACCCTATCCTTAACGACAATAAATTCTATGCCAACTCTATCGGAGGAAACATAGAAATAACTCACCATACTTTTGTAAACTTATTTTGCTTAAAAGATCTAAAAATTAAATTCTTCCTCATGCCGCACCTAAAATCTTTTCAAGGCATTCTTGGAAATGATAGTTTGAAAGAACTATCAGCTGTAATCTACGCGAAACACGACTACATGACTATTAAAGACAGTATAAAAATACGTATTAAACAGCTCGCTGCACAAGCAGTAAATAATGTGTCTTTAAGAACAGAACACATGACAACAGAACAAAAAAATTCGATTAAGTCAATGGCTACTAAATACTTCAAGTTATTTGATGACCCAGACGAAAAACTAACGTACACGACCGTTGTAAAAGGTGAGATTCGAACTTCATCAGATTCCCCTGTTTACACCAGATGCTATCCATACCCAATGGCTCTCAAAGATGAAGTAGAGAGTCAAATAGAAAAACTCCTCAATGATGGTATTATAAGATCTGCAAGATCACCGTACAATTCACCTGTGTGGATTGTCCCCAAAAAATCTGACGCCTCTGGCGAGAAAAAATATCGTTTGGTGATCGACTATCGCAAATTGAATGCCATCACTATAGCTGACCGGTATCCCATTCCGGAAATTAACGAAGTGCTCGCACAATTAGGTCAAAATAAACTTTTCACGGTTATTGATCTAAAGAGTGGTTTCCATCAAATTCCACTTAAAGAAAAAGATATTGAAAAAACAGCTTTCTCGGTGAATAACGGGAAATACGAATTCACCCGGCTGCCTTTTGGGCTGAAAAATGCCCCATCGATTTTTCAAAGAGCGCTTGATGATATACTGAGAGAGCATATAGGAAAAATATGCTTCGTCTACATTGATGATATCATCATATTCAGCAAAGATGAAGATTCACATTTAAACAATATAGAAGTTGTTTTCAAAACTTTAGAAGCTGCAAACATGAAAGTTCAGCTTGATAAATGTGAATTTTTCAAAGAGGAAGTTGAATTTCTTGGATTCATAATTTCTTCAGACGGCATCAAAACTAACCCTGAAAAGGTACATGCAGTTCTTCAATTTCCTACCCCTAAGACACTCAAAGACCTGCGATCTTTCCTAGGTCTGTCAGGGTATTACCGCCGTTTCGTTAAAGACTATGCTAAATTAGCGAAACCCTTAACAGCCCTTTTAAGAGGGGAAGACGGACGACTGTCCAAAAACCTCTCTAACAAAAAATTAATTAATTTAAATGAAGAAGCAATAGAAGCCTTCAATAAAATAAAAAATTCCTTAGCATCAAGAGACACTATACTTACTTACCCTGATTACAGCAAAGAATTTGAACTAACCACCGACGCTTCGAATTACGCCCTCGGAGCAGTACTATCTCAAGAAGACAAGCCTATAATGTTTATTTCCAGAACATTAAGCAAGACCGAAGAAAATTATGCCGCAAACGAAAAAGAGATGCTGGCTATAATTTGGGCTCGTAACACTTTCAGAAATTACTTATATGGCTCGGCAAGAGTCAAAATATTAACTGATCACCAACCTCTGACTTATGCTTTAAGTAGCAAAAATAACAATTCGAAAATGAAGCGCTGGAAAGCAGCATTAGAAGAATATAACTACGAACTGAAATATAAGCCCGGTAAGGCTAACGTAGTTGCTGATGCACTTTCAAGACCACCTATTGATTCTCAAATTAATTCCCTTGCAGAATCCCAACCTTTTGACTCCCAAATTAATTCCCTTACAGCATCCCAACATAGTGATGAAAGTTCATCCCACGAACTTATTCCAGCAGTAGAATTGCCAATCAATATTTTCAAAAATCAACTGATTCTGCTTATAGGCGAAGAAGACAATTTCCAACTTCAATACCCCTTCCCAAATTTCCGCAGACTTACCTTTACACAACCTCGATACACTAAAGAAAATCTTATTTCAATATTTAAACGATACCTAATCCCTACCATAATAAATGGACTAATGACTAACGAAGAAACTATGGGAATCATCCAAAATATATATCCACTTCATTTCAAAAATTACAGAATCCGCTACACACAAACAAAGGTTATTGATATAACCAATCAAACTGAACAAGAAGAACACATCCTTAAAATCCATAATAGAGCACATAGAAATGCTCGCGAAAATAAGGCCCAACTACTCCAAAACTATTATTTTCCTCAAATGAACTCAAAAATTAATAAAATAGTTAAACAATGTCATATATGTCGAGAACACAAATACGATCGACATCCACAGAAACCCGAACTCAAACCAACACCTATTCCCCAATCTCCAGGCCATATTTTACATTTAGATATTTATTCAACTGAAGGACATCTTGTTCTCACCGCTCTAGATAAATTTTCCAAATATGCCCAAACAAAAATTCTAAAGTCCAGAGCCGTACAAGATATAGTAGAACCTTTAAGACAAATTTTATTCTCTTTCGGCGTACCAAAATTAGTTGTCTTTGACAACGAAAAATCCTTTAATGCAGCCTCTATCTGTTTCTTATTGCAAGATCAATTAGGAATAGAAATCTTTAAAACACCTCCATATTCCAGTACAGTCAATGGGCAAGTGGAGCGATTTCACTCCACGCTTTCAGAAATAATGCGTTGCCTCAAAACAGAAAAAATTCATAAATCTTTTCTAGAATTACTAGACAGAGCAGTATACGAGTACAACTGTTCAATTCATTCAACAATAGGGAAAAAACCCATAGAAGTATTTTTTGGAAGAAACGTCAGTACCGATCCGAAACTGTTTGAAAAAGCAAGAAAAGAAAATATAATCAAATTAAAAGAAAAACAAAATATTGATTTGAAATATCACAACAAAAAAAGGCACACATTAAAAAACTATACACCCGGTGACACTATTTACGTTAAAATAAACAAGAGATTAGGTTCCAAGTTATCACCCCGTTTTAAACAAGAAAAAGTTAAAGAAAACAAAACAAAAACTGTAATTACACAATCTGGAAAAGTAGTTCACAAAGCAAATATTAAAAGCTGAAATCAATCTTCTTATCTCCACAGGTATCTTACTTCCTTTATTAATGCTGACGTCAAAATCCTCGATTATTCCAATTCAGAGATAATCGTGCTAAAAACCGGAATAGCAAAAATCCAAACAGGAAATCTTAAATTTATTCATGTTATTGAAATACCCCCTTATGAAGAATTTATATCAAAAACCTCATCCCTAATGAACCAGCACATTCCAAGGAATAATCCATTCTTCCCAATCCTAGATCACGAGCTCAAACAAACCATTAACCTTATTAACAATATTAAAATCAATAGATCTAAAAGATCACTAAACTTCATTGGCACAGCATGAAAATGGGTAGCAGGAAGCCCTGACCATGACGATTATACGATAATGGTAGATAAAATTAATAATGTTTTAGAAAATAATAATAACCAAGTCTTAATAAATAAAGCTTATATTGATAGAATAAACAAATTAACGAACGTAACTAATGAAATTCTTAATGTAATAGAAAAGGATAAAGCCTTTGAGAACGAATTAGTTTTAAGTTTGCTCTATAAAACAAAGTTAATAAAAGAAGAAATAATGAACTCAATATACGCAATTGAATTGGGTAAAGAAAATATTGTAAGTTCTAACATATTGTCAAAATCGGAGATCGATATAATTATGAATAATTTAAATAAAAACAAAGTGAATGTACTATTCAAAAATATTGAAGAGGCATTAGAATTTGCCGAAGTCAAAGTTGCCATAAATGTATCAACTCTAATTTATATTATAAGTATCCCAAATACGGAAGACGTAATCTATGAAAAATTAGTTGTAAAACCATTAATAAAGAACAAAAAATACATTAATAAAATCATGCAAGAAAATATTTTAAAAAGAAATAATATTATGTTTGGAATTATAAATAAATGTAAGACGATAAATGATATATCATTATGTAACCAATCAAATATCATAGACTTAAGCAATGATAAATGTATATTTAATCTAATAGAAGGTAAAAATGCAACATGTAAAAGAACAAACAGCCAACATATCCCACAAATTGAAGAAATAACACCAGGAACAATACTCTTAAATAATTTCGATGGTAACATAGATTTCAACAACAATAGCCAACCACTCAACGGAACATATCTCATCAAATTCTCCAATGTCACATTAAAGATAATGAATCAACAATTTATTGCGGAAGGAATATCCGAAATTCACGCATTACCTCCATTATTACATCCACTTTCAGATGATACAGAAATAGAAGAAATTTTATCACTCCAGCTCATGAAAGAACTTCACATGAACAATACAAAACATATCAACAAGATTCAAGCAGAAAAAGAAGTCCACCAATGGGTCAATTATTCCATCTTTGTATTCATATTCTTCACCATGATCCTGAGGAAAACACATCTAAAAAACAAAAGAACACCCGAAACGCAGATAGCACCAATATTTATCCCTCCAAAAACGGATCCAACAAGCTTGACCTATCCCAGAATCACAGAACACCCCAGCATCTATAATCTTCCATACTTTTGAAAAAACGAGGACGTCTTTATTTAAGAGGGGAAGAGTTAACGACGACAAGTTAACTTAAATGTATCCCACGAAAAATGCTGACATGGTGTCTGGGCGATGACCCCAAATTAGCATTTCAACAAATAATTCCAATTCGTGGAAATGTAGAAAGAAAATATGTTGGGAAACAAATAATAATTCAAGTAAAGCAAATTATGTTGCGTTAGCATAAAATAGGTATTTAAGGTTTAGATTTTAAGCAAACATTGTTCATTAAGTTTAGAGAGGCAGAATCGCTGCCAGTTTTTTGTACTGTAAAAATTGAATGAAAAAAAAAAATAAAAAAGAAAAAAAATAAAAGTTATTTTTTTTAATAAAAACTAAAACATAAAACTTTAATTTGCATATAAAAAATAAACAAAAAAAAATTAAAAGACGAAAAAAATGCTGCTGTGGCTGTTCTAGTTTTTAAGTAGTTTTGGGTATTATTAGGTATTGTAAGTAGTTTAAGTAATTTTTAGTTAGTATAAGGTAGTTTTATTTAGTTTTAATTATTTTTAATCTATATTTAGGTTTAGTTTATAAGTAAAAAATAAAAAAAAAAAAAAAATAAGATACCAAGTTTTTTTGTAAAAGTTTCCTTGGAAAAATAAAATAAAATAAAATAATTAGATTAATTTAAAATAGTTTTTAGGTCGAAAGACATTAGTTCTAAGAGTTATTGTTTAATTTAGAGCGCCCGTAAAGGGCCAGTAAATTAGTTGTAAGTTATTGATAATTAGGCTAGTTTTAAACATTTTTGTCTAGCTTTAAGATAGTTATAAGTTAATATAAAATAAAAATGCATTTATAAAAAAAAATGCGTTTCGCCCAGGTACTACAGTTGGGCTCATCAGTAAGATGCTGTAGTACCCTTCTTAGACGCAAAATATTAGTCGATGGCTACCGACACAGATAAAATTTACAGCTTTCAAACACTGTGAATTATATTTTTCTAGGGGAATTCGGTCGAATTCAGACACCTAGAAAATAATGCCGGTGATCTGGCTTGTTTAATTTTAAAAAGATATGTAAAAGCAATACAAACGCATGTACGTAGGTATTGCTTCTGTTTTTAGTTTGTGGACTCTGCTTTTAATTTTAATTTTTGTTTATTTTGTGACCTTTAGTCCAAATTATGCGTTTCACCCAGGTACTACAGTTGGGCTCATCAGTTAGATGCTGTAGTACCCTTCTAAGACGCAAAATATTTGTCGATGGCTACGGACACAAATATAATGTACAGCTTTCAAACACTGTGAATTATATTTTTCTAGTGGAATTCGGTCGAATTCCGACACCTAGAAAATAATGCCCGTTGCCTGGATGGTTTAATTTTAAAAAGAAATGTAAAAAAAATACAAAAGTATGTACGTAGGTTTTGCTTTTGTTCTTTTTTTGTTGACTCTGTTTTTAATTTTAATTTTGTTCTTTTGTGGGCTCATCAGTTAGATGCTGTAGTACCCTCCTAAGACGCAAACTATTAGTCGATGGCTACCGACACAAATAAAATTTACAGCTTTCAAACACTGAATTATATTTTTCTAGGGGCATTCGGTCGAATTCAGACACCTAGAAAATAATGACTGTGGTCTGGCTTGTTTAATTTTAAGAAGATATGTAAAAACAATACAAACCTATGTACGTAGGTTTTGCTTTTGTTCTTTTTTTTTTTGTTGAATCTTCTTTTAATTTTAATTTGTGTTTATTTTGTGACCTTTATTCCAAATTATGCGTTTCGCCCAGGTACTACAGTTGGGCTCATCAGTTAGATGCTGTAGTACCCTTCTTAGACGCAAAATATTAGTCGATGGCTACCGACACAGATAAAATTTACAGCTTTCAAACACTGTGAATTATATTTTTCTAGGGGAATTCGGTCGAATTCAGACACCTAGAAAATAATGCCCGTGATCTGGCTTGTTTAATTTTAAAAAGATATGTAAAAGCAATACAAACGCATGTACATAGGTATTGCTTCTGTTTTTAGTTTGTGGACTCTGCTTTCAATTTTTATTTTTGTTTATTTTGTGACCTTTAGTCCAAATTATGCGTTTCGCCCAGGTACTACAGTTGGGCTCATCAGTTAGATGCTGTAGTACCCTTCTAAGACGCAAAATATTAGACGATGGCTACCGACACAAATAAAATTTACAGCTTTCAAACACTGTGAATTATATTTTTCTATGGGAATTCGGTCGAATTCAGACACCTAGAAAATAATGCCCGTGGTCTGGCTTGTTTAATTTTAAGAAGAAATGTAAAAACAATACAAACGCGTGAGCATACGTAGCTATTGCTTTTGTTCTTTTTTTGTGGACTCTGCTTTTAATTTTTGTTTATTTTGTGACCTTTAGTCTAAATTATGCGTTTCGCCAAGGTACTACAGTTGTGATCATCAGTTATATGCTGTAGTACCCTTCTAAGACGCAAAATATTAGTCGATGGCTACCCACACAAATAAAATTTACAGCTTTCAAACACTGTGAATTATATTTTTCTAGGAGAATTCAGTCGAATTCAGAACGCTAGAAAATAATGACCGTGGTCTGGCTTGCTTAATTTTAAGAAGATATGTAAAAACAATACAAACCTATGTACGTAGGTTTTGCTTTTGTTCTTTTTTTTTTTTGTTGAATCTTCTTTTAATTTTAATTTGTGTTTATTTTGTGACCTTTATTCCAAATTATGCGTTTCGCCCAGGTACTACAGTTGGGCTCATCAGTTAGATGCTGTAGTACCCTCCTAAGGCGCAAACTATAAGTCGATGACTACCGACACAAATAAAATGTACAGCTTTCAAATACTGAATTATATTTTTCTAGGGGAATTCGGTCGAATTCAGACACCTAGAAAATAATGTCCGTGGTCTGGCTTGTTTAATTTTAAAAAGATATGTAAAAGCAATACAAACGCATGTACGTAGGTATTGCTTCTGTTTTCATTTTGTGGACCCTGCTTTTAATTTTAATTTTGGTTTATTTTGTGACCTTTAGTCCAAATTATGCGTTTCGCCATGCATATTATCCAGTGCGGTGGAAGACAGCTGTGGTGCACCCTCTCCCAAAAAAGGGAAAGGACAACTCCAATCCGGCGAATCTACGATCGATAAGTCTTCTTCCAAGTATCAGCAAAGTATTTGAAAAGGTTATTAATAGAGCCCTGTTCAAATGGGCGGATGACAAAAATATCATCCCGGATAATCAGTTCACAATTCATGCCGCGGCTAAACTAGTTTCTGATATCCAATAAAACAAAACTAAAAAGCAGTGTACGGGTACCTGTCTGGTTGATTTGGAGAAGGCCTTCGACGCCGTATGGTTAGAAGGTCTCTATCTAAAGCTAACCAGACTAGGTATAAGTAAACCTCTATTGTATATGGTTTATGACATGCTAAATGGTGGAAAGTTTGTTGTCGAGAGTGGCAATGTAACTTCTACCGCAATTTTTAATATTAAAAATGGTCTTCAGCAGGGAGCGGTTAACTCGCCGATTCTATTCAGCATTTACACCAGCGATCTGATAGGTAGTCTAACTCAGGCAATTGCGTACGCCGACGATCTAATTACGTACAGAACAGCTCATACAGTTGAGGTCATCAAAAATTTGTTGCAGAGTGACTTCGACAAGATTTAGCGATATTGTGATGACTGGAAGTTGAAAATCAACTTCCAGAAATCAGAAACTATTCTGTTTAGGACTCCGTTGTCTAGCGCCTCAAGGGATACGAGAAAAAACTGGCG
Organism: Philhelius pedissequus; assembly: GCA_910595825.1. Lineage (NCBI taxonomy): Eukaryota > Metazoa > Arthropoda > Insecta > Diptera > Syrphidae > Philhelius > Philhelius pedissequus. The sequence goes on from OU343160.1 coordinate 206,162,942, forward strand.
CAAGCTGGTGGTCGTATGGCCACATGGACATCCACTGGCGAGTAAAAGTGTAGTAAAGTACCTTGGCATCTGGTTGGATCAGTACTTGTATTTCGACAGACATATAGGTGCTGCTCTGGCCAAGGCTAGGGGAGCCTTTGCCCTGACAAAACGATTGTTTTATAGCAGTCGTCTTCACAGCAGGGTGAAGGTGATTTGCTACATGGCCCTCATCAGGCCGATGATTGCCTATGGATGCCCGGTGTGGTTCAACGTTGCCCCATCTCAAATGGAAAAGACTCGGGTGTTTGAGAGGCAGTGCCTTCGATGTTGCCTTGGATTACACAGAATACCAGAGTCGGAGTACAAACGATATTATTCCAACCAGGTTCTATACAACGGAGCCAACATAAACAGAATAGATAATTTTTTGTTTAAGCTGATTCGGGGGCATGTTGCAAGAGCGATGTCCTCAACTAACAACTTAATTTTTGGGGCGTATTACCCCAATAACGAATATTTCGAGAGTGCGTGGTTAAGTGGCTACATCCCTCCCGAGGCATTCTTCTATTTAGACACTCGATGGCTGATACAGGATGGAGGGGCGGTTCCGCTCATCTACCACGTCAGCCGGAAAACTGTGGATAGGCGACTCCTGTATGGTCGAGACGTCATCGCTCAAGGTGGAGAAGAGCGCGTTCGGTTCAGTAGGACTGTGTCCGATTGGGACCAGAGGGATAGGGTGAAACAGGAGAGCCAGTTCTGGTGGCTCTCTGAACAGCATCATTATATTTAAAGTCGATGAAGATAGTATATCTTGGCCGACTTACATAGATTTAGGCAATTAGGTATAGGGAACAGTCGGGGTGGCACCAAAAAAAAAATTTAAAATATGTATGTATGCGTGTCTGTATATGTATGTGCGCACGTATATGTATGTGCGTATGTACATGTATGGGTGGGTTGCATGTTGGTGGGTGTCTGCATGCATATAAAAAATAAACAAAAAAAAATTAAAAGACGAAAAAAATGCTGCTGTGGCTGTTCTAGTTTTTAAGTAGTTTTAAGTGGTTTTGGGTATTATTAGGTATTGTAAGTAGTTTAAGTAATTTTTAGTTAGTATAAGGTACTTTTATTTAGTTTTAATTATTTTAAATCTATATTTAGGTTTAGTTTATAAGTAAAAAATAAAAAAAAAAAAAAAAAATAAGATACCAAGTTTTGTTTGTAAAAGTTTCCTTGGAAAAATAAAATAAAATAAAATAATTAGATTAATTTAAAATAGTTTTTAGGTCGAAAGACATTAGTTCTAAGAGTTATTGTTTAATTTAGAGCGCCCGTAAAGGGCCAGTAAATTAGTTGTAAGTTATTGATAATTAGGCTAGTTTTAAACATTTTTGTCTAGCTTTAAGATAGTTATAAGTTAATATAAAATAAAAATGCATTTATAAAAAAAAATGCGTTTCGCCCAGGTACTACAGTTGGGCTCATCAGTTAGATGCTGTAGTACCCTTCTTAGACGCAAAATATTAGTCGATGGCTACCGACACAGATAAAATTTACAGCTTTCAAACACTGTGAATTATATTTTTCTAGGGGAATTCGGTCGAATTCAGACACCTAGAAAATAATGCCCGTGATCTGGCTTGTTTAATTTTAAAAAGATATGTAAAAGCAATACAAACAAATGTACATAGGTATTGCTTCTGTTTTTAGTTTGTGGACTCTGCTTTCAATTTTTATTTTTGTTTATTTTGTGACCTTTACTCCAAATTATGCGTTTCGCCCAGGTACTACAGTTGGGCTCATCAGTTAGATGCTGTAGTACCCTTCTAAGACGCAAAATATTAGACGATGGCTACCGACACAAATAAAATTTACAGCTTTCAAACACTGTGAATTATATTTTTCTATGGGAATTCGGTCGAATTCAGACACCTAGAAAATAATGCCCGTGGTCTGGCTTGTTTAATTTTAAGAAGAAATGTAAAAACAATACAAACGCGTGAGCATACGTAGCTATTGCTTTTGTTCTTTTTTTGTGGACTCTGCTTTTAATTTTTGTTTATTTTGTGACCTTTAGTCTAAATTATGCGTTTCGCCAAGGTACTACAGTTGTGATCATCAGTTATATGCTGTAGTACCCTTCTAAGACGCAAAATATTAGTCGATGGCTACCCACACAAATAAAATTTACAGCTTTCAAACACTGTGAATTATATTTTTCTAGGAGAATTCAGTCGAATTCAGAACGCTAGAAAATAATGACCGTGGTCTGGCTTGCTTAATTTTAAGAAGATATGTAAAAACAATACAAACCTATGTACGTAGGTTTTGCTTTTGTTCTTTTTTTTTTTTGTTGAATCTTCTTTTAATTTTAATTTGTGTTTATTTTGTGACCTTTATTCCAAATTATGCGTTTCGCCCAGGTACTACAGTTGGGCTCATCAGTTAGATGCTGTAGTACCCTCCTAAGGCGCAAACTATAAGTCGATGACTACCGACACAAATAAAATGTACAGCTTTCAAATACTGAATTATATTTTTCTAGGGGAATTCGGTCGAATTCAGACACCTAGAAAATAATGTCCGTGGTCTGGCTTGTTTAATTTTAAAAAGATATGTAAAAGCAATACAAACGCATGTACGTAGGTATTGCTTCTGTTTTTATTTTGTGGACCCTGCTTTTAATTTTAATTTTTGTTTATTTTGTGACCTTTAGTCCAAATTATGCGTTTCGCCATGCATATTATCCAGTGCGGTGGAAGACAGCTGTGGTGCACCCTCTCCCAAAAAAGGGAAAGGACAACTCCAATCCGGCGAATCTACGATCGATAAGTCTTCTTCCAAGTATCAGCAAAGTATTTGAAAAGGTTATTAATAGAGCCCTGTTCAAATGGGCGGATGACAAAAATATCATCCCGGATAATCAGTTCACAATTCATGCCGCGGCTAAACTAGTTTCTGATATCCAATAAAACAAAACTAAAAAGCAGTGTACGGGTGCCTGTCTGGTTGATTTGGAGAAGGCCTTCGACGCCGTATGGTTAGAAGGTCTCTATCTAAAGCTAACCAGACTAGGTATAAGTAAACCTCTATTGTATATGCTTTATGACATGCTAAATGGTAGAAAGTTTGCGAGAGTGGCAATGTAACTTCTACCGCAATTTTTAATATTAAAAATGGTCTTCAGCAGGGAGCGGTTAACTCGCCGATTCTATTCAGCATTTACACCAGCGATCTGATAGGTAGTCTAACTCAGGCAATTGCGTACGCCGACGATCTAATTACGTACAGAACAGCTCATACAGTTGAGGTCATCAAAAATTTGTTGCAGAGTGACTTCGACAAGATTTAGCGATATTGTGATGACTGGAAGTTGAAAATCAACTTCCAGAAATCAGAAACTATTCTGTTTAGGACTCCGTTGTCTAGCGCCTCAAGGGATACGAGAAAGAACTGGCGCAAGCTGGTGGTCGTATGGCCACATGGACATCCACTGGCGAGTAAAAGTGTAGTAAAGTACCTTGGCATCTGGTTGGATCAGTACTTGTATTTCGACAGACATATAGGTGCTGCTCTGGCCAAGGCTAGGGGAGCCTTTGCCCTGACAAAACGATTGTTTTATAGCAGTCGTCTTCACAGCAGGGTGAAGGTGATTTGCTACATGGCCCTCATCAGGCCGATGATTGCCTATGGATGCCCGGTGTGGTTCAACGTTGCCCCATCTCAAATGGAAAAGACTCGGGTGTTTGAGAGGCAGTGCCTTCGATGTTGCCTTGGATTACACAGAATACCAGAGTCGGAGTACAAACGATATTATTCCAACCAGGTTCTATACAACGGAGCCAACATAAACAGAATAGATAATTTTTTGTTTAAGCTGATTCGGGGGCATGTTGCAAGAGCGATGTCCTCAACTAACAACTTAATTTTTGGGGCGTATTACCCCAATAACGAATATTTCGAGAGTGCGCGGTTAAGTGGCTACATCCCTCCCGAGGCATTCTTCTATTTAGACACTCGATGGCTGATACAGGATGGAGGGGCGGTTCCGCTCATCTACCACGTCAGCCGGAAAACTGTGGATAGGCGACTCCTGTATGGTCGAGACGTCATCGCTCAAGGTGGAGAAGAGCGCGTTCGGTTCAGTAGGACTGTGTCCGATTGGGACCAGAGGGATAGGGTGAAACAGGAGAGCCAGTTCTGGTGGCTCTCTGAACAGCATCATTATATTTAAAGTCGATGAAGATAGTATATCTTGGCCGACTTACATAGATTTAGGCAATTAGGTATAGGGAACAGTCGGGGTGGCACCAAAAAAAAAATTAAAAATATGTATGTATGCGTGTCTGTATATGTATGTGCGCACGTATATGTATGTGCGTATGTACATGTATGGGTGGGTTGCATGTTGGTGGGTGTCTGCATGCATATAAAAAATAAACAAAAAAAAATTAAAAGACGAAAAAAATGCTGCTGTGGCTGTTCTAGTTTTTAAGTAGTTTTAAGTGGTTTTGGGTATTATTAGGTATTGTAAGTAGTTTAAGTAATTTTTAGTTAGTATAAGGTAGTTTTATTTAGTTTTAATTATTTTAAATCTATATTTAGGTTTAGTTTATAAGTAAAAAATAAAAAAAAAAAAAAATAAGATACCAAGTTTTTTTTGTAAAAGTTTCCTTGGAAAAATAAAATAAAATAAAATAATTAGATTAATTTAAAATAGTTTTTAGGTCGAAAGACATTAGTTCTAAGAGCTATTGTTTAATTTAGAGCGCCCGTAAAGGGCCAGTAAATTAGTTGTAAGTTATTGATAATTAGGCTAGTTTTAAACATTTTTGTCTAGCTTTAAGATTGTTATAAGTTAATATAAAATAAAAATGCATTTATAAAAAAAATGCGTTTCGCCCAGGTACTACAGTTGGGCTCATCAGTTAGATGCTGTAGTACCCTTCTAAGACGCAAAATATTAGACGATGGCTACCGACACAAATAAAATTTACAGCTTTCAAACACTGAATTATATTTTTCTATGGGAATTCGGTCGAATTCAGACACTTAGAAAATAATGTCCGTTGTATGGCTTGTTTAATTTTAAAAAGATATGTAAAAGCAATAAAAACGCATGTACGTAGGTATTGCTTCTGTTCTTTTTTTGTGAAATCTGCTTTTAATTTTAATTTTTGTTTATTTTGTGACCTTTAGTCTAAATTATGCGTTTCACCCAGGTACTACAGTTGGGCTCATCAGTTAGATGCTGTAGTACCCTTCTAAGACGCAAACTATTAGTCGATGGCTACCGACACAAATAAAATGTACAGCTTTCAAACACTGAATTATATATTTCTAGGGGCACTCGGTCGAATTCAGACACCTAGAAAGTAATGACCGTGGTCTGGCTTGTTTAATTTTAAGAAGATATGTAAAAACAATACAAACCTATGTACGTAGGTTTTGCTTTTGTTCTTTTTTTTTTGTTGAATCTTCTTTTAATTTTAATTTGTGTTTATTTTGTGACCTTTATTCCAAATTATGCGTTTCGCCCAGGTACTACAGTTGGGCTCATCAGTTAGATGCTGTAGTACCCTTCTTAGACGCAAAATATTAGTCGATGGCTACCGACACAGATAAAATTTACAGCTTTCAAACACTGTGAATTATATTTTTCTAGGGGAATTCGGTCGAATTCAGACACCTAGAAAATAATGCCCGTGATCTGGCTTGTTTAATTCTAAAAAGATATGTAAAAGCAATACAAACGCATGTACGTAGGTATTGCTTCTGATTTTAGTTTGTGGACTCTGCTTTTAATTTTAATTTTTCTTTATTTTGTGACCTTTAGTCCAAATTATGCGTTTCGCCCATGTACTACAGTTGGGCTCATCAGTTAGATGCTGTAGTACCCTTCTAAGACGCAAAATATTAGACGATGGCTACCGACACAAATAAAATGTACAGCTTTCAAACACTGTGAATTATATTTTTCTAGGAGAATTCAGTCGATTTCAGAACGCTAGAAAATAATGGCCGTGGTCTGGCTTGTTTAATTTTAAGAAGAAATGTTAAAACAATACAAACGTATGTACGTAGGTTTTGCTTTTGTTCTTTTTTTTTGTGGAATCTTCTTTTAATTTTTGTTTATTTTGTGACCTTTAGTCCAAACTATGCGTTTCGCCAAGGTACTACAGTTGGGCGCATCAGTAAGATGCTGTAGTAACATCCTAAGGCGCAAACTATTAGTCGATGGCTACCGACACAAACAAAATTTACAGCTTTCAAACACTGTGAATTATATTTTTCTAGGGGAATTTGGTCGAATTCAGACACTTAGAAAATAATGTCCGTGGTATGGCTTGTTTAATTTTAAAAAGATATGTAAAAGCAATAAAAACGCATGTACGTAGGTATTGCTTCTGTTCTTTTTTTGTGAAATCTGCTTTTAATTTTAATTTTTGTTTATTTTGTGACCTTTAGTCCAAATTATGTGTTTCGCCCAGGTACTACAGTTGGGCTCATCAGTTAGATGCTGTAGTACCCTTCTAAGACGCAAAATATTTGTCGATGGCTACGGACACAAATAAAATTTACAGCTTTCAAACACTGTGAATTATATTTTTCTAGGGGAATTCGGTCGAACTCCGACACCTAGAAAATAATGCCCGTTGCCTGGCTTGTTTAATTTTAAAAATAAATGTAAAAAAAATACAAAAGTATGTACGTAGGTTTTGGTTTTGTTCTTTTTTTGTTGACTCTGTTTTTAATTTTAATTTTGTTCTTTTGTGGGCTCATCAGTTAGATGCTGTAGTACCCTCCTAAGACGCAAACTATTAGTCGATGGCTACCGACACAAATAAAATTTACAGCTTTCAAACACTGAATTATATTTTTCTAGGGGAATTCGGTCGAATTCAGACACCTAGAAAATAATGACCGTGGTCTGGCTGGTTTAATTTTAAGAAGAAATGTAAAAACAATACAAACCTATGTACGTAGGTTTTGCTTTTGTTCTTTTTTTTTGTTGAATCTTCTTTTAATTTTAATTTGTGTTTATTTTGTGACCTTTATTCCAAATTATGCGTTTCCCCCAGGTACTACAGTTGGGCTCATCAGTTAGATGCTGTAGTACCCTCCTAAGGCTTAAACTATTAGTCGATGGCTACCGACTCAAATAAAATTTACAGCTTTCAAACACTGAATTATATTTTTCTAGGGGAATTCGGTCGAATTCAGACACCTAGAAAAATAATGTCCGTGGTCTGGCTTGTTTAATTTTAAAAAGATATGTAAAAGCAATACAAACGCATTTACGTAGGTATTGCTTCTGTTTTTATTTTGTGGACTCTGCTTTTAATTTAAATTTTTGTTTATTTTGTGACATTTAGTCTAAATTATGCGTTTCGCCCTGGTACTACAGTTGGGCTCATCAGTTAGATGCTGTAGTACCCTTCTAAGACGCAAAATATTAGACGATGGCTACCGACACAAATAAAATTTACAGCTTTCAAACACTGTGAATTATATTTTTCTATGGGAATTCGGTCGAATTCAGACACCTAGAAAATAATGCCCGTGGTCTGGCTTGTTTAATTTAAAGAAGAAATGTAAAAACAATAGAAACGCGTGAGCATACGTAGCTATTGCTTTTGTTCTTTTTTTGTGGACTCTGCTTTTAATTTTTGTTTATTTTGTGACCTTTAGTCTAAATTATGCGTTTCGCCAAGGTACTACAGTTGGGATCATCAGTTAGATGCTGTAGTACCCTTCTAAGACGCAAAATATTAGTCGATGGCTACCCACACAAATAAAATTTACAGCTTTCAATGACTGTGAATAATATTTTTGTAGGAGAATTCGGTCGAATTCAGAATGCTAGAAAATAATGGCCGTGGCCTGGCTTGTTTAATTTTAAGAAGAAATCTAAAAACAATACAAATGCATTTGCATACGTAGGTATTGCTTTTGTTCTTTTTTTGTTTACTCTGCTTTTAATTTTGATTTTGTTCTTTTGTCCAAATTATGCACTTCGCCCAGGTACTACAGTTGGGCTCATCCGTTAGATGCTGTATTACCCTCGTAAGACGCAAACTATTAGTCGATGGCTACCGACACAAATAAAATGTACAGCTTTCAAACAGTGAATTATATTTTTCTAGGGGAATTCGGTGGAATTCAGACACCTAGAAAATAATGCTCGTGGTCTAGCTTGTGTAATTTTAAGAAGAAATGTAAAAACAATACAAACGTATGTACGTAGGTTTTGCTTATGATCTTTTTTTTGTGGAACCTTCTTTTAATTTTAATTTTTGTTTATTTTGTGACCTTTAGTCCAAACTATGCGTTTCGCCAAGGTACTACAGTTGGGATCATCAGTTAGATGCTGTAGTACCCTTCTAAGACGCAAAATATTAGTCGATGGCTGCCCACACAAATAAAATTTACAGCTTTCAAACACTGTGAATTATATTTTTCTAGGAGAATTCAGTCGAATTCAGAACGCTAGAAAATAATGGCCGTGGTCTGGCTTGTTTAATTTTAAGAAGAAATGTTAAAACAATACAAACGTATGTACGTAGGTTTTGCTTTTGTTTTTTTTTTGTGGAATCTTCTTTTAATTTTAATTTTTGTTTATTTTGTGACCTTTAGTCCAAACTATGCGTTTCGCCAAGGTACTACAGTTGGGCGCATCAGTAAGATGCTGTAGTAACATCCTAAGGCGCAAACTATTAGTCGATGGCTACCGACACAAACAAAATTTACAGCTTTCAAACACTGTGAATTATATTTTTCTAGGGGAATTTGGTCGAATTCAGACACTTAGAAAATAATGTCCGTGGTATGGCTTGTTTAATTTTAAAAAGATATGTAAAAGCAATAAAAACGCATGTACGTAGGTATTGCTTCTGTTCTTTTTTTGTGAAATCTGCTTTTAATTTTTGTTTATTTTGTGACCTTTAGTCCAAATTATGCGTTTCGCCCAGGTACTACAGTTGGGCTCATCAGTTAGATGCTGTAGTACCCTTCTAAGACGCAAAATATTTGTCGATGGCTACGGACACAAATAAAATTTACAGCTTTCAAACACTGTGAATTATATTTTTCTAGGGGAATTCGGTCGAATTCCGACACCTAGAAAATAATGCCCGTTGCCTGGCTTGTTTAATTTTAAAAATAAATGTAAAAAAAATACAAAAGTATGTACGTAGGTTTTGGTTTTGTTCTTTTTTTGTTGACTCTGTTTTTAATTTTAATTTTGTTCTTTTGTGGGCTCATCAGTTAGGTGCTGTAGTACCCTCCTAAGACGCAAACTATTAGTCGATGGCTACCGACACAAATAAAATTTACAGCTTTCAAACACTGAATTATATTTTTCTAGGGGAATTCGGTCGAATTCAGACACCTAGAAAATAATGACCGTGGTCTGGCTGGTTTAATTTTAAGAAGAAATGTAAAAACAATACAAACCTATGTACGTAGGTTTTGCTTTTGTTCTTTTTTTTTGTTGAATCTTCTTTTAATTTTAATTTGTGTTTATTTTGTGACCTTTATTCCAAATTATGCGTTTCCCCCAGGTACTACAGTTGGGCTCATCAGTTAGATGCTGTAGTACCCTCCTAAGGCTTAAACTATTAGTCGATGGCTACCGACTCAAATAAAATTTACAGCTTTCAAACACTGAATTATATTTTTCTAGGGGAATTCGGTCGAATTCAGACACCTAGAAAAATAATGTCCGTGGTCTGGCTTGTTTAATTTTAAAAAGATATGTAAAAGCAATACAAACGCATTTACGTAGGTATTGCTTCTGTTTTTATTTTGTGGACTCTGCTTTTAATTTAAATTTTTGTTTATTTTGTGACATTTAGTCCAAATTATGCGTTTCGCCCTGGTACTACAGTTGGGCTCATCAGTTAGATGCTGTAGTACCCTTCTAAGACGCAAAATATTAGACGACGGCTACCGACACAAATAAAATTTACAGCTTTCAAACACTGTGAATTATATTTTTCTATGGGAATTCGGTCGAATTCAGACACCTAGAAAATAATGCCCGTGGTCTGGCTTGTTTAATTTAAAGAAGAAATGTAAAAACAATAGAAACGCGTGAGCATACGTAGCTATTGCTTTTGTTCTTTTTTTGTGGACTCTGCTTTTAATTTTTGTTTATTTTGTGACCTTTAGTCTAAATTATGCGTTTCGCCAAGGTACTACAGTTGGGATCATCAGTTAGATGCTGTAGTACCCTTCTAAGACGCAAAATATTAGTCGATGGCTACCCACACAAATAAAATTTACAGCTTTCAAACACTGTGAATAATATTTTTGTAGGAGAATTCGGTCGAATTCAGAACGCTAGAAAATAATGGCCGTGGCCTGGCTTGTTTAATTTTAAGAAGAAATGTAAAAACAATACAAATGCATTTGCATACGTAGGTATTGCTTTTGTTCTTTTTTTGTTTACTCTGCTTTTAATTTTAATTTTGTTCTTTTGTCCAAATTATGCACTTCGCCCAAGTACTACAGTTGGGCTCATCCGTTAGATGCTGTATTACCCTCGTAAGACGCAAACTATTAGTCGATGGCTACCGACACAAATAAAATGTACAGCTTTCAAACAGTGAATTATATTTTTCTAGGGGAATTCGGTGGAATTCAGACACCTAGAAAATAATGCCCGTGGTCTAGCTTGTGTAATTTTAAGAAGAAATGTAAAAACAATACAAACGTATGTACGTAGGTTTTGCTTATGATCTTTTTTTTGTGGAACCTTCTTTTAATTTTAATTTTTGTTTATTTTGTGACCTTTAGTCCAAACTATGCGTTTCGCCCAGGTACTACAGTTGGGCGCATCAGTAAGATGCTGTAGTACCATCCTAAGGCGCAAACTATTAGTCGATGGCTACCGACACAAAGAAAATTTACAGCTTTCAAACTCTGTGAATTATATTTTTCTAGGGGAATTTGGTCGAATTCAGACACTTAGAAAATAATGTCCGTGGTATGGCTTGTTTAATTTTAAAAAGATATGTAAAAGCAATACAAACGCATGTACGTAGGTAATGCTTCTGTTCTTTTTTTGTGGAATCTGCTTTTAATTTTAATTTTTGTTTATTTTGTGACCCTTAGTCCAAATTATGAGTTTCGCCCAGGTACTACAGTTGGGCTCATCATTTAGAATACTTAGTACCCTTCTAAGACGCAAAATATTTGTCGATGGCTACGGACACAAATAAAATTTACAGTTTTCAAACACTGAATTATATTTTTTACTAGGGGAATTCGGTCGAATTCCGACACCTAGAAAATAATGGCCGTTGTCTGGCTTGTTTAATTTTAAGAAGTGTAAAAACAATACAAACGTATGTACGTAGGTTTTGCTTTTGTTCTTTTTTTGTTGACTCTGTTTTTAATTTTAATTTTGTTCTTTTGTGGGCTCATCAGTTAGATGCTGTAGTACCCTTCTAATACGCAAAAAATTAGTCGATGGCTACCTACACAAATAAAATTTACAGCTTTTAAACACTGTGAATTGTATTTTTCTAGCAGAATTCGGTCGAATTCAGACACCTAGAAAATAATGCCCGTGGTCTGGCTTGTTTAATTTTAAGACGAAATGTAAAAACAATACAAACGCATGTGCATAAGTAGGTATTGCTTTTGTTCTTTTTTATGGGCTGTCCTTTTAATGTTGTTCTTTTGTGACCTTTATTCCAAATTATGCGTTTCGCCCAGGTACTACAGTTGGGCTCATCAGTTAGATGCTGTAGTACCCTTCTAAGACGCAAAATATTAGTCGATGGCTACTGCACCCAAAGAAAAATATGTGTAAAATTAACCTAAATTCAGGGTTAGCTTACCTTTGCGCTAGCGCCCATTTGAGCCTACGACGCTTTAATGTAAACCACCTTATTTTGCTTGCGTAAATAAGTTTTACCTTAAACTATTTTATTTTGTGTTAGACTCGCTTAGGTAATTTTAGCTTATTAATTTGCTTTATAACAGTGTATAACAGAATTATGTTTAGCCTAAATATAGGTTAATTTTTGTCAGATGTCTAAGGCAATTTTACCTTCCACTATGGTGTTTTTTTCACAAATTGTGTACATTAACAATGTGTGAAACTTCCTTATCTAAGGTAGCATTCCTTTATACCGTATACCATATACCAATTGTTTACCTTAACAAGGTGTTAAACTACCTTAGTGTCTAAGGTAGCGTGCCAGATATTTGCCTTATACCTAGGGTAATTTATGTAAGTTTACTAAGGTGATTTTACCTCAACCTTGGGTAATTTATGTTAGTTTACTTAGGGGGTTTTACCATTCACTAGGGTGTTTCGTAAGGTGTTAAACTACCTTAGTACGAGTATCTAAGGCAGCATGCCAGATGTTTGCCTTATACCTAGGGTAATTTATGTAAGTTTACTTAGGTGAATTTACCTCAACCTTGGGTAATTTATTTAAGTTTTCTAAGGTAATTGTACCCTCTAATAGAATGTTTGTTTACCAATTATTACCTTAACAAAGTATTAAACTAGCATGTCAAATGTTTGCATTATACATAGGGTAAGTTTACTAAGATGATTTAACCCTCCCCTAGGGTGTTGTTAAATAATTGATTACTTGAGAAAAATGCTAAGCAGCCTGAGTTCTAAGGCAGACATAGTAGGTTTTAGCCGTAAATATATAAAATCCGAAGGTTCATCTTGCTAATGAGGATAATATGGTTTTCAAAATCTTTTATCTTATAGCGCGTCTAATTTAATTGGTTAGCCGAGGTAATTAAAAAGCCGAAACATGAATTTGAATTTAAAGCTTTTATTTATTTTATTTTATAAAAAATAAGAAAAAACATATAATGGAATATTTCTCTACTTCTTAATCAGAAATTATTATTTAAAATAACATTGCACTATCAAAACTATTTTCAATATAAGTAACCCTCAAAATGTATATTATATAAACTTGGATCAAAGATTTATAAGAATTAAATCAAACATTTTCACCCACTTTATATCAGTTTGACCTTTTTAATAAAGTTCCACATTTTCTTAAATACTGCACTTGTCACTAGCTAGTAAAATATCTTATCTTACTGTGTTAACTTAACCGAATTTGAAATAAATAAATAAATAAATATTTTACATTTTAAGAAAATAATTACAATTAATATAACTAGAAACTAAGCACAAAGTACGTAATTTTTAAAATTGATTCAACTTCATGATTTCACGCTCATCCAGATTCGAATTACGAACGTGAGAAGTTTTGGAAAATGTACCACTTCATAGCTACACAGGTCTAGTACTAAAGCCTAACAACAACAAATTATTTTTTAATAAAAGTGTGACTCTAATTCGTTTAAAAAAGTTTTTACTGAAGGTATTGTTTCACCATCTTCAATTTCAAAACAAAATTTTTGTAAAAATGTCCATACTCAATATTTAATACATATGACATTTTAAAATAAAAATCAATGCATTCTAAGTAACTTTGCATTATATAATATAATATAAAATTAAACTTTTCGCCCACTACAATAATCAATGGTTGAAGTCTTACTTTAAGTTTGATGCACTCTTCTCGTTTCTCGCTCAGGAGAAAGTCAATGTCCGCTGCCTGTTTTACCTCTAAATGGAACGCTGATATTGAGTCGTCAATCGTAAATTTTTTGATTTTTCCTTGGAACTTCCTGGCTGCTGGCGTCAAAACCCCGTGAAGGAGAGTGGTGTATCCAATTATGATATTATCTATAAAGCCAATTGAATGAATTTGTGACCTTTAGTCCAAAATGCGTTTCGTCCAGGTACTACAGCTGGGCTCATCAGTTAGATGCTGTAGTACCTTTCTAAGACGCATTATTTTTTGATCGATGTTTACCGGCTTTAATAAAACTTACAGCGATTACTCACTGTAAATAATATTTTTCTAGGGGAATTTGGTTAGATTCATGCACCTAGAATTATGTTTTGCCCGTGGTCTGGCCAGTGAATTAATTGAAGGAAACGCAAACAATATGTTTATATTATTTTTGTTTTTGTTTTAGTGGACTGTGTGGATTTAAAGCCAATTGAATGAATTTGTGACCTTTAGTCCAAAATGCGTTTCGTCTAGGTACTACAGCTGGGCTCATCAGTTAGATGCTGTAGTACCTTTCTAAGACGCATTATTTTTTGATCGATGTTTACCGACTTTAATAAAACTTACAGCGATTACTCACTGTAAATTATATTTTTCTAGGGGAATTTGGTTAGATTCATGCACCTAGAATTATGTTTTGCCCGTGGTCTGGCCAGTAAATTAATTGAAGGAAACGCAAACAATATGTTTATATTATTTTTGTTTTTGTTTTAGTGGACTGTGTGGATTTAAAGCCAATTGAATGAATTTGTGACCTTTAGTCCAAAATTATTCATAATTCATATGCATAATTCTAGGTGCATGAATCTTACCAAATTCCCCTAGAAAAATATAATTTACAGTGAGTAATCGCTGTAAGTTTTATTAAAGTCGGTAAACATCGATCAAAAAATAATGCGTCTTAGGAAGGTACTACAGCATCTAACTGATGAGCCCAGCTGTAGTACCTGGACGAAACGCATTTTGGACTAAATGTCACAAATTCATTCAATTGGCTTTAAATCCACACAGTCCACTAAAACAAAAAACAAAAATAATATAAACATATTATTTGCGTTTCCTTCAATTAATTCACTGGCCAGACCACGGGCAAAACATAATTCTAGGTGCATGAATCTAACCAAATTCCCCTAGAAAAATTTAATTTACAGTGAGTAATCGCTGTAAGTTTTATTAAAGTCGGTAAACATCGATCAAAAAATAATGCGTCTTAGAAAGGTACTACAGCATCTAACTGATGAGCCCAGCTGTAGTACCTGGACGAAACGCATTTTGGACTAAAGGTCACAAATTCATTCAATTGGCTTTAAATCCACACAGTCCACTAAAACAAAAACAACAATAATATAAACATATTGTTTGCGTTTCCTTCAATTATTATCTATAAATATAATGCAAATAGAAAATTATTTTTTTGTGTTATATGTACATTATTATATTAGGATAGTTATTAAGAAAAATTCCATTTTCAATGGGACCACATCAGATCCAAATGATGTTATTTTTAATTAATATTTTTCAGATTTTTAAATCCCTACTCTAGCTTTTAAGGGTTAATTCATTAGAAGTTACATTTGGTATTCTTTAATTAAATATGGGGTAATTCTCTTAAATGTGAGATAAAGCTAAGGTGTGAAAGTTTTAATCGAAACAAGAAAACAATTGTGTGAAAGGAGTTCTATTTGCCCCCAATTAAAAGGGGAATGCAGTTTTCTAAAAAAAAAGATTAAAATGGGCAAACATTTATTGGAAAAACCACGGGGATATAAACAATATTGGGGCATATTTATAGTCGTTGATAAACCCAGGTTTTAGTAAAGTCAAGTTTAAGGCAATTTTGGATCAATGAATACAGACCGATTTTACTTGCAAATTGTTGGTTTTATATTCTTATAAGATTATTATCTTGTTATACTACATAAATACTCGTAGCTTCAAATATTTTAGAATGATACACTGAAAAAAAAATAAAATCAACGTCCGAAAATTGAACTAAATAAACCTAGGTTTAACTTACACACAGTTTAAAAATTACTGAATAATCCCCATTATATTTAAGCTCTTTTTAAAGCCTTTAATTAAAAGTTTTATTTTGTTTTAAAATAAAGTTTCAGCTAATAGTTTCTGAAAAAAAAAAACAATTTTCGAATCTAGATAGTTTTTTGAACTTTGAGTTTAAAAATATTTGTTTAAAAAAATACGCCCAAAAACTTGATAAAAAACATACAAGTTGTTTTTGGTTTACCTTGTATTTTTAATTTAATTTTGTTTGTTAATCTGAAGTATTTTATTACTTCACTGTTTTCACAAATACTAGCTTTTTGCAGCATTACCAGGAGAGTGGCATTTTCAATGTAAATAAAAGCTTACAGCTGTTATAGGGAAAAATCTGAATAAATCAGAGGATTTTCTCATCATTTGGATCTTATTAGGGCCAACCGTACTTTTCCAAAAACACCACAATATAAAGGCTACTCTAGTATGTATTTAGTACAATTAATAAAGCAAAACTAACCAGTATCAAGCAAGTCTAGCTTTTACTTTAAGATATGTTTTGAGAAACGTTGTCTTAATCCTTTCGGAAAAAATATCTAAGGCGTGCTTGCAAAAAGAGTCCCATTTTACGAACTTGATAGTTTTTCCAGGCGTTAAGAAATTGTAGTCTATTTCGATCTGAAGAGAAACCGAAAAATTTAATTTAATTATTGAAATATTGTGTGACCTATAGTCCAAAATGCGTTTCGCCCGGGCATAAAATCAATACATATTTCTAGGTACATGAATTTAACAAAATTCCCCTAGAAAAATATAATTTGCAGTGTATATATGATGCAAAGCCTATTAGAGTCGGTAGACATCCACAAAAAATATTCCGTCTTAGAAAGGAAATGATAGCATCTAACTGATGAGCCCCACTATCGTGCCCGGGCGAAACGCATTTTGGACTATAGGTCACAAAATATTTCAATTGGCTTTAATCCACACAGTCCACAAAAACAAAAACAAAAATAATATGTAAATATTGTTTGCGTTTTCTTCGAATATAGTTTCTTTTTATTAATAATTTTAAGAATCTTTGAATTGCAACAATTTTTTTTTTAAATACAGTTAGAAGAAATTAAATTATTTAATTAGTTTACCGAATCTTTTAGCAAACAGCTTTAAAGGGCGTTCAGGACACGTGTGTGTAAAAGTTAACGCCCTTGCATGAATACCCTTAATGTTTCAATATTTACTTATGCATAAACATAAATACATGTGCTTCTTTTTAACGTACCAGTGCTCTGGAGTATTTATACAGCGGCCAGTCCTGAAAAATTTGTTGAAGACTAGGGTCATCATTTAACTTTGTACAAATGCTAAGCAGTTCAGTCTCGCTTAAAGAATCTGTAAAAGAAGTTCTCTTTGATTTGCTTATAATTTACATAAGCAAACAAAAGGCCGTAGCCGGACAAATATTTCGGGGGGACAGATTATGATTTTGAAAAAACGGAAAACAAATTGTGGGCACATATTTAAAACTATAGATGATTGATGGTAAAGTTAAAATTAGGTTTGATAAAACTCCAAAATTCTATATTAAGTTTTTAAGAAAAATTTTACTCGAAATCGTTTAAAAAGGCTTGTACAAATGGGATTATGTCACAATCATCAATTTCAAAACAAATTTTTAAATATAAAAATAAATAAATATGCATACTGAAACACAATGTGGATGATACTCAAAATTAAAAACGTGTGTCATTTTTAAATAAAAACCA
This sequence comes from Philhelius pedissequus, assembly GCA_910595825.1. NCBI lineage: Eukaryota > Metazoa > Arthropoda > Insecta > Diptera > Syrphidae > Philhelius > Philhelius pedissequus. The sequence continues at coordinate 206,180,319 of OU343160.1, forward strand.
ATTCATTGCAAACAACTTTGCTTTTTATACTTTAAGTTGGATTTTTATACGTAAAAGTACATAATATTAAACTTTTCTCCCACTTCATAATCAATGGTTGGATTCTACTTTTTGCTTTGTGTACTTTTCTCGTTTTTGGCTCAGCTGCCTCTAAAGTGAACGCTGAGATTGAATCGTCAATCGTTAACTTTTTGTTATCAATTATGAACGAAAATCTTCATGGTAAGGGCCCCTACTCTGTATCTCTTCTGAAAGTCAATCCTATTCGAAATTGTTTTCTGTTTGACTTTCGGAACGGGATACAGAGTAGGCCCCTGGAATGGACAAGTTACCAAATTCTGAAATGTCATAACCTGGCTGTTCAACAGTTTCAGCTTTGACCATTTATTTCGGGAAACAATAGGTACTGTTACATAGCGACATGCATAGTATATAAATGAAAAACTTTTTTCAAATAGAAATAATTAAAAGGAAGAAGTGATTTTCTAAAAATTAATTGCATTAAGCAAACACGCACCTTTGTTTTCTTCTTGCTCGAAAAATCTGTATGAACTTTCGACTTTTTGAAAGTGAAAGCGCACTCATCTACGTTTATTTTCTTCATTGCCCTTCTTTGTCCTCTGTACCTGTCGTATAATTTGCCTTCTTGGGGAGCTCTGCATACTCCTGGGACAAAGTAGGTTACTTTCCAACCGCTTTATGAGAAAAAGAACTTTCAAATATGCGGCAAATTGTATAACTTACTATTTGTTCAGTAGGGAAAATTGTTACTATTTGTTGTGCGACGCTTGTACAGCATTTAACAGAAAGATGTTTGTTGTTTTCGATGTAGTATTGAATATTGAATATATTTGTACGCTCTTCAGGCTTCAAAAATTAGCTTTTCTTGTAGTTCGTCATAATAGATTTTCCTTGTTCAGTTTTGTTAAAAATATCAAAAACAAGCATCTTAATCGTACGAAATTATAAAAAAGATATTGAAATTAAATTACCAAACTGTAAAAGAAGTACTCATTGATTTGCTTTTAATTTAAATAAGCAAACAAATAGGCCGTACCCAGACAAATATTTCGGGGGGACGAATTATGATTAAAAAAAAAAAACAAAAAAAAAATCAAAATTTTTAAAAAGTATCAGCTCTGAATATTGAAAATATTATGAGTGTGAATGGGCACATATTCAAAACTATAGATGATTGATGGTAAAGTTAAAATTGGGTTTGATCAAACTCTGAGATACTACATTAAGTTTTTAAGAAAGATTTTAGTCGAAATCGTCTAAAAAGTTTGTACAAATGGGATTATGTCACCATCATCAATTTCAAAACAAATTTTTGCTAAAATATGAATACTGAAAGACAGTGTGGATGATACTCAAAATTTAAAACGCATGTCATTTCTAAATAAAAACCAATTCATTTTAAATAACTTTGCATTTTATACTTTACGTTGGCTTTTGATACGTAAAAGTAAATAAAATTAAACGTTTCGCCCACTACATAATCAACGGTTGGAGTCAACTTTTTGTTTGATGTACTCTTCTCGTTTTTGGCTCAGCTGCCTCTAAAATGAACGCTGAGATTATTATGAATTATGACCGAAAATCTTAATGGTCAGGGGTCCTACTCCGTATATATTCTGAAAGTCATTCCTATTCGAAATAGTTTTCTGTTTCCTTTTATGGATTGACTTTCGGAACGAGATACAGAGTAGCATCCGTGGAATGGACAAGTTACCAAATCCTGAAACGTCATAACCAAGAAAAAAGTTTCAACGCATCAACATAAATTTGTATGTATTTGATTTTTGAATATTACCAACATATTTTATTCAATAATACTCACATCACTTTCTGAAGCATAACTGTTTGATGATGGGCTAAAACTAGTTTCATTCATCCAAGATAATAACGACTGATTTGTTAAATTGGGCTGCGGACATAGATTATAAACACCCTAGAAATAACGATGATTCAAACAATATGAAATACACTAAAATAATTATTAATTGTACGATCAAAATCAAGACTTACGTTAGCATTTTGGCAGGCTCCAAGCTTGTGCTCAAAAATAATTCTTGTATTAAAACTGTCAAATCCATCAAACAAAATATCTATGTGATGTTTTTGAATATATTTAAGATCTTCTATATCTATTTGTTTACCTGTCAATATTATGTACCCATATATTAGTATGAAATAATTATAAGAAATAAGTATTTTTATAAGTTTTACCTTTTAAAAAACTATAAAGTTCCTCATACAGTTCGAAGGATTTTAAGAGACTAGATAAATCATCATTTCGATTTTGTTCTGGTAAATTTAAAATAAAATCATCAGTTCCTTGAAAGTTTTCCAAATTGTTCTTAATGCGCTTTAATTTTCCAGTTGAATCAATCATATAAACTGTTGATTTATTGATTTCTAGTTCAGTATTATTGCCTAGATCTAAAACATTTAGCTGTAATGTAATGTTTTGAATAGGTACACTTGAAGTTTCAGTAAGATCTTGTAATGTGATTTCATCATCCATAGATTGTGAACTCATTTTTTCAAGTTTTCTTTAAAAGAAGTATTTTCTACGAATCAAAGGACTGCCACACAATATCTGGTGTGCATTAACTGGTGGTTCCTCGAAATCTTCGATTGGTTTGATGTGTAGTTGACTTGAAGGAACTGTTGAAAGTATTTCATAAGATAAATAATGGACATATAATGTTTAACTCCAAATTTTCATTAAAAACTATTGTATGGATTAAATAAAATTTTACATCAATATCACTACCAATTGTTAAGTAATAGTTTTTCTTATACACCGTGCCTTGGAAAACAAATTTTTCATAGTGTTTCGAGTTTTCGTTCAAATTAGTAAAATTAAAATCAGAACCACCGTTTTGTTCAATATTTACTATTGTATCATGATCTGAATACTGAATATGGTATGCTTCATCTTGTAGATATCTTTAAGCAAATTTGAGCTGAAATTTTCTTGCAACAGATAGTAAAATATTTCTCCGACTGTGTGTAACTTTTGCATATGATCTGAGCTCCTGATGTTTAACTTCAAATAAGAACGACCAATAATACTTTGGAAGTCCAGAGTTGCGAATAATTCGTGGGTAGTGCACAAAATTATGGTGTTTTGGTTTTAGCGAGTCACCAAACAATGTCTGATATAAAAGATTATGATTTTCAACAAGCAATTCTAGGTCAGTTAATATGGCATCATTGTAAAGCGGTAGAACCAGAACATCTAGTATTTTAATAAAAACTTGTACAAATTCCCAAACTTTATGATTTACTGTAATAAAATGATCATTAATCAAGGGAAAATGATGAACGAATGTCTACATTTCCCGTGCAGATGCTTTAATAATCTTCTTTTTATGTGTGCTGCAGTAATATCTTTGAACAAATTTCCTTTTTCGGTATCTCCATAAGAAAAATTAGCCTTGAGACCATTTAATTCTTCTAATGTAAATATTTTATTTTTAATATAGTGTTCTATTACATGTGTCAGGTTGTAATGTGCAACACCCTCAAACACATCATGCATAACGTCAACGGAAAAAATATTAACGACATGAAAACATGTTATGGTATTTAAAATTGAGTGCTTATAGACTCCTGCAAAAGTAAAATTAGCCGATAGATTTGTCTCATAGTTTTCTACTGTGCGAATTTTCGCTAAATCTTCGTTGCACATTATTTTGGTTAGGGTACTAGATGAGGTGCAAAATCTGCAATAGTGGTTTGATGAGAAAGATTTACTGAAGTCTAAGATTTGATTAAGGCCTAAGTTGTCTCCTAAGATTATACCAATTATAAAATAGTTGTTTTTTCATTATTCAAAGTAATTTCAATTCCTTCTTTTTCTAAAGAAATAATTTCTTGAACTAAATTATTAAGTGTCAAGTCTTTGCCATAGTCTTTTATATCTTGTGCATTGATTACGGAATCTATATAAATATCATTGACCTTGTAGTAATTTTCAAAAATAGGGATTGAAAAGTATACTCCTGTTACTTTATGCATACCAGTATGTGACCCCAGGGAATTATTAATTTCAAAATCATCTGCATACAGAAAGTGTGGAACTGTATTTTTACTTTTATATAATTCTTGTTTTTGCTGCCATAATTTTCCATTTATGAAATGTCCTTTATTTGAAATATTTTTCCCAGATAAGTAATGAGTAAGTACCTTTTGATTTTCTTGTTTTTCAAATATTTTTCTAAATTGAAATTTTAAGTTCATTATTACACCTTTATCAACTTTTTCATCTAAAGTACATTGTCCATCCCTCATAACGTTCGGGATTTCCCTATATATATCAAATTCGTTAGGTTCCTGATATAAGTCTTGGTTTTCCAACTACTTTTTACTTTTTACTAGGTACTATAAGGCAAGTTATGCATTCGTCGAAAAAAAAGTTGTGAGATAACAATCAAACATGACATTACGATGAAAGCGAAGACGAAAAAATATGGTCTAAAAATTCTGTCCGTCTGTATGTCTGCCTGTCGGTCTCTCTGTATGTATGTATAGACACCTACAGCCTAAACGGATGGGCCGAATTGCTTCAAACTTGCTATATAGAGTTTTTTAGGTATTGTACATAGGGGAAATTGAAATTGTTTTTTAGATAAAAAAATAACGGTACCTGCCATATAACCGTTGCGTTCAAACCTATTTTTCTGGGAAACGGCTCTAACGATTTTCATTGAAAAAAAAAAATTGAAAAATGTCTAAAAACGGTATTTTCCATAGGACCGTTTTTTTTGTGTTCGACTATCTCATAAATGTCTTACCCGATTCTTTCGAAATTTCACAAAAATATAGGTTTAGGTTGCCCAAATTATACTGCGTACCAATATTTTTAATTAATATTTTTTTGTATTTTAAAAATCATTTTTAAGAAAAAAATTTAAAAAATTTACCATTCGAAAACTGCTCATTAATTTTTTTTTCAAAAATTATATTTATTTGTATGTTCTGAATACCTATGAATTGGCCTTTTTGAATTTTTTTTTTTAAACATTTTCAAAAAGTTAAAAAAAGTTTTTCTCAAAAAAGACTGCTCTGAACTAAAAAAGAAACACGCTTATTGAGTCTTCGAATCGTTTATCGCAGCTCGAACATAAAAACTCTTAAGTAGGTATAATCCAGAATCCAGGAAAAATCACATGAAATAGATATAAACTACATATCTAACCCCGATTTTAAACGGTCATATAGTTTTGGCATGAGACATGATGCTAAGTAGGTGCATCACAAAATAATTGCGTCAACGCTTCACGTTATCATTTTTTATTTATAAAGAACATTTATGACTCTTTAAATCACTACCAAAATTGTTGGAAAAAAAGAAAATTAATATTTTAACAATATTTAAAAGTTTCAAGTACCTTAAGTGTATAGAAATCAGTGCCAACTTAAGTGTCGAACTACTTTAACCACAGCATTGATGCAAACATTTTGTGATGCATCTACTTCAGATCATTCCAAAACTATCGGATCGTTTCAATTTGGAATTAAACAAATTTTTTAGCTAGCAGTTCTGCTCTTCTTCAAAAGTAGGTACTCTATTGATATACCTTTTTTTTCGTCTTCCTTCGTTAACACCTTTATAGCACCGAAAATGTAACATAGCATAGGCGAGTTTTATAAAATTGTCTCTTGTATAGAATTTAATAACAAACCAAAACTTCCAAAGGGGCCAATGTCCATTTTAGCAATATTGATTTTAATTTTTATACGGCAAACATACGACCACTTAAAAAAGTGGTGTAAAAGTTATTAAAAATAAAAAATGTAATTGTTGATGTAGCGAAAAAAAACACCTACGATAAAAATATGATTAAAGCGTTTTGCAAGAAGAACTAAGAAAATCTCTTCTGTACAAATTTACCGATTCTTTAGATTTTATGAGAGCTTGTGGAAGATATAAGTTCAATTTCTTGTTTTGCTCGTGATCGTGACGATCAGTATTCAGTGCAGTCGCATTATAAAAGCGAAAAATGGTGTAAAAAGAACTCTTCAATAAAACCAAAGAAAACCTCGGAGCATCATCGTATTCATTATAAAGGTATGTACATGTACAGTGTTTTTACGTTAACATTATTTTTTATTAACCTATAAAAAACGACGTCTATCAGGCAATTTTTATGTTGGAACTTCGCTAAATAATTCAAGTACGAATATATGTACAGTTTTGGCCTCTGTGCTCACATTAGGCGTTTTTCTTTTTTCGTTCAGAGCAGAGCACTGCACAGAGTTCGAACATATAAATTATGCATTGAGCTTGTTCCACACAGAGCGAGCTCTAAACACTGATGTGTTTTTTAAACACACTTGAACCACACAAATCCGAACACATATTCATTTTAATCATAAACCTACCCTTTTTTGTAGAGAGACACAGATACAGAAAATCAACTAGGAACCACCTTTCGCAAACTTGTTTATCTAATTATTTTTTTCTTAATATTTTCCTTTTTTGACACACATGGCATTTGGTGCGTTCAGCGACTTATACTCACATGCTCAGTCAATTATCTTCGAGCACGTCGAGTGCGATCTACACATTTTCAGAACGAAAAAAGAAACACACATTTGGATCTCTGAATGCTCTGAGTTAAAAAGAAACACAAACAAATTTTTTGCCAACTCAGACTCTGCTCTGAACAAAAAAAAAAACGCCTATTGTGTCTTCGAATCGTTTATCGCAGCTCGAACATAAACACTCTTAAGTAGGTACAATCCAGAATCCGGGAAAAATCACATGAAATAGATATAAACTACATATCTAACCCCGCTTTTAAACGGTCATATAGTTTTGGCATGAGACATGATGCTAAGTAGGTGCATCACAAACTAATTGCGTCAACGCTTCACGTTATCATTTTTTATTTATAAGAACATTTATGACTTTTTAAATCGCTACCAAAATTGTTGGAAAAAAAGAAAATTAATATTTTAACGATATTTAAAAGTTTCAAGTACCTTAAGTGTGTAGAAATCAGTGCCAACTTAAGCGTCTAGCTACTTTAACCACAGCATTGATGCAAACATTTTGTGATGCATCTACTTTACATCATGTCTCATTCCAAAACTATCGGATCGTTTCAATTTGAAATTAAACTAATTTTTTAGCTAGCAGTTTTGTTCTTCAAAAGTAGGTACTCTATTGATATACCTTTTTTCGTCTTCCTTCATTACTACCTATATAGCACCGAAAATGTAACATAGGTAGGTTTTATACAATTGTCTCTTGTATAGAAATAATAACAAACCAAACTTCTGTAGTGTTGTTTGAAAGGGGCCAATGTCCAATTTTGCAATATTGATTTTAATTTTTGCATTTAAAATACGATATATACGAGATTCGAGACTGACTTCTTTTACAAATTAATTTGCATTTTAAAAATCTACAACCTTATTTTTATATTGGAAAATTGCCCTTTTAGAACCAAGACACAGATTTAGTTTAAATGTTGCATATTCTCAAAGGGGGTGATTTTTGTTACATTTATAATTTTGCTATGTTACGTTTGTGGCCGACTTACAAAGCGAAAATTATTATTAAAAATAACAGAATATAGCTAATTGTTAATGCATCGCAAAGAAGATACCTACCTTTAAAAAAACATTGAAGCGTTCTTCAAGAAGAACCAGAAAAACTAAGAAGATTCCTCTTAAAAAACCTGCTTCGGTGTATACGTATTCAATATAAATATATACAATGTAGATGTGCAGTGTTTTTTACGTTAATATTTTTTTTTTTTATTAAACTATAAAAGAAAAATGTCTAGTCTATTAAGGTGTTTATGTTGTAACTGCGCTAAATAATTCAATCAGCGATACGAAATCACACCGGAAATGTAACATCGGTGAGTTTTATACAAATATCATCTTGTAGAGAATTTTAGAACCAAATATATTTATTTTAGATGTTTTTTCCGTAAGGGATCAGTTATAACTGTCATTAAAAATCATCATTGGAAATTTGAATTGTTAATTTTGAGAGGTTTTGATAAAAAATTGATGAACATTTTGATGCCAAAGTAAGGCTTATGACGATAATTGATATATATATATATCCAAACCAAAATTATATAGCGTAACTTTCTTCGTTAAATAACTTTTAATTTTTCAAGAATATACTCGTACTACCTTACCAATAATCATTTAAAAAATTAACACTTTAAGAGGAAGATATGCGCCAAAATGAGAAACAATAATTGAGTCGTAAGCTTTATATTTGCATCCGAGCATTTAATTATCTTACTTTCGAAAGGTCTCAAAATTAACAATTAAAATTTGCAATCATAGATTCCAACGATATCTATATTTGGGTCCTAAGTTGCAAATTTTCAAAGGGGTGATTTTTTGCACTTTTTTCACGTTCGATTTTGCCTACAAATAGCACAGTGAAATAGGGCGCGAATTTTATTCAAATAATAACACAAATATGCTTGCTGTTTATTTGAGGTCCAGAATTATATAGATTTTTTTTTTTTTTTTTTTTTTATATAGATTTTTTTTTAACTATATGCCTGTAAGATCTAAGGTCTTTTAAATGCAACCTGAATTGCACGGCACTAGCTTGGTACAGTGGATTTGAGAACCAGATATTGACTGTCTCATTTTAACCCATAGGCGGCATCCAATTAAAATTGGAGGTATAGAAAAGAATGCGCCTAGCGTGGGGATCGAACCCACACGTCTAAGTTAGCAATCAAGCACCTAGTCCACTGCGCCATTGCCACCCACAGAATTAGACTTTCTTAATATTAAAATCTTAAAGCTAGCCGGCAATGATATGAACATTGGACATGAACAGAGTCTAATACCACAACAGCATGAGTTGTATGTTTAAAAAATAGATTGCTCTGTTCGGAACAAATTCAGAGCATACTTTATGCGCTCGCCTATAGTCACTTATGGATGTAAATGAAACATTTTTTTCATATTTTATCAGTAAGGGAAGAACTAGAATTGCGGAGAGAAACTAAAGTGGTCGTGCGAACGAATACAATTTTAATTTGCTTACAAAACTTGCTTATAGAAAAAATTTTTGTTATTTAGCTTCTAACACCTATAGAATTTGTAAAAACAATTTAAAAAGCACCTGAATCCTGAATGAATCGTTTAGTGTTTTTACAATTTGATTGTATGTGTTATTGTATTTTGTTTTCCTTCATAAGAAATGTTCTTTCTTATATCCGTTGTTTGCATATAAGAAAAACTCTGATATGAACAAAAATTTCTTGGGTTTTCATTGTCGTATATTACTTTTGATTTCGCATATGGATATCCGCTCATAAAAAAATAATTGGTAAAACGAATGTTTTTCGGATCTATTTTTCATGTTCTCTTATGGAAAATACATTGAATACAAAACGAAAACAAATCGGCGTGGAGAGCAAACTTACTGAGGAACACTTAGCCAATAAACACGACTGAAAAAGATTGATTCTTATTTGTTGATTACTGATTTAATACATCTTTTAATTATTGTTACGTAAAACCCCGATAAGATCCTTATGCATATCTAAGTGTTTAACTTGCATAAGTACCTACCTCCATTTGATAAGACCATAATTTTTAAAGAATTTCTAATATAAAACTCGCCTTATATTGCTATTTTGGAAGTAGATTTTTGGACTACTTGATTAAGTGAATGGGAAAAACACCCCATGGACCGCCAACAACCTTACTCTACAGCTGCTAAGATGTTGGCAGTTCACTTAAGTCGACTAGGTCATTGACCTTGTTCCTTCGCGAACTACACAAGCCTAAGGACAACTGCGAACATACTTACGCCGCGCGCCGACACAACGTCCTGTCCTCGCTTCGCTTAATGAATCGTGCATCAACTAGAATTCTAAGCTAAGAATTATTTAATTAGACTTGTTGAATTAATGATTGCTTGTAACTTTGTTAAAAAATAATTCTTTAAGCAATTTTTATAATTTTTTCGTGCAGGGGTATTGACCTTTCTTGATTTCAACAACAATCATATTTTGTTTCATTTGTTCAAGATTATTTCAAATCTAAACCGCCATATAAGTCATTTGAAAATATTGCACTGTTGTGATACAAATAGTAGATTAAAATGTTTTAACAAATCGTGTGGTCAACTATTTCAAGGAATGTCATCATATACAAGACAATTAACTATTCATTTGAAGGAGTTATGTATTAATGAAGAAATAAACTGTAGAAAAAGGCCTTGGATGTTTGAAAGCCCTTTAGGAACCAACTATGAATCGTCCAAACCAATTGATATAGGCAAGCGCTTGAGAATTAATTTCGATCCTGAAATCTTTCAAACACCATTGATTGATCTCATAAACCCAAAATTGTATATCGACGACAGTATAGTCCAATTTGTTCTAAGTCTTCACAATAATAACAACTTTTCACGAAAAGATGTCAATAAGATACAACAAAGAATTGAAAATCTTATTTTATTACCTCTATTGAAAAAAAATAAGCGACATAGCTTTAACAATGTGTGAAGGAGACAAACACAAAATAGAATAAAATGCACGACTGGATCGCACGAACTTGCTCGTATGTTCGATCACATCGTATGCAAAAGATTTCTATTAAAAATCTAAATATATTTTTAGAGTCATTTTTAACTCAATTTTGTATATGCATATACAAAATTTCATTAATTTTATTCTAAAATAAATTGGTATGACAATATTAAATATTTAATAATATAAACTTAAAACAAAAGATTAAATCTGTTTAATTAAAGAAAAAATAATTCAAAATTCTGAAATAAATACTTAACTAATTTGAACTTAAAAAAAAGTACGCCATTTTATTTCTTGGATAAATTTGAATTTGTGAAAAAAAATTTTTTTAATCTGTGGAGCGGTTTTAGAGAAAAAGTTTTTTTTAAACTTTTTGAAAATATTTTTTAAAAATACAAAAAGGCCAATTCATAGGTTTTCAAAACATACAAATAAATATAATTTTTGAAAAAAATTTAATGAGCAGTTTTCCAAAAGCAGTTTTTTGCTTTCGACATCTCATAAATGGCTTAACCGATTCTTTCGAAATTTTACAAAAATATATCTTTAGGTTGCCCAAATTATACCGCGTACCAATATTTTTAATTAATATTTTTTTGTATTTTGAAAATCATTTTTAAGAAAAAAATAAAAAAAAAAATAATTATTCGAAAACTGCTCATTAAATTTTTTTCAAAAATTAGATTTATTTGTATGTTCTGAATACTTATGAATTGGCCTTTTTGAATTTTTTTTTTTAATATTTTCAAAAAGTTAAAAAAAAAACTTTCTCAAAAATCGCTCCATAGATTAAATTTTTTTTTTCATAAGTTCAAATTTATCCAAGAAATAAAATGGCGTACTTTTTATGAGCTCAAATTAGTTTAAGTATTTATTTCAGAATTTTGAATTATTTTTTCTTTAATTAAACAGATTTAATCTTTTGTTTTTAAGTTTATATTATTAAATATTTAATATTGTCATACCAATTTATTTTAGAACAAAATTAACGAAATTTTTTATTTGCGTATACAAAATTGAGTTAAAAATTACTCTAAAAATATATTTAGATTTTTAATAGAAATCTTTTGCATACGATGTGATCGAACATAAGAGCAAGTTCGTGCGATCCAGTCGTGCATTTTATTCTATTTTGTGTTTGTATCCTTCACACATTGTTAAAGCTATGTCGCTTATTTTTTTTCAATAGAGGTAATAAAATAAGATTTTCAATTCTTTGTTGTATCTTATTGACATCTTTTCGTGAAAAGTTGTTATTATTGTGAAGACTTTGAACAAATTGGACTATACTGTCGTCGATATACAATTTTGGGTTTTTGAGATCAATCAATGGTGTTTGAAAGTTTTCAGGATCGAAATTAATTTTCAAAACACTAAACGATTCATTCAGGATTCAGGTGCTTTTTAAATTGTTTTTGCAAATTCTATAGGTGTTAGAAGCTAAATAACAAAAATTTTTTCTATAAGCAAGTTTTGTAAGCAAATTAAAATTGTATTCGTTCGCACGACCACTTTAGTTTCTCTCCGCAATTCTAGTTCTTCCCTTACTGATAAAATATGAAAAAAATGTTTCATTTACATCCATAAGTGACTATAGGCGAGCGCATAAAGTATGCTCTGAATTTGTTCCGAACAGAGCAATCTATTTTTTAAACATACAACTCATGCTGTTGTGGTATTAGACTCTGTTCATGTCCAATGTTCATATCATTGCCGGCTAGCTTTAAGATTTTAATATTAAGAAAGTCTAATTCTGGACCTCAAATAAACAGCAAGCATATTTGTGTTATTATTTGAATAAAATTCGCGCCCTATTTCACTGTGCTATTTGTAGGCAAAATCGAACGTGAAAAAAGTGCAAAAAATCACCCCTTTGAAAATTTGCAACTTAGGACCCAAATATAGATATCGTTGGAATCTATGATTGCAAATTTTAATTGTTAATTTTGAGACCTTTCGAAAGTAAGATAATTAAATGCTCGGATGCAAATATAAAGCTTACGACTCAATTATTGTTTCTCATTTTGGCGCATATCTTCCTCTTAAAGTGTTAATTTTTTAAATGATTATTGGTAAGGTAGTACGAGTATATTCTTGAAAAATTAAAAGTTATTTAACGAAGAAAGTTACGCTATATAATTTTGGTTTGGATATATATATATATCAATTATCGTCATAAGCCTTACTTTGGCATCAAAATGTTCATCAATTTTTTATCAAAACCTCTCAAAATTAACAATTCAAATTTCCAATGATGATTTTTAATGACAGTTATAACTGATCCCTTACGGAAAAAACATCTAAAATAAATATATTTGGTTTTAAAATTCTCTACAAGATGATATTTGTATAAAACTCACCGATGTTACATTTCCGGTGTGATTTCGTATCGCTGATTGAATTATTTAGCGCAGTTACAACATAAACACCTTAATAGACTAGACATTTTTCTTTTATAGTTTAATAAAAAAAAATAATATTAACGTAAAAAACACTGCACATCTACATTGTATATATTTATATTGAATACGTATACACCGAAGCAGGTTTTTTAAGAGGAATCTTCTTAGTTTTTCTGGTTCTTCTTGAAGAACGCTTCAATGTTTTTTTAAAGGTAGGTATCTTCTTTGCGATGCATTAACAATTAGCTATATTCTGTTATTTTTAATAATAATTTTCGCTTTGTAAGTCGGCCACAAACGTAACATAGCAAAATTATAAATGTAACAAAAATCACCCCCTTTGAGAATATGCAACATTTAAACTAAATCTGTGTCTTGGTTCTAAAAGGGCAATTTTCCAATATAAAAATAAGGTTGTAGATTTTTAAAATGCAAATTAATTTGTAAAAGAAGTCAGTCTCGAATCTCGTATATGTCGTATTTTAAATGCAAAAATTAAAATCAATATTGCAAAATTGGACATTGGCCCCTTTAGAACAACACTACAGAAGTTTGGTTTGTTATTATTTCTATACAAGAGACAATTGTATAAAACTTACCTATGTTACATTTTCGGTGCTATATAGGTAGTAATGAAGGAAGACGAAAAAAGGTATATCAATAGAGTACCTACTTTTGAAGAACAAAACTGCTAGCTAAAAAATTAGTTTAATTTCAAATTGAAACGATCCGATAGTTTTGGATGAGACATGATGTAAAGTAGATGCATCACAAAATGTTTGCATCAATGCTGTGCTGTGGTTAAATTAGCTAGACACTTAAGTTGGCACTGATTTTTATACACTTAAGGTACTTGAAACTTTTAAATATCGTTAAAATATTAATTTTCTTTTTTTCCAACAATTTTGGTAGCGATTTAAAAAGTCATAAATGTTCTTATAAATAAAAAATGATAACGTGAAGCGTTGACGCAATTAGTTTGTGATGCACCTACTTAGCATCATGTCTCATGCCAAAACTATATGACCGTTTAAAAGCGGGGTTAGATATGTAGTTTATATCTATTTCATGTGATTTTTCCCGGATTCTGGATTGTACCTACTTAAGAGTGTTTATGTTCGAGCTGCGATAAACGATTCGAAGACACAATAGGCGGTTTTTTTTTGTTCAGAGCAGAGTCTGAGTTGGCAAAAAATTTGTTTGTGTTTCTTTTTAACTCAGAGCATTCAGAGATCCAAATGTGTGTTTCTTTTTTCGTTCTGAAAATGTGTAGATCGCACTCGACGTGCTCGAAGATAATTGACTGAGCATGTGAGTATAAGTCGCTGAACGCACCAAATGCCATGTGTGTCAAAAAAGGAAAATATTAAGAAAAAAATAATTAGATATACAAGTTTGCGAAAGGTGGTTCCTAGTTGATTTTCTGTATCTGTGTCTCTCTACAAAAAAGGGTAGGTTTATGATTAAAATGAATATGTGTTCGGATTTGTGTGGTTCAAGTGTGTTTAAAAAAACACATCAGTGTTTAGAGCTCGCTCTGTTTGGAACAAGCTCAATGCATAATTTATATGTTCGAACTCTGTGCAGTGCTCTGCTCTGAACGAAAAAAGAAAAACGCCTAATGTGAGCACAGAGGCCAAAACTGTACATATATTCGTACTTGAATTATTTAGCGAAGTTCCAACATAAAAATTGCCTGATAGACGTCGTTTTTTATAGGTTAATAAAAAATAATGTTAACGTAAAAACACTGTACATGTACATACCTTTATAATGAATACGATGATGCTCCGAGGTTTTCTTTGGTTTTATTGAAGAGTTCTTTTTACACCATTTTTCGCTTTTATAATGCGACTGCACTGAATACTGATCGTCACGATCACGAGCAAAACAAGAAATTGAACTTATATCTTCCACAAGCTCTCATAAAATCTAAAGAATCGGTAAATTTGTACAGAAGAGATTTTCTTAGTTCTTCTTGCAAAACGCTTTAATCATATTTTTATCGTAGGTGTTTTTTTTCGCTACATCAACAATTACATTTTTTATTTTTAATAACTTTTACACCACTTTTTTAAGTGGTCGTATGTTTGCCGTATAAAAATTAAAATCAATATTGCTAAAATGGACATTGGCCCCTTTGGAAGTTTTGGTTTGTTATTAAATTCTATACAAGAGACAATTGTATAAAACTCGCCTATGCTATGTTACATTTTCGGTGCTATAAAGGTGTTAACGAAGGAAGACGAAAAAAAGGTATATCAATAGAGTACCTACTTTTGAAGAGCAAAACTGCTAGATAAAAAAATCGCTTAATACCAAATCGAAACGATCCGATAGTTTTGGCATGAGACATGATGAAAAGTAGTTGCATCAAAAAATGTTTGCATCAATGCTGCGGTTAAAGTTAGACACCTAAGTTGGCACTGATTTATATGCACTTAATGTACTTGAAACCCTTAACTATTATAAAATATCTTTAAAATATTTATTTTCTTTTTATCCAACAATTTTGGTAGCGATTTAAAAAGTCATAAATACGAGTATTCTCTTTATAAATAAAAAATGATGTGAAGCGTTGACGCAATTATTTTGTGATGTACCTACTTAGCATCATGTCTCATGCCAAAACTATAGGACCGTTTAAAATCGGGCGTATAGGTATGTATTTTATGTCTATTGTATGTGATTTTTCCTGGATTATGGATTGTACCTGCGACGGGCGTTCAATTTATTCTCGGTATCGATATGAAGGAAAATGCGAATTCAATTTAAATTGTTTTTATTTTTCAATATAATCTCCCCTAACATCAATGCATTTGTTTCATCTTGAGATAAACTTTGCGATTCTCACTTTTTTCTGAGGCGCTGTGAGCATTCGTGACACCCACAATGCCACTGATCTTTGAAAGGTTAAGATGGTCATGAAGAATGGTGTGAATGGTACCAGTTGAAAGCTTGGTGATCTCTGCCATCATTTTCACCTTTATTCGGGCATCCTCAAGAACAAGTTTTTCGACTTCTTTGATGCTTTCTCCCGTACAAGCAGTAGCCGGGGCGCCGGAGCCGTTGTCGTCTTCAGTGCTCTATCTGCCTCTCTTGAAGTCACTTGTCCACTTTTGCACAGTTGATAATGAAGGTGCGGAACCCTGGTAAACAGCCACGATCTCTTCATGAATAGTTTTTTGACTTTTTCCTTGCTTAGTGAGAAATTTAATTACAGCGCGATGCTCAATTTTCACCATCATTGTCTCAGTTGCCATTATGATTCTGTTTAACTAGAGATACAAAACGCGAATTAATAATCACATTTATATGAAATTTTACATGAATGCACTAAAATAATAGTATTACTTGATAAATAAGTCAATTTATTTATATAACCACAGCTTCACCCCGATACCGAGAATATATTGAACGCCCTTCGTACTTAAGAGTGTTCATGTTGGTGCTGCGATAAACAATTCGAAGACACTATGTGAGCACAGAGGCCAAAACTCTGCATATATTTGTACTTGAATTATTTAGCGAAGTTCCAACATAAAAATTGCCTAATAGACGACGTTTTTTTGTTTTTATTGAAGAGTTCTTAGTTCTTCGTGGAGAACGCTTTAATCCTTTTTTTTAAAGTAGATATTTTCTTTCGCTGTATCAACAATTATATTTTTTATTTTTAATAACTTTTACACCACTTTTTCGCTTTAAAATGCGACTGTACTTAATGAACTTAAAACTTCCACAAGCTCTCATAAAGTCTAAAGAAACGGTAAATTTGTATAGTTTCAGGCATCTGGAAAAAATCACCACAATAATAAGGCAAATTTACCCAAGCTCTTGGGTGGGTACACACAGATTACACTTGTGTAGGTAAAATTGCCTTAGAGTTAAGCTAGATTCACGATAGGTCTAGGGTAAAGTTTCACAGATTATACTATTGCAAAAACAATCACTTAATAATAAGGCAGAGTTACCTTAAGTGTTAGCATTGTTGAGAAAAACGTACAATTGTACTCAAATTTGCAATTTCTCACTGGGTGCATTGAAATCCCAGAACAAATAACATTTTACAATCGTGTAAATATTGCATTACGCGTTACGCCACTTTCAGGATAAACAATCGTAATTTTATATCTCATACAAATTAAACTAAAATTGAGAATTTTTTGCCTCCGAAGTGGCGTAATGCCAGATTTACACGATTGACAAATATAACTAAAAATTATTGATTTGTAAAATTGTTTTTCATAGTAAAATATGGTTTACCTAACTTCATCTGTGAAAAGCGATTAACAACATTTTTAATTATTATTAGTGTTTATTTTATCACAAAACAAGCCCAAGTTCTGTGAACGCTAAAATGACGAATATACGCATTTTCAAGAACGCAAGGGTGTAAACGTACGTGCCTATCAACAAGACGAATAACCCAAGGAAACACCAGGATCTGTATCTAAAGTACTGGGTACATTGAAAAATACAATTTTGAATACGCCTTTCCCGACAGTGCTAATACTAAAAGTAGCTCTGCCTTATTATAACGTGTTGGTTTTGCAATGGTAATCTGAGAAACTTAACTCTCAATTTTATGTCTCATACACATTAAGCTAAAATTGTGAATTTTTGTCCTGAATTGGCGTAAGGGCGGGCTTACACGATTGACAAAATGTTATTATTTCTGATATAATGTACTTATTTTTGACAATATCGTGTTCTATGACAAAGGTATAGGTAATATTTTTGTCATTAAATACGATAATTACAAAAAATAGGTACATAATGACAGGAATATTTACATTTGGTAATTCGTGTAAATCCGGGATTACGACATCACTTCAGAGAGGAAAAATTCTCAGTTTAATTTAATTTGCTTGAGATAGAAAATTAAGATTTCTTGATCTAAGTGGCGTAATGGCGGGGTTACACGATTGACAAAATGTTATTATTTCTGATAAAATGTACTTATTTTTGACAATATCGTGTTTTATGACAAAGGTATAGGTAATATTTTTGTCATTAAACACGACGCCAAATGTTTAGGGTACTCGTTAAATAGATCTACTTATTAAAAAGGAGTGCGAATCATGTTAACCTAAGACTTATGGTTAATTTACTCCTATTAATATCATCTCGAAATTTGTAAAACTGAATACAAAGTCACGTTATGTATAAGGCAGATTTAACTAAGATCTAAGGTAATACTGGAGGGAAGATCACGATATACATATATAGATTCACCTAATTTCTAAGGTAAACGCAATTTATACAATTTGAAGTAATTGCCTTAGATATAAGGCAGAATTACACATAAGGGCTAAGGAAATTTGTACAACTGGGGTCAAAATCACGCTATGTAAAAGGAAGAGTTACCTAACAACTATGGTAATACTGGGGGGAAAATCACTATACATTTAAGGCAGATTCACTTAAGAACTAAGGTAATCCCCATTTATACAATTTGAGGTAATTTCCTTAGATCTGAGGCATATTTACCTTAGACCTAAGGTAATAGCGGAGGGAAAATCACGATATATTTAAGGCAGATTCACCTAATTTCTAAGGTAAATCCGATTTATACAATTTGAGGTAATTGCCTTAGATCTAAGGCAGAATTACACCTAAGGACTAAGGAAATTTGTACAACTGTAGTCAAAATCACGCCATGTATAAGGTAGTGTTACCTAAGGACTAAGGTAATACTGGAGGGAAAATCACGATACATTTAAGGCAGATTCACCTAAGAAATAAGGTAAGCCCCATTTATACAATTTGAGGTAATTTCATTAGAGCTAATGCATATTTACCTTAGAACTACGGTAATAGCGAAGGGAAAATCACGATATATTTAAGGCAGATTCACCTAATTTCCAAGGTAAATCCAATTTATACAATTTGAGATAATTGCCTTGGATCTAAGGCAGAATTACACCTAAGGGCTAAGGGAATTTGTACAAGTGGAGTCAAAATCACGCTATGTATAATGCAGAGTTACCTAAGAACTAATGTAATACTGGAGGGAAAATCACAATACTTTTAAGGCAGATTCACCTAACAAATAAGGTAAGCCCAATTTATACGATTTGACGTAATTGCCTAGATCTAAGGCAGAATTACACCTAAGGGCTAAGGAAATTTGTACAACTGGAGTCAAAATCACGCTATGTACATATAAGGAAGAGTTACCTAACAACTATGGTAATACTGGAGAGAAAATCACCATACATTTAAGGCAGATTCACCTAAGAACTAAAGTAATCCCCATTTATACAATTTGAGGCAATTTCCTTAGATCTAAGCCATATTTACCTTATACCTAAGGTAATAGCGGAGAGAAAATCACGATATATTTAAGGCAGATTCACCTAAATTCTAAGGTAAATCCGATTTATACAATTTGAGGTAATTGCCTTAGATCTAAGGCTGAATTACACCTTAGGGCTAAGGAAATTTGTACAACTGTAGTCAAAATCACGCCATGTATAAGGCAGTGTGAACTAAGAACTAAGGTAATACTGGAGGGAAAATCACGATACATTTAAGGCAGATTCACCTAAGAAATAAGGTAAGCCCAATTTATACGATTTGACGTAATTGCCTAGATCTAAGGCAGAATTACCTAGGGGCTAAAGAAATTTGTACAATTGGAATCAAAATCACGTTATAAATAAAGTAGATTTACCTAAGAACTAAGGTAATACTGGAGGTAAAATCACGATATATTTAAGACAGATTCACCTAAGAATTAAGGTAAGCCCAATTTATACTATTTGAGGTAATTGCCTTAGATCTAAGGCAGAATTACCTAAGGGCTAAGGAAATTTGTATTTGTACAACTGGAGTCAAACGTAATGCATAAGGCAGATTTACCTAAGAACTAAGGTAATACTGGAGGGAAAATCACGATATATTTAAGGCAGATTCACCTACGAACTAAGGTAAACTACAATTTCAGGTAATTTCCTTAGATCCTAGGCATATTTACCTAAGAGCTAAGGAAACTTGTACAACTGGAGACAAAATCACGCTACCCATAAGGCAGATTTACCAAAGTACTTAGATTAATTAAATGGAAAACAAAACACCTTAGTATTATAAGGCAGTTTAACCTAAATTTCACTACCTAAGTCGTATATAAATTGTCTTATCCCTCAGGTAGAAGCTTTCAAACACTGAATTATATTTTTCTAGGGGAATTCGGTCGAATTCAGACACCTAGAAAATAATGCCCGTGGTCTGGCTTGCATAATTTTAATAAGAAATGTAAAAACAATACAAACGCATGTGCATACGTAGCTATTGCTTTTGTTCTTTTTTTGTGGACTCGGCTTTTAATTTTTGTTTATTTTGTGACATTTAGTCCAAATTATGCGTTTCGCCCAGGTACTACAGTTGGGCTCATCAGTTACATGCTGTAGTACCCTTCTAAGACGCAAAATATTAGTCAATGGCTACCGACACAAATAAAATGTACAACATTCAAACACTGAATTACATTTTTCTAGGGGAATTCGGTCGAATTCAGACACCTAGAAAATAATGCCCGTTGTCTGGCTTGTTTAAATTTAAGAAAAAATGTAAAAACAATACAAACGCATGTGCATACGTTGGTATTGCTTTTGTTCTTTTTTTTGTGGACTCTGCTCTTAATTTTGTTCTTTTGTGACCATAAGTCCAAATTATGCGCTTCGCCCAGGTACTACAGTTGGCCTCATCAGTTAGATGCTGTAGTACCCTTCTTAGACGCAAAATATTAGTCGATAGCTACCGACACAAATAAAATTTACAGCTTTCAAACACTGAATTATATTTTCCTAGGGGAATTCGGTCGAATTCAGACACCTAAAAAATAAGGCCCGTGGTCTGGCTTGTTTAATTTTAAGAAGAAATGTAAAAACAATACACACGCATGTGCATCAGTTATATGCTGTAGTACCCTTCTAAGACGCAAAATATTAGTCGATAGCTACCGACACAAATAAAATTTACAGCTTTCAAACACTGAATTATATTTTCCTAGGGGAATTCGGTCGAATTCAGACACCTAGAAAATAAGGCCCGTGGTCTGGCTTGTTTAATTTTAAGAAGAAATGTAAAAACAATACACACGCATGTGCATACGTAGGTATTACTTTCGTTCTTTTTTTGTGGACTCTGCTTTTAATTTTGTTCTTTTGTGACCTTAAGTCCAAATTATGCGTTTCGCCCAGGTACTACAGTTGGCCTCATCAGTTAGATGATATAGTACCCTTCTAAGGCGCAAAATATTAGTCGATGGCTACCGACACAAATAAAATTTACAGCTTTCAAACACTGTGAATTATAATTTTCTATGGGAATTCGGTCGAAATCGGATACCTAGAAAAAATGCCCGTGGTCTTGCTTGTTTAATTTTAAGAAGGAATGTAAAAACAATACAAACGCATGTGCATACGTAGGTATTGCTTTTGTTCTTATTTTGTGGACTCTGCTTTTAATTTGTTCTTTTGTGACCTTTAGTCCAAATTATGCGTTTCGCCCAGGTACTGCAGTTGGGCTCATCAGTTAGATGATATAGTACCCTTCTAAGGCGCAAAATATTAGTCGATGGCTACCGACACAAATAAAATTTACAGCTTTCAAACACTGTGAATTATAATTTTCTATGGGAATTCGGTCGAAATCGGATACCTAGAAAAAATGCCCGTGGTCTTGCTTGTTTAATTTTAAGAAGGAATGTAAAAACAATACAAACGCATGTGCATACGTAGGTATTGCTTTTGTTCTTATTTTGTGGACTCTGCTTTTAATTTTGTTCTTTTGTAACCTTAAGTCCAAATTATGCGTTTCGCCCAGGTACTACAGTTGGCCTCATCAGTTAGATGCTGTAGTACCCTTCTAAGACCCAAAATATTAGCTGATAGCTACCGACACAAATAAAATTTACAGCTTTCAAACACTGAATTATATTTTCCTAGGGGAATTCGGTCGAATTCAGACACCTAGAAAATAAGGTCCGTGGTCTGGCTTGTTTAATTTTAAGAAGAAATGTAAAAACAATACACACGCATGTGCATCAGTTAGATGCTGTAGTACCCTTCTAAGACGCAAAATATTAGTCGATAGCTACCGACACAAATAAAATTTACAGCTTTCAAACACTGAATTACATTTTCCTAGGGGAATTCGGTCGAATTCAGACACCTAGAAAATAAGGCCCGTAGTCTGGCTTGTTTAGTTTTAAGAAGAAATGTAAAAACAATACACACGCATGTGCATACTTAGGTATTACTTTCGTTCTTTTTTTGTGGACTCTGCTTTTAATTTTGTTCTTTTGTTACCTTAAGTCCAAATTATGCGTTTCGCCCAGGTACTACAGTTGGCCTCATCAGTTAGATGATATAGTACCCTTCTAAGGCGCAAAATATTAGTCGATGGCTACCGTCACAAATAAAATTTACTGCTTTCAAACACTGTGAATTATAATTTTCTATTTCTAAAAATGCCCATGGTCTTATTTGTTTAATTTTAAGAAGGAATGTAAAAACAATACAAACGCATGTGCATACGTAGGTATTGCTTTTGTTCTTTTTTTGTGGACTCTTCTTTTAATTTTGTTCTTTTGTGACCTTTAGTCCAAATTATGCGTTTCGCCCAGGTACTACAGTTGGGCTCATCAGTTAGATGATATAGTACCCTTCTAAGGCGCAAAATATTAGTCGATGGCTACCGACACAAATAAAATTTACAGCTTTCAAACACTGTGAATTATAATTTTCTATGGGAATTCGGTCGAAATCGGATACCTAGAAAAAATGCCCGTGGTCTTGCTTGTTTAATTTTAAGAAGGAATGTAAAAACAATACAAACGCATGTGCATACGTAGGTATTGCTTTTGTTCTTATTTTGTGGACTCTGCTTTTAATTTTGTTCTTTTGTGACCTTAAGTCCAAATTATGCGTTTCGCCCAGGTACTACAGTTGGCCTCATCAGTTAGATGCTGTAGTACCCTTCTAAGACGCAAAATATTAGTCGATAGCTACCGACACAAATAAAATTTACAGCTTTCAAACACTGAATTATATTTTCCTAGGGGAATTCGGTCGAATTCAGACACCTAGAAAATAAGGCCCGTGGTCTGGCTTTTTTAATTTTAAGAAGAAATGTAAAAACAATACACACGCATGTGCATACGTAGGTATTACATTCGTTCTTTTTTTGTGGACTCTGCTTTTAATTTTCATTTTGTTCTTTTGTGACCTTTAGTCCAAATTATTCGCCCAGGTACTACAGTTGGGCTCATCAGTTAGATGATATAGTACCCTTCTAAGGCGCAAAATATTATTCGATGGCTACCGACACAAATAAAATTTACAGCTTTCAAACACTGTGAATTATAATTTTCTATGGGAATTCGGTCGAAATCGGATACCTAGAAAAAATGCCCGTGGTCTTGCTTGTTTAATTTTAAGAAGGAATGTAAAAACAATACAAACGCATGTATGCACGTAGGTATTGCTTTTGTTCTTTTTTTGTGGACTCTTCTTTTAATTTTGTTCTTTTGTGACCTTTAGTCCAAATTATGTCGAATTCATACACCTAGAAAATAATACCCGTGGTCTGGCTTGTATAATTTTAATAAGAAATGTAAAAACAATACAAACGCATGTGTATACGTAGATATTGCTTTTGTTCTTTTTTTGTGGACTCTGCTTTTAATTTTAATTTTGTTCTTTTGTGACCTTTAGTCCAAATTATGCGTTTCTCCCAGGTGCTACAGTTGGGCTCATCAGTTAGATGCTGTAGTACCCTTTTAAGACGCAAAATATTAGTCGATGGCTACCAACACAAATAAAATTTACAGCTTTCAAACACTGAATTATATTTTTCTAGGGGAATTCGGCCGAATTTAGACACCTAGAAAATAATACCCGTGGTCTGGCTTGTTTAATTTTACGAAGAAATGTAAAAACAATACAAACGCATGTTCATACGTAGGTATTGCTTTTCTTCTTTTTTTGTGGACTCTGCTTTTAGTTTTAATTTTGTTCTTTTGTGACCTTTAGTACAAATTATGCGTTTCTCCCAGGTACTGCAGTTGCGCTCATCAGTTAGATGCTGTAGTACCCTTCTAAGACGCAAAATATTAATCCATGGCTACCGACACAATAAAATGTACAGCTTTCAAACACTGTGCATTATATTTTTCTAGGGGAATTCGGTCGAATTCAGACATCTAGAAAATAATGCCGTGGTCTGGGTTGTTTAATTTTAAGAAGAAATGTAAAAACAATACAAACGCATGTGCTTACGTAGGTATTGCTTTTGTTCTTTTTTTGTGGACGCGCACTCTTAAATTTAATTTTGTTCTTTGTGACCTTTAATCCAAATTATGCGTGTCGCTCAGGTACTACAGTTGGGCTCATCAGTTAGATGCTGTAGTACCCTTCTAAGGCGCAAAATATTTGTCGATGGCTACCGACACAAATAAAATTTACAGCTTTCTAACACTGAATTATATTTTCCTAGGGGAATTCGGTCGAATTCAGACACCTAGAAAATAAGGCCCGTGGTCTGGCTTATTTAATTTTAAGAAGAAATGTAAAAACAATACACACGCATGTGCATACGTAGGTATTACTTTCGTTCTTTTTTTGTAGACTCTGCTTTTAATTTTCATTTTGTTCTTTTGTGACCTTTAGTCCAAATTATGCGTTTCGCCCAGGTACTACAGTTGGGCTCATCAGTTAGATGATATAATACCCTTCTAAGGCGCAAAATATTAGTCGATGGCTACCGACACAAATAAAATGTACAGCTTTCAAACACTGAATTATATTTTTCTAGGGGAATTCGGTCGAATTCATACACCTAGAAAATAATACCCGTGGCCTGGCTTGTATAATTTTAATAAAAAATGTAAAAACAATACAAACGCATGTGCATACGTAGATATTGCTTTTGTTCTTTTTTTGTGGACTCTGCTTTTAATTTTAATTTTGTTCTTTTGTGACCTTTAGTCCAAATTATGCGTTTCTACCAGGTACTACAGTTGGGCTCATCAGTTAGATGCTGTAGTACCCTTATAAGACGCAAAATATTAGTCGATAGCTACCGACACAAATAAAATTTACAGCTTTCAACCACTGAATTATATTTTCCTAGGGGAATTCGGTCGAATTCAGACACCTAGAAAATAATGCCCGTGGTCTGGCTTGTTTAATTTTAAGAAGAAATGTAAAAACAATACACACGCATGTGCATACGTAGGTATTACTTTCGTTCTTTTTTTGTGGACTCTGCTTTTAATTTTCATTTTGTTCTTTTGTGACCTTTAGTCCAAATTATGCGTTTCGCCCAGGCACTACAGTTTGGCTCATCAGTTAGATGCTGTATTACCCTCTTAAGGCGCAAACTATTAGTCGATGACTATCGACACAATTAAAATGTACAGCTTTCAAACACTGTGAATTATATTTTTCTAGGGAATTCGGTCGAATTCAGACACCTAGAAAATAATGCCCGTGGTCTGGCTTGTTTAATTTTAAGAAGAAATGTAAAAACAATACAAACGCATGTACGTACGTATTGCTTTTGTTCTTCTTTTGTGGACTCTGCTTTTAATTTTAATTTTTGTTTATTTTGTGACCCTTAGTCCAAATTATGCGTTTCGCTCAGGCACTACAGTTGGGCTCATCAGTTAAATGCTGTAGTACCCTTCTAAGACGCAAAATATTAGTCGATGTCTACCGACACAATTAAAATTTACAGCTTTCAAACACTGAATTATATTTTTCTAGGGGAATTCGGCCGAATTTAGACACCTAGAAAATAATACCCGTGGTCTGGCTTGATTAATTTTACGAAGAAATGTAAAAACAATACAAACGCATGTTGATACGTAGGTATGGCTTTTCTTCTTTTTTTGGGGACTCTGCTTTTAGTTTAAATTTTGTTCTTTTGTGACCTTTAGTACAAATTATGCGTTTCTCCCAGGTACTGCAGTTGGGCTCATCAGTTAGATGCTGTAGTACCCTTCTAAGACGCAAAATATTAATCGATGGCTACCGACACAATAAAATGTACAGCTTTCAAACACTGTGCATTATATTTTTCTAGGGGAATTCGGTCGAATTCAGACATCTAGAAAATAATGTCGTGGTCTGGCTTGTTTAATTTTAAGAAGAAATGTAAAAACAATACAAACGCATGTGCATACGTAGGTATTGCTTTTGTTCTTTTTTTGTGGAATCGGCTCTTAAATTTAATTTTGTTCTTTGTGACCCTTAGTCCAAATTATGCGTGTCGCTCAGGTACCACAGTTGGGCTCACCAGTCAGATGCTGTAGTACCCTTCTAAGACGCTAAATATTTGTCGATGGCTACCGACACAAATAAAATTTACTGCTTTCAAACACTGTGAATAATATACATCATTCAGTCGAATTGAGACACCTAGAAAATAATGCCCGTGATCTGGCTTGCAATACCTAGAAATTTTGAAAATGATATGAATGTTGAAATCTTAACTGAAGAGAATGCGATATCGGTAACGGTGCCACAAATCAGTGATATTGCAACTAGATATTTTGCAGGCTATTGCCTTTTTAAAACAATAAAGAAAATGAATAAAATCCGTGAAAATTGTGTTCAACAAATGTCGAAAGACAAACAAAATTTTGAACTCACACAAATATTAATAAAATTAAAAGAGTACGAAAAATCTAAAGAAAACACTGTTCTGTTATGGCCATCCGAAATGTTTTTCCAAGTTTGACATCTTCTACATACTTCCAAAAAAACCTTTTGCACAAAAGCTAAAAGAAAACATTATAAATTAATGTATTAATGAAACAAACAGATACTTTCCAAGCCGATTCAATCATTCTGATAAATGCTTTGAAAATAAAATTGATATTATAAATTTTCTAACAGTAGTTTTACTTTGCAAAAATTGCAAATGGGCTATTGATAAGACAGATAATAAGAAAAGAAACCCTAAAAAAATTAAATAACTGTTACATGTTATAAATACTTAGATGTATGAAATAAAAAACTATTTAGACTGTTCTTTCATTTTTATCTCTTCGAATACATATATATATAGGTATATATATAGCGAAAAAAATGTTATCGACTCCACCTTAATTTGTTTCAACACGTAAAAACATAGTGAACAATAACTGATAAAGGTTTGTAAAAATATTCAATATCGACAGTTTTTTAAAGAAAATAAATGCAACAAATATACTGAAAATTGTTCAAAAATGTTTTTTCGTTTTGAATATCTCTTGGGCAAACGGGCCAACTTAGGTTTTTACTTGGTTGTTCTTGAACATTATGATAATGTTTCACAAGAATTTAAATTGACAATTATCCTATAACAAAACCACATGGGTTATCTTTTTTCAATGGAAGGGCAATTCCATGAAAAATCGGACAAAAAAAGTAAAGTCCCATTATAACTTTTTCTTACTTCTAAAATTAAATTAAAAGTTAAAAAAAAATTATCGAAATAATATTAAATTAAAAAAGTTACGGAAGATTTTTATTTATTCATGAAGATGGAATGCATAACATATATGTATGTATAATACATTTATTTTGACATTTAAAATATCTTAATAATTTAATATTTGAGTACAAAACGTAAGTAACCATGGAATTACTCGGAAGTTACCAGTGTGGGTCGCACCCAGAAAATTTATTTTACAGTGGTGCACTAACTTAGGTATCTCGATAGGTATATTTCAAAGCAAAAAACATGAAATGATATATGCATGGCTTTTTATATCATCTCAAAACGATTTTTTTTTTTACATAGATATAGTTCTCAATAAAGCCTAGATAAAGACCTGTGCGAAAAAAATCCCAATATCCTACGGTTTATACATTGGTACTACCCACCTATCGTCATGCCGCGCTCACATTTTATTCATTTTCTCTATTACAAAGCGGATGGGTGTAAAAGACACATGAGACATAAATGATGATTTTTAACTTATTTTGCTTTTATTAATTTTACTGCTAAATGTTAAATAATTCAATTTCTTTCTTTAGAATATTCAATAGTATTAAATCACCGTTTTCCCATTATTAAATGTAAATATAAAAGTTTTATTCATATTTATTAAACTACCCCTGATGAAGTCGAGAAGACCGACGAAACGTAGGGATAAATATGAAATAAAGTTTTTTATTTGCATATAAAAGTGAGCGACCAAAAAAGCCCGATTAAACATTTGCAATTGATGAATTAATTACCGATCTTGAATGTTTCAAAGATTCAAAGGAAATAACTGAGCGTAATATTGATATAAATTAACTTAAAGATGAATTAAAACCTTTCATTAATGATGAACAAATTATAAATATATTAACTGATTCGATAGCTAAAATAAGTAATTTTTTTTTTTATAATTAATTTTTATTTATTATTACTTTATAACAATCTTAAAGCTAGACAAAAATTCCTAAAATTAACCTAATTATCAATAACTTACAACTAATTTACTGGGCCTTTACAGGCGCTCTAAACTAAACTATATCTCTTAATACTAATGTCTTTCGACCTAAAAACTTTTTTAATTAATTCTAATTATTTTATTTTATTTTTGTTTTACCAAGAAAACTTTTTTTTAAAAACTCGGTTTCAATTTTTGCTTATAAACTACCTAAATCTAGACTAAAAATAATTAAAACTAGATACAACTAACTTATATACTAACTAAAACTAACTTAAACTACTTAAGATACCTAAAAATACCCAAAACCACTTAAAACTACGACTCGTACTTACTAGAACAGCCACAGCAGCATCTTTATCGTTTTTTAATTTATTTTGTTTATATTTTGCATACGCATGCAGACACACAGCTACATACACCCCACACATACATGTACATACGTACATACATATACGTACGCACATACATGTACAGTTACGCAGGTACATGCACATATGCCTCCGCATACATACATATTTTTAATTTTTTTTGGTGCCACCCCAACTGTTCCCGGCAATAAGTAATTATTGTGGGGTGGTCGTGGCGCGATAGTTGTGTGTTCGCCTGTGAACCTCGCGGTCGCAGGTTCGATTCCTGCCGTTGTCGATGTCTTCTTATATTCCATTAAAAACCTATTTTAAAAATTGTCATAAAATGAGTTGCTGGTTTACTCATTACATGCTGTTCAGGCATAACACTAACAACATGTGATTGAGTAAACTACTCATTAATATGTCAACGAAATAAATAAAATAATGCGAATTACAAGCGACTTAAATAAATAAGACATGGTAATTTTCTCCGCATTAGTTCAGCCGCCATGCCTGGAGATAAAATCTGAAACAACAACCACCGTCTCAATACATCGCGCCACACATCTTCCATATCCTTCTTTCTCTTCTTTCAGCGGATGCCCGCGCTGTGTTAAAAACATATAAAGGGTATTCATAATCCCTTGAGCGTGTGCAAAATTATAAAAAAAAAAATAAAAGTGTAAGAACGCCAAAACATATCCTTTTGGTAAGGACCGAAACTAAAAGACACGCATTGTTAAATAAAAAAAAGAAATTTTCAAATAAAAAACAAGAACAATCCAAGAAAAAGGAAAAGAAATGCTGATGCTGACTCCCATTATGGCAATGTCGAGATGCCATCTGATATTCCAGATAAGACTGCAGATAATATGGAAATTGAAAAGAATAATAAAATGCAGTTCATTTAAGAAAATTTTAAACAGAGAGCTGAAAAAAAAGATACAAGAGAACAATCGCATAGTGAAAAATGGTTTGAAATAAGACTTCAAATGGTTGCAGCGTCTAATTTTGGCAGAATCTGTAATATAAAAAAATAATCCAGTTACCACAACATTATTAAAACATGTTTGTATAGCAGTTTATGTTCTACGTCAAGTATGTACTACGCCAGAATGAAAAAACTCAAAAGAAAAGTTAGAACAAGACACTATAATTACAGTTGAAAAATGTGGGCTCTTCTTAGGTAAAGAATACCATTCCCTTGGTGCGACTCCTGATGGCTTAGTTAAAATGCCATATGCGAAGTGAAATGTCCATCATCAATTAAAGATATGAAAATCAGTGATGCAGTAGAAAATAAGAATATTAAATACTTGGAAAACAATGGAGACGCATACGAGAGTTAATGCCAGCGAACGTTGTCTACATACAAAAGGTCACGTAGTCCCATTCAAACATTAAACATAATATAATAAGCAGGGATACAAGAAAGTAACTCCTAGATATTCCAAGAAAGGTAGTTAAATACAGATCTTGCAAGCAATGATAATAGAAAAAAAGTAATTAAGATAGTAAGAACAAAGAAGTTTATCTTGCAAGCAATGATAAAAAGAAAAAAGGAATTAAATAATGAAGCCAGATCACATAAATACTGAATTCAAACTCAGCAAAAGGGTAGTTGAAAAAGAGCAGTTGAAGGATCAATATCGCTACCGTCACATCGTTTACATCAGAATTCGTTAATTCAGAAATGTATCTCACCGAAGGAAACGTCTTGTTTTGTATTAATAATTAGAATATTAAAAAGTATAATTTTACTAACAGACTCGGTCTCGCGTTGCTGCGACTTTATCGTATTGCCTTCAATTATTATATATTATAATCGGTGATTCATAAAGAATGATACAAATTTCAAAATAAGTTTTAATGAATAGAAAATGTTTTATTAATTTTATTATAATTTAACAAATACGTTAGATTAATTTTAGTAAGTAGCAACCTGTGCTTTCCATTAATTAAGAATTAAATGATGAACAATATTTCTCGCTAATCTGTCTTTCGTTAAAACGTTAAAATTTGATGGTTTTCCAACGCGTGAGCATGCAACATACAGCTGTCCATATGGGAGAAATACGGATTCTCCAAGTCAAAGCCACAAATCGTCATTGTCTGCCATTACGACTTATTTATCGCCATCGCGAAAGCCAAACATATAGGGAATTTTAGCCTTTTGAAACATATTGTTGATGCTGATGAAATCATAGGTATCCGAGGTAAGTGGATGACTTCTCTTTTAAACTTTCCAGTCAATATCGTTGCTTCAAGTATGTTTCCGCTAATTCTTCTGATGACTAATCGTAAACCGTTGTTACGTTTAAGTTACGCAAAAGAATGCCCGGTTGTGTGGCGGCATTCCTGGTATATCCAGAGAATTTCAAAATTTAGTCGGAAAATTGACCCATCACCCCATTTTCATCAATTCACCAAATTTGTATTTGACAGATAATTTCGTCAACATCTAAATGTTTTGCTGCTAAAATTTGCAAGACGACAAAATGAAGCGCGTGTTAATGTGCGATTGGTTTGTTGTTTGTTGTCAACATTTAGTTCACGCGCCACTCCTGAACTTTCTCTTTGCATACGCAGACGTTCATCACGGTCACGTTGCTCAGTCCATTAATTCGTACATCTCTCTGTGGCGTTTGCTGCGCTGGTTTGATTTGTTGTCGTAAATTGCCTCTGAACACAGCCAAATCATAACGGCTACTTTAATTGCTGATGTTCGATTTTCTGGTGGCATTTTACTAAAAATGATGTTGCGCACGATTGCTGGCATGCCTAAGAACGTTAGTTACATGGATATATTCAAATTCATTTTAATTATTGAAATTAGGAGGGTAATATGTACATACATACATACCTGCTAACATATGTATAAATGAAATTCTTGGACAAATATAAATATACCACCAAATATTTTTATCGAAGCAAAAATCGTTTTGTAAACTTATAAAAACGACCAAAACCAAAACGAAAAAAAAATAAGAGCACGTTTAGACGCCACGGATCAGTTAAAATTTTATAAGAAAGTATCCCGAAAATTGTATGACAGATTTGGATGAAATCAAAAAAATGTGAGAAAATTGTTTTTTTTTAAAATAAATTTTGGTGTGCAATTTTTTAGAGTTTATTAATATATATGTAAAATTTAAAATATTTTTTTTATTAGTTTTAAAAAATATTTATTGAATTTGCAAAATTTACTATTTATTTTTTTAAATTTGAAAAATGATTCTTCTCTTTTGTTTTGACGTTTTCCTTTGTTTTGTAAATGGAATATAAAATAAAATGCCTGACTGGATCGCTCGTATTTGCGCTTATGTGTTATTATATCGTATGCAAAATATTTCTATTAATAATCTAAATATATTTCTAAAGTATTTCTTAGTTAATTATTTATATGCAAAATTCCTTTTTAAACATTATATAATATAAACTTAAAAACGAAATTAAAAAACAAATCATTGACACGTTTTCGAAATACATATAGGATTTTCAAGGAAAAAAAATATTTTTTTTTTCAAAAATCCAAAAAATTTATTTCGAAAATTTTGGCATGCAGTAGTTATTATTTATAATTCCATGGACTTACTATATAAAATTTTTGATCGAAATCGGTCCAGCCGTTTATGATAGACGAAAATCAATTTTTTTTTTGTATGGGAGGTTCCCTTAATAACAAAATATGTGAAATAAATGTTTGACCAAAATGTAGACTATACCTAAAATAGTGACATTTTTTTTTATAAAATGGTTAGAGCCGTTTTCGAAATAATCAAGATGGTACACAAAAATTGTAGCAAGTACCATTATTATTAAGTATTATGTATTAAGAAGTAAAAATTTCAATAAAAAAACATGAAAATCGGATAGATAGTTTCACAGTTCAGTCAACACATCAACCTGACATGAGATTTATATATAATAGATAAGCAGAAGTTTTAATGTAACTGGTAAAATTAAGTTTATCGTAAGCTTTTAAATGTAAATACAGATATTTATCTTAAACTTGCGTTGTACATTTATTAATTCGAGTTGAAACAAGGGCATGATTATATTTACCAAGTTCAAGGTCACATTGCTGAAAAGGCATTTTGCTATTTTGGAATCTGAACTAAATGTGATTTTGTGTTTTTTTTTTAAATCGAAAGAGATGACAACTTTTGGGAGACAAAAATCAAGAACAAGCTGCACACATTTTACCACAACCATTTTTTTTGGAACTTGTGATCCTCGTATTCCCAGAAACATGAGAGTGTCGAATACACAAATTCGATCGATTTCATCAATTCACCAAATTTGTTTTTGACAGATAATTTCGTCAACATCTAAATTTTTTGCTGCTAAAATTTGCAAGACGACAAAATGAAGCGCGTGTTAATGTGCGATTGGTTTGTTGTCTCCTTCGCGTCGATCCTGTTGTCGAAATCTGTCAACATTTAGTTCACGCGCCACTCCTGAACTTTCTCTTTGCATACGCAGACGTTCATCACGATCACGTTGCTCATTCCATTAATTCGTACATCTTTCTGTGGCGTTTGCTGCGCTGGTTTGATTTGTTGTCGTAAATTGCCTCTGAACACAGCCAAATCATAACGGCTACTTTGATTGCTGATGTTCGATTTTCTGGTGGCATTTTACTAAAAATGATGTTGCGCACGATTGCTGGCATGCCTAAGAACGTTAGTTACGTGGATATATTCAAATTCATTTTAATTATTGAAATTAGGAGGGTAATATGTACATACATACATACCTGCTAACATATGTATAAATGAAGTTCTTGGACAAATATAAATATACCACCAAATATTTTTATCGAAGCAAAAATCGTTTTGTAAACTTATAAAAACGACCAAACCCAAAACGAAAAAAAAAATAAGAGCACGTTTAGACGCCACGGATCAGTTAAAATTTTATAAGAAAGTATCCCGAAAATTGTATGACAGATTTGGATGAAATCAAAAAAATGTGAGAAAATTGTTTTTTTTTTAAAATAAATTTTGGTGTGCAATTTTTTAGAGTTTATTAATATATATGTAAAATTTTAAATAATTTTTTTATTAGTTTTAAAAAATATTTATTGAATTTTCAAAATTTACTATTTATTTTTTTAAATTTGAAAAATGATTCTTCTCTTTTGTTTTGACGTTTTCCTTTGTTTTGTAAATGGAATATAAAATAAAATGCTTGACTGGATCGCTCGTATTTGCGCTTATGTGTTATTATATCGTATGCAAAATATTTCTATTAATAATCTAAATACATTTCTAAAGTATTTCTGACTTAATTATTTATATGCAAAATTCCTTTTTAAACATTATATAATATAAACTTAAAAACGAAATTAAAAAAAAATCATTGACACGTTTTCGAAATACATATAGCATTTTCAAGGAAAAAAAATATTTTTTTTTTCAAAAATCCAAAAAATATATTTCGAAAATTTTGACATGCAGTAGTTATTATTTATAATTCCATGGACTTGCTATATAAAATTTTTGATCGAAATCGGTCCAGCCGTTTATGATAGACGAAAATCAATTTTTTTTTTGTATGGGAGGTTCCCTTAATAACAAAATATGTGAAATAAATGTTTGACCAAAATGTAGACTATACCTAAAATAGTGACATTTTTTTTTATAAAATGGTTAGAGCCGTTTTCGAAATAATCAAGATGGTACACAAAAATTGTAGCAAATACCATTATTATTAAGTATTATGTATTAAAAACTATCCTATCTTAGGAACACCAGCGAAGTAAAAATTTCAATAAAAAAACATGAAAATCGGATAGATAGTTTCACAGTTCAGTCAACACATCAACCTGACATGAGATTTATATATAATAGATAAGCAGAAGTTTTAATGTAACTGGTAAAATTAAGTTTATCGTAAGCTTTTAAATGTAAATACAGATATTTATCTTAAACTTGCGTTGTACATTTATTAATTCGAGTTGAAACAAGGGCATGATTACATTTACCAAGTTCAAGGTCACATTGCTGAAAAGGCATTTTGCTATTTTGGAATCTGAACTAAATGTGATTTTGTGTTTTTTTTTTAAATCGAAAGAGATGACAACTTTTGGGAGACAAAAATCAAGAACAAGCTGCACACATTTTACCACAACCATTTTTTTGGAACTTGTGATCCTCGTATTCCCAGAAACATGAGAGTGTCGAATACACAAATTCATTACCTACTTACACCAATACCTACATCACGTTTTGGCACCTGCTACACGGGAGTTTCGTCTACCGGTCATTGGACCCCGTGGACAGACTCCATAACTTGTTTTTTATATGTTGAGCTTGTTTGTATTAACTTTCTCGGGTTTTTTTACTTGCGATACATAAATTGAGTTAACGCATTTTTTAAATTCTATTAAAAATAATTTTCTTCAAACTTAAAATACTAATAGATTTATTAGGGGTTGGTTAGTTTAAGATAATTATGATGAAAATAATAATTAGTCCTTCCTGGAATTCGTCGAACCTAAGGTACGGGATGTTGTTTTTCAGTTCTATTATCGAAAAATCGGTTTTACGATGGGCTTTACGATCGGTCTAAAAAATAGAATTTCTGCATCCCTTAGATTGCCGAGGTCTGGATGATATTTATTGAGTGTGGGAACCAGAGTGTTAACTTATAGGTACTGCATATGTACATATGTATATGGCAAGTAATGGATTCGTAAAAAAAATCGAGCTCGAGATTTTGATCAAACTTGACACTACGATGATAGCGAATACGAAGAAAGTGGGTGCGCCAATTTCTTATGTCTGTCTGTTTTCTGAAAACTCAATATTTCGAAAACGATTGAATAAATTTTACCGAAACTTCGTATTTAGTAGTTCGTGGCATTATCCTGATTACTTAAAAGAACTATATTCCACAAATGTTAAACAAACCGTAAATAAACAAAATTATTTCTCAAAATTCGCTGGAAGGATTTTGATAAAAAAATATGTGTGTTCTTAGATTAGTGTACAGAACCACTGTTCATATTTTCGACTTTCTCAGTAATGGATGAACCGATTCAAATATTTTTTTTTTATGAATAACCTCTCTAGACGTGTTTAAAAATCTGCATACTCAAATTTTCAAAAAAAAGGTTTATAGATTTTTTAAAAATAATTAAAAAGTTACTGATTTTTTTTTAAATTTAAATTTTATATTTATGTATGTTAAACATGTTTTTAAAATTGTATTTTAAACCGCTAGAATGATATTTTATTTTTTTCATATATTCATATTTGTCTAACAATTTAAATAGCATCTTTCCCCCCCCCCCCCAAACTTTAACAACTAAGCAATCTAAAAAGATTTTTTTATGTGTATCATCCATTTATTTCTACCTTATAGGTATATTTCATTTTACTCATTTTTGTCTACGTCACTGAAAAGCTACATATAGTATAGGTATACTATGTAGCACCGCATACATGTATTTATATATGTATGTACCTACCTAACTACATATATCTTTAAAAATCACATGAATATTATGTAAAAAATTTAATAAATACCTATGTATGTATATTGCACCTAAATTATGAAATGCATATACATATCATTTTACCTACTTATAACCGTCACTTTCATTATTATACTCGTATCTAAGTACATATTTACATACCTCGGTTCCATCAATGTATGTAGGCACCTACATATTACTCTGCTAACTTACATAATTAAAATCCGTAACATAGATTTAAATATACATTTGTAGGTAGGTTCCTATGTAATTATTCCTTAAAGCATCCATTCGACAAGAACTAAGGTTACATACTTACTTCGGTTTTAAACCTCTCATGATTCATGACACACCAACAAAACGTAGGTTACATATTTACTTGAATACGTGTCTTTTCTACATAGGTAGGTACAAACATGCATGCCAAAACATCAAAAGAAAAAAAATGTTTCAAAAAATTCATTCAAATAAAACAAACATTTCTTTTCTTCCACGCCGAACAACGATGCGTCAGTCTAAGGTTGCGCAGTATGCACCGATATCAAAAAGAATTTTTTTTTTGAATCTCAAAACAAGGAAAATTGTGGCAACGATTTTTGTTTTATCACAATTCGACATATTTTCATAACATACAGCTCTTAGAAAAAAACTAAAAAAACTGAAAAACATTTGATACCTAAATACCTTTTTTGGGAAGTGTATACGTATTACATATTTACCTTTTGGGTACAAAATTATTATTTTCTTACTTTGGGTTGTGTAGGTACCTATAATAATTTAATACATTTTCAGCTGAAACCAATCCCTGAATTGCAATTTTAGACATTTAGTATACTATATTAAAAAAAAAATCATCAATATCGGATAAAAGTTTCCCAAATTCCGGAAAAAATACTATTGAGCCTTCCCTATACATACCTACCTATTTTGATTATTTTATTTTTACGATCCACACGAAAAGAATTCTCAAAACAAAATTTGATTAGGAAATAAAATCTTCAATTACTTGAAAATCTCGACCAACGAACAAAATGTGCCTACAAATTATGTACATAAAGAATTAAGAAATACATATGTATGTATGTAGGTATTCAAGAAAAATCGTCTCGATTGACAACAGAAATACCTACTCACTTGCCACTTGCTTCATCAAATACAACCCTATGCATCATACAAAAGCAACCAAAAAAATATCTACCTAGATAAACAAAAAAAACAAAAACCGATGTTCTTCTTTTTTGTTATTGTTGGATTGGAAGTGCTTGTGCGTAACTCTATGCCTCGCACTGAGAGGAAATAAAAAAAATAGACAAGGTTTAGTAATTGAAAATTGCAAATTGCTGACTTTGTTATTCAAGAGAATAATATTCTTTCACTTATACATTTAAATGCATTTACGTGAGTTCTGAGTTTGCTAAAAAAAGGAACCCGGCCTTAACTCTTCAGTATCACTCTCATCCCTATCCCTATCTACTATCGACAACTATCACCCATCCCTAATTCTCTCATTCTATTATGCCACTACCAACTAATTTACCAACAAATCAGTACTCTTATGACTTTCATCAAGCAAATTTCCGTCATATTAATGAATATCACAACCGCGTTTCCTTTAATTTCGATAACCTTATCGTGAAAGATGCCACAGATAAATTTTACAGAGAAATATTTAATTCTATTTCTCTCCATGTACATTTTAGTCGCCATAAAACATCGGCTGCCTCCCCACCTTGGTAAACCACAATGTTCGCTCTTTGCGTAACAAGAGAAACAAGTTGTGGACAATTTTCCTTCGTACCTGATCGCCCACTGACTATTCTAACTATTTTGGTTCGTATCTTCCCTTTTCCGAGCTAAACAACACCCTTTACCAACGCTATTTAATAGAAACACAAACCAACCTCATAAACGATCCTAAGTCGTTTTTTTTCAGTTCGTCAATTATAAAAGAAAATCCGATGGTTACCCAACCTCGAATAATCCGCAAGATATTGCCAACTTGTTTGCCACATTTTTCAAGCAATCTTTCAACGACGATTCCTTTGTACCTGATTCAGATTATTTTGATTATTTGCCAAATTTTTCACTTGGCCCATTTTTTCCTCTTACCGTCGACGCATATATCATCGAAAATGAGTTGAATCAACTTAACGATGATTATCTTCCTGACCCTGTTGGCCTCCCCGCAATATTCCTAAAAAAATGCTATTCAGCCTCTCTTTTCCGCTTTCCAAAATTTTCAGTCTATCACTATCTCAAGGAGAATTTCCACAGGTATGGAAAACCTCTTTCATAACCCCAATATACAAAAAGGATAATGAGAGTGATATTAGAAACTATCGTCCCATTGCCAAACTTTCACATATCCCTTAAATTTTAGAAAGTATTTTGTACGAAATTTTAAGTTTCCTTGTAAGTCCCTCATTTTCCTTAGAAAACACGGCTTTCTTAAATGTAGGTCTACAAAAACTAACCTAGTTGAATTTGTATCGTATAAAGTATCAGCTCTAGAGAGCGGAAGGGAAGTAGATGTTATCTCTACTGACCTTAGTAATGCTTTTGACAAAATTTCGCATAGACTTATACTTTTCAAATTGTCCACCCTCGGCTTTGAATCGATCTTCTTAAAATGGAATTCTTCTTATCTGGAAAACCGGTATTACAGTGTTCGTTTCAGATCTGCCCTTCCCAATTCATTCTTAGCTACCTCCGGGGTCCCCCAAGGAAGTCACTTAGGCCTTCTCCTTTTTATGCATTAAACATTCCCATATCTCATATACGTTGACGATACCAAGTTTTTCAAAACAATTTCTTCCTCACTCGACTCTTCTCTTATCCAACTGGATCTCAATAGTTTTTCAATCTGGTGTATCAAAAACTGCTTAGACCTTAATATTGCCAAATGTCAATGAATCACTTTTTCACGCAAACGCGTAAAATCTTCTCCCAGGAGCTACTTTCTTCACAATCAACCATTAGCCATTGTTGAATCGATTCGAGAGCTCGGCATATTATGTGACCGAGAGCTCAATTTCATAACACACATCGATAATATTATTTCAAAAGCCAATTCAACGCTTGGTTTTGTGAAACGATGGTCCTAAGAATTCTCCGATCCCTACGTCACCAGATCACTACATAACCTTTGTCCGCCCGCTAACTGTGGTCCCCATGTCAACAAATTTATATCTCTAGAATCGAGAGCATTCAACGCCGTTTCCTAAGATTCGCCCTTCGTGGTCTGTCTTGGAATAATCCTTTGATCCTGACCTCCTATCAAAATCGCCTTAAAGTAATTAACCTTAATACCCTGCAATAGCGAAGAGAAATAAGCGAAATCCTCTTCATTCATCGTCTCCTCCCAGGTTCCGTTGACTATGAAATCCTCTACAACTCTATCTTTCTTAACACTAACCCCCGTAACCTAAGTAACCCTCGCTTCTTCTACCTGCCTACTCACCGTATGTACCACTTATGGCTTCAATGAACCTATTACCCGTATGCTGCGAATGGTTGATTTAAACAAAAACTGGGTTGAATTCAACCTTAGCCCTCCCAACATATAACTACTCCTGTTAAATCGTCCGCCCAATTCAATCCAATATTAACCCTAAGTTTCATAGTTTTAAGTTAGGTTAAGCTACGAAGTTTGTCTTAAGCCAAATAAATGGGGTATTGCCCCACCAAAATTAAGGGACTCTATACGAGTCCCAATCTGAATTTTGTCTTGATTGTTTAGCTCTGTTGAAAAGTTTTCTACAGTTTATCCTGAGCGGCGGTAGTCCTGAATTCCACCAACGGGGTTTTTGTTTTCCTCTTATCTGAATAAGAGGACAAGAGATGTCCATTGATCTATTTAGGGGGTGGGTTAAGACCGTGACTTTTTCATCAAGTTTTTCTAATGTTTCCCTATATAATTCCCAGTTAGTTTTACGATAATTCCGGAAAGCTGGTTGTTTATTGACTTCTTCATCTAAGCAGAACTGGATGTATCTATGATCAGAGAACGAATGTTCCCTTGACACTTTCCAATCCAAAATCTTTTGATGAATTACATCAGAGACAAGTGTAATGTCTAAAACGGTTTTGGTTTTGGTAATGAACTTCGGTTCATTTCCAATATTGCTTACAATAAGGTTAGTACAAAGTGTAAAATCAAAAAGTGACTCATCTCTATCATTTATATTGGTACTCCCCATACGGTTTGGTGGGCGTTTGCTGCACCCCATATAATGAGGCATATTTTCTGCCGTTCAGCCGTCGAAATTAGCTCCCTGAGCTTGTCGCCAGGAAGAGGGCCAAGGTGATCATGGCCAAGATAAGCAGATACCATCCAGTAAGTGTCACTGCTGGTATTCACTCTTACTACCAGCAGATCTCAATCGGTAAAATCAGGAAGCAAATATGCATTAATACTACCCATTATGCAGGATCTAGGGTCATCTTTGTCCATAGCATGCAGCAGGTAGTAATCCTGATTCCTTGAATCTTGGGTCCAACGATCCAGGGTTCTTGGATCAGGACGACTTCTTCCCCTTTGTTGTGAAGCCGGAGAAGAAGGAGGCCGAAGCCAGTTTGGAGTGGTGAGTGTTAATCTGAATTAACTGCACCATCTTGGTTACATTCAGCCATACCAGCACCCACAACTGTTTCGTGGAGGGCTTCATCAGACTCAGAGTCCGATCGTAGTAGCTCTTCTTCATTACCAAGAGTCTCGGGTGTGGAGTCAACTACATACATGTCGGAGTGTGCGTCGACGATTGGAACCATTATGGAAGATGGTGAATTTGATCTTCGAGAACACGAACCATCGGAGGAGGTGCTTGGTGTATCTACTTACATTGCCGGAGGTTTGATACCCACCGCAGATTCCTTCGCTAAGGGATCATCTCGAGCTGATGGAGGTACGGATTATACACTGTCCTCATCGTTTTTGTGGATTTTTAGAGTAATGGTCGCCCAGCTAAACCTTACCATGCCTTGAGTGCTTATTTATCACTATGATATCCGATCTCCTCAGTCATGCGCAGGCCTCACAAGCCGGCCATGAAAGAAAAACCCAATTGTGATGAAAATACAAATAAAAGCCTCGGGTGAACGGGCTCATAATATTGACGACCCCCCCTTCCCCCCGCAAACGAAAAACAGACAACGACATTAGTGTATGCACTTGGAATGGGCGTACACTTAACCGGACGCGCAACGCAGAACAGCTTACCGATGCACTCACTAAAGTCAAAGCTGATATAACAGCGCTCCTGGAGATGCGATTGAATGGACCGGGTGAGAGGAAGATTAAAGGTAGAATGTGATTTCTACTATGGGAAGTGCTTACTCAATAGAAGATCAATGCGATTGTTTGGATGTGGATTTGCAGTTAGAAGAAAGCTTAGGCAAAGAGTTCTAAGCTTTCGGTACGTTAGCGAGAGAGTGATTACAATCCGCATCGAAGCCAAATTTCAGCAACTGAGCATTATCAACGCACATGCCACTACGGAAGAGAAGGATGACACTACTAAGGAAGAATTCTACGAGCTCCTCGCCAAAACTTATGAGCAATGTCCCAAAAATGACATCAAAATACCCTTTGGAGATTTTAATGCCAAAATTCGTTCGGTAGGACAGTCGGAAAGCAAAGCTTGCACGACATCACTTCCAGAAACGGACTCAGGCTTATCGACTTCGTAGCGGGAAAGAACATGGTGTTCAGTAGCACTAGATTTCCCAGCCTTGATATACACAAGGGTACTTGACGGTCCCCCGATGATCTAACGTTCAACCAAATTGATCATGTTGCTATCGTCGGAAGGCACTCCTCTAGCATACTGGGCGTTCGCACGTACAGATCAGCCAACATTGACTCGGATAACTACCTTGTTGGTGCAAAACTGCGCGTGCGAATATATTAAT
This sequence comes from Philhelius pedissequus, assembly GCA_910595825.1. Taxonomy (NCBI): domain Eukaryota; kingdom Metazoa; phylum Arthropoda; class Insecta; order Diptera; family Syrphidae; genus Philhelius; species Philhelius pedissequus. Next base: position 206,222,453 of record OU343160.1, read on the forward strand.
GGAGGCTATTAGGCGAACACCAATGCTAAGCAGGAAATTTAACTTGGGTAGACTGCAGTCGGAACAGACGGGGAAAGCCTATGCCGACCAAATATCCCTAGAGCTTGCGAGGGACCCTAGTACAGACGAGATGAGTCCAGAAGGCCACTGGCAGCAATCCCAACATGCCATCAAGGCTGCTGCAGAAGAGGTGGGCTTCTAGGATTCTCACAGCCGCCGCCAAAGAACCCCTGGTTTGACTCCGAATGCAATCGGGCAAATAAAGCCAAAAACGAGGCGTTTATGTTGTGGCCGCAAAAGAAGACAAGGACCTTCCGCCAGCTCTACGTTGAAAAGGGAAGGGATGAAAACCGCTTGCTCAGTAAAAAGAAAAGAAATCATGAGCAGCGTGAAGTCGAGGAAATAGAGAGGTGTTTTAGCAGAAAATAGATTCGGAGTTTCTACAAAAGAGTCAAACAGAAAACAACAGCATTCACTAGTCGACCTGGTGCCTGCAAAGATGAGGAAGGAAACACCATATTGGAAACTTAGTCGATGTTGAAAATCTGGAGAAATCATTTTAACCAGCTGGAGATGATGACCAAAATTCCGCCAGCGAGCAGTCTCGTCAAGCAAATTTGGTTGGTGATCTGGAGTTCCACCCATCCGATCTAAGTGAAATCAAGTTAGCCAAACACCATATTGGAAACGCAGTCGATGTTGAAAATCTGGAGAGGTCATTTTAACCAGCTGCTTAATGGAGATGATGACCAAAATTCCGCCAGCGAGCAGCCACGTCAAGCAAATTTGGTTGATGATCTAGAGTTCCACCCACCCGATCTAAGTGAAATCAAGTTAGCCATCGCCAGCTTAAAATCGAACAAAGCAGCCGGTTCTGATGGTCTACAGGCGGTACTTTTTAAGTACGCTGGAGATGATCTGGTTAGGAGCGTACACCAACTTTTAACAAAATATGGTCGGAGGAAAGTATGCCCGACGAGTGGAACTTTAGTACCATCTGCCCGATCCACAAAAAAGGCGACTGTTTTCCCTGCCGCAACTATAGCGGAATTAGCCTTTTAAACATCGCGCATCGGTTATAAGATCCTGTCTAGCGTATTATGTGCACGCCTGAAGCCATTTACTGATGAACTGATTGGCCCCTATCAGTGTGGTTTCAGGCCTGGAAAGTCTGCCATCGACCAGATCTCCACACTACGCAAAGTCCTGGAGAAGACCCAAGAATTCAAATCGATACACACCACCTATTCATCGATTTTAAAGCGGCTTATGACAGCGTTAACAGAGAAGATCTGTACCGTGCCATGTCGTTTTGGTATCCCTGCTAAACTGATACGCCTTATCAGGATGACGTTGGAAAAAGCCCGTTGCTCCGTCAACATTTGGAGAGAGTCAACCGAAACCTTGGAAACCACGAGAGGACTTCGACAAGGTGACGCGCTTTCATGTAGCTGTTTTAATATTGTCCTTGAGAGAGTAGACCGCAATAATCGGGCCAACACAAATGGCACTATTTTTCCAAAGCCCACTCAATATCTTGGATACGCGGATGACTTCGACATAATGGAAGATCCAAGCGAGCAGTTACGGGTACATTTTCTAGTATGGAGTCAGTAGCGTACAAAATGGGTCTTGTGATCAATGAGGAGAAGACGAAGTATATGCTGTCATCAAATAAAGCCGAAGACTTAGTCAGAACGTGACTATTGATATATATAACTTCGATCAGAGAATTTGTCTACCTGGGTACCGCTGTGAACTCTGCAAATGACATCAGTGTTGAAATCAATCGTAGATTAACTCCTGCTAATCGCTGCTTCTTTGCGCTAAGTAAGCAATTGATGAACAAAAGCCTTATCGAGAAACACCAAAGAGACGCTGTACAAAGCCCTAATCATACCGGTCTTGCTATATGGTGCAGATGCATGGACCCTTTCACAGGCGGATGAAAGCTCCCTTGTTGTCTTTGAGAGAAATGTTCTACGCACGATTTATGGTCCGGGTTGTGTAGATAGGCTATATAACATCTGGCGAAGGCGATACAATCATGAATTGTACGAGATGTACAGCGACGTGTCCGTAATCAAGAAAATACGTATTCAGGGGTTAAGATGGCTATGGCATGTAGAGCGAATAAACATCGACGCTCCATTCCGTAAGGTATTCAGCGCTATGCCAGAGGCTACGAGAAACAGAGGCAGACTTCATCTCCGGTGGCGTGATCAAGTTGAGGGAGATTTAAGGCAGCTTGGGACTCGAAACTGGAGGCAGCAAGCTAAAGATGGAGACTGCTGGCGGAGTCTACTATTTGAGGACGATTTTTTAATTATCGTAAAGCTACTAGAGCAAAACCACAGCGATACGTCTTCCTTCGCGACATTTGTGCAATTGAAAAAACTATGGCTATGATAAACCCAATACCAAAATTTTCTAGCTTTCTATTTTTCTTTCTTTCTATTAAAATGACAGATAGTATACTATGAAATATAGCACGCGGTGCCTCTGCGTAAGGGCCAGCTGGATCATCGAGCTTAGCAACTTTCCAGTCGTTTGTAGGCAAGGTAGGGTTACCGAGTCATTTTAAGCATGATATCTTTGTCTGTAAGCTCAGCCCGTATTCTCTTGCGAGCTCTAGGTCTGCAGGGGATACTTCCCTGGACACGACCTCTAGCTTTGCACAAGACTACAAACCTTCGAACCTACTGATGGCGAGTTTATACAGACCGGACGATCTCTCACTATCAAAGGCAAAGAGCTTAACTCTGCCTTGGTACCAGCCCGCATCCTCGAAAACTGCAGGTTCCCTGGGTTTTCTAGCATAAGGGTCCAGTATGAGGCTTGTAGCTTTTTTAAGACCGTTTGGCAATGGTCGTACGTGATCGTGCCGTCTGCGTTACTCCTGTCTATGACTGCGAGGATAGTTTTGTTCTTCAACACGTCGCTGAAGGATAAATCTTTCCTTGTAAATGAGGCAGAACCGGTGTTTATCACCTTTTAGGTTCCGGTGTGGTTCCCTGGAAGGACATTATTCGCTCTGACGTTATGTCGCCGCTGGTATGTTTAAGAATTTCTTTGGCCCAAGCAAGTTTGGCAGATTGCTCTGAATTTAGCTCTGATTTCAGCAAGTCAAAAATCTTCGCTATCCCAGCGGCCCGGCGTTCCGCCTATCTTACGTGTGGGCAATTTTATCCCGTTCTCGGTGGGACTAGAACTGCAAGTCGCAGTCAATAGGAGCCTCCCTGTGCAAGGGAGAGATCTACCGTGACTAAGGGCGCTACCAACTGTCGTGGCCATTCCCGTAGCCATCGCCAACCCTCCCCCACACGAAATAGGTTTTGAAATGGGGCTGGAGTTGAAGGATCCACCAAAAGGTGTACTGCTTACGGGAGGGTTGACACCAAAACGGGAACTGCTTATGGGAGGGTTGACACCCATTACGCAAAAGCAGCGTCTAGAACATGAGACGAGCAGCCATGACTTCTGACGACTTTTGAACGTATATCCCCGTTCGAATTTTCTCCATATCTTGTTCATAGTTCATTGTTCAAGTTTTCTAACATTGAAGTTATTTTGCTTTGCAGGATTTCGCAGCTGGGTTGCTGAAGGGCGCTACATATATGCAGTGTCTCTAGTGTGTAACGTTGAGATGTATGTTTTTCTGTTGCAAGTATCTCCACTCCCTCGAAGTTTGATGTGTGACCGGTATCAACGATGTGAGAAGCCAGTGCCGTCTTCTCAGAACTTTTTAGGCAAATATCTGACTTGTGGTTCGACATTCTTTGCCGAGGGAGTTGTTTGGTGGTGCCGATGTAGCAAAGATTGCAGAATTCATCCGTTTTCCCCTGGCAATTTATTTTATAAACTACGTCTGAACGGCGATTTTTGTCGGGTTTCGTCTTCAGGTTGGTGAATAGGGATGCAACAGTCTGGTTCGACCTATATGCCAAGTTGACTTCCGGGTTGTTTTTCGTGACAATTTCTTTGAAAAATTCGCTAAGTTTGGCCACATAAACGACACTCTTATAAACACATCACCTCTCTTCCAACTTATTTTCTGAACGAACTTGGTGTTTTTGACGAAGTATCAAGTTCCTTATAACTTCTGTCGGAAAACTGTTGTCTGAGAGAATTTGCGTAACTTATTCTTCGTTAGCGGAGTGGAATTTTCGGTCACTCAACGCAAAAACTTTGTTTATTAAGTTCGGCGCAGTGTTTATACGAATGTGCTTGGCTTGATTAGATCGGAAATTGACAAGTCGCCCAGATGCCATATCTTTCTGGTACCAGTCGAAAGAAAGTCGATCATTTTCGCGGTAGACCTTAACTTCCAAGAACGCTATCGATCTGTTTTGTTCCCTCTCTACGGTGAATTTTATTTTTTCATTAAACTGGTTTAAGCACCGTAAGACATTTTCAATTTCTTGTCTATCCACAATCTCAAAGACATCATCAACGTATTTAGCTATAAACTTAGGTTTGTAGCTTAGTTTAAAACATTCCTCGAGTAAGAAATCTAAAACCAAGTCCGCAATCGTCGGTGAAAGAGAATTTCCCATTGGCATTCCGTGTACTTGTTTGTACAAATTGTCCTTAAATTGCATTTAGTTGTTATCTTTTAGGCCAGAATTTAATAATTCGATAAATTTGTTTTGATGACTTTGAATGCCCAACAACAACTTGAGTGTGCTAGCACCAAGTTTTTTCTCAATTATTTTTGGCTGGAATTATAGCTATTTCACGACTTGCCGAGGTCGATCATCAGATTCCTTTGCTCTAGTGGTGCTGGTCTACTTTTTCATTATAATTGAAAAACTTCTTGTGCCTTCATCGTGTATTGAACCATGACCAGCCACTTAGTAGCCAACGCACTTCGCATCACGCCACCGACCCCACATGGAAACGCAGTCGATGTTGAAAATCTGGAGAGATCATTATAACCAGCTGCTTAATGGAGATGATGACCAAAATTCCGCCAGCGATCAGCCACGTCAAGCAAATTTGGTTGATGATCTGTAGTTCCACCCACCCGATCTAAGTGAAATCAAGTTAGCCATCGCCAGGTTAAAATCGAACAAAGCAGCCGGTGCTGATGGTCTACAGGCGGTACTTTTTAAGTACGCTGGAGATGATCTGGTTAGGAGCGTACACCAACTTTTAACAAAATATGGTCGGAGGAAAGTATGCCCGACGAGTGGAACCTTAGTACCATCTGCCCGATCCACAAAAAAGGCGACTGTTTTCCCTGCCGCAACTATAGCGGAATTAGCCTTTTAAACATCGGTTATAAGATCCTGTCTAGCGTATTATGTGCACGCCTGAAGCCATTTACTGATGAACTGATTGGCCCCTATCAGTGTGGTTTCAGGCCTGGAAAGTCTGCCATCGACCAGATCTTCACACTTCGCAAAGTCCTGGAGAGGACCCAAGAATTCAAATCGATACACACCACCTATTCATCGATTTTAAAGCGGCTTATGACAGCGTTAATAGAGAAGATCTGTACCGTGCCATGTCGTTTTGGTATCCCTGCTAAACTGATACGCCTTATCAGGATGACGTTGGAAAAAGCCCGTTGCTCCGTCAATATTGGGAGAGAGTCAACCGAAACCTTGGAAACCACCAGAGGACTTCGACAAGGTGACGCGCTTTCATGTAGCTGTTTTAATATTGTCCTTGAGAGAGTAGACCGCAATAATCGGGCCAACACAAATGGCACTATTTTTCCAAAGCCCACTGAATATCTTGGATACGCGGATGACTTCGACATAATGGAAGATCCAAGCGAGCAGTTACGGGTACCTTTTCTAGTATGGAGTCAGTAGCGTACAAAATGGGTCTTCTGATCAATGAGGAGAAGACGAAGTATATGCTGTCATCAAATAAAGCCGAAGACTTGGTCAGAACGTGACTATTAATATATATAACTTCGATCAGAGAATTTTTCTACCTGGGTACCGCTGTGAACTCTGCAAATGACATCAGTGTTGAAATCAATCGTAGATTAACTCCTGCTAATCGCTGCTTCTTTGCGCTAAGTAAGCAATTGATGAACAAAATCCTTATCGAGAAACACCAAAGAGACGATGTACAAAACCCTAATCATACCGGTCTTGCTATATGGTGCAGATGCATGGACCCTTTCACATGCGGATGAAAGCTCCCTTGGTGTCTTTGAGAGAAATGTTCTACGCACGATTTATGGTTCGGGTTGTGTAGATAGGCTATATAACATCTGGCGAAGGCGATACAATCATGAGTTGTACGAGATGTACAGCGACGTGTCCGTAATCAAGAAAATACGTATTCAGGGGTTAAGATGGCTAGGGCATGTAGAGCGAATAAACATCGACGCTCCATTCCGTAAGGTATTCAGCGCTATGCCAGAGGCTACGAGAAACAGAGGCAGACTTCATCTCCGGTGGCGTGATCAAGTTGAGGGAGATTTAAGGCAGCTTGGGACTCGAAACTGGAGGCAGCAAGCTAAAGATGGAGACTGCTGGCGGAGTCTACTATTTGAGGACGATTTTTTAATTATCGTAAAGCTACTAGAGCAAAACCACAGCGATACGTCTTCCTTCGCGACATTTGTGCAATTGAAAAAACTATGGCTATGATAAACCCAATACCAAAATTTTCTAGCTTTCTGTTTTTCTTTCTTTCTATTAAAATGACAGATAGTATACTATGAAATATAGCACGCGGTGCCTACGCGTAAGGGCCAGCTGGATCATCGAGTTTAGCAACTTTCCAGTCGTTTGTAGGCAAGGTAGGGTTACCGTGTCATTTTAAGCATGATATCTTTGTCTGTAAGCTCAGCCCGTATTCTCTTGCGAGCTCTAGGTCTGCAGGGGATACTTACCTGGACACGACCTCTAGCTTTGCACAAGACTACAAACCTTCGAACCTACTGATGGCGAGTTTATACAGACCGGACGATCTCTCACTATCAAAGGCAAAGAGCTTAACTCTGCCTTGGTACCAGCCCGCATCCTCGAAAACTGCAGGTTCCCTGGGTTTTCTAGCATAAGGGTCCAGTATGAGGCTTGTAGCTTTTTTAAGACCGTTTGGCAATGGTCGTACGTGATCGTGCCGTCTGCGTTACTCCTGTCTATGACTGCGAGGATAGTTTTGTTCTTCAACACGTCGCTGAAGGATAAATCTTTCCTTGTAAATGAGGCAGAACCGGTGTTAATCACCTTTTAGGTTCCGGTGTGGTTCCCTGGAAGGACATTATTCGCTCTGACGTTATGTCGCCGCTGGTATGTTTAAGAATTTCTTTGGCCCAAGCAAGTTTGGCAGATTGCTCTGAATTTAGCTCTGATTTCAGCAAGTCAAAAATCTTCGCTATCCCATCGGCGTTCCGCCTATCTTACGTGTGGGCAATTTTATCCCGTTCTCGGTGGGACTAGAACTGCAAGTCGCAGTCAATAGGAGCCTCCCCTGTGCAAGGGAGAGATCTACCGTGACTAAGGGCGCTACCAACTGTCGTGGCCATTCCCGTAGCCATCGCCAACCCTCCCCCCACACGAAATAGGTTTTGAAATGGGGCTGGAGTTGAAGGATCCACCAAAAGGTGTACTGCTTACGGGAGGGTTGACACCAAAACGGGAACTGCTTATGGGAGGGTTGACACCCATTACGCAAAAGCAGCGTCTAGAACATGAGACGAGCAGCCATGACTTCTGCCGACTTTTGAACGTATATCCCCGTTCGAATTTTTCTAGCTTTCTATTTTTCTTTCTTTCTATTAAAATGACAGATAATATACTATGAAATATAGCACGCGGTGCCTCCGCGTAAGGGCCAGCTGGATCATCGAGTTTAGCAACTTTCCAGTCGTTTGTAGGCAAGGTAGGGTCACCGAGTCATTTTAAGCATGATATCTTTGTCTGTAAGCTCAGCCCGTATTCTCTTGCGAGCTCTAGGTCTGCAGGGGATACTTCCCTGGACACGACCTCTAGCTTTGCACAAGACTACAAACCTTCGAACCTACTGATGGCGAGTTTATACAGACCGGACGATCTCTCACTATCAAAGGCAAAGAGCTTAACTCTGCCTTGGTACCAGCCCGCATCCTCGAAAACTGCAGGTTCCCTGGGTTTTCTAGCATAAGGGTCCAGTATGAGGCTTGTAGCTTTTTTAAGACCGTTTGGCAATGGTCGTACGTGATCGTGCCGTCTGCGTTACTCCTGTCTATGACTGCGAGGATAGTTTTGTTCTTCAACACGTCGCTGAAGGATAAATCTTTCCTTGTAAATGAGGCAGAACCGGTGTTTATCACCTTTTAGGTTTCGGTGTGGTTCCCTGGAAGGACATTATTCGCTCTGACGTTATGTCGCCGCTGGTATGTTTAAGAATTTCTTTGGCCCAAGCAAGTTTGGCAGATTGCTCTGAATTTAGCTCTGATTTCAGCAAGTCAAAATTCTTCGCTATCCCAGCGGCGCGGCGTTCCGCCTATCCTACGTGTGGGCAATTTTATCCCGTTCTCGGTGGGACTAGAACTGCAAGTCGCAGTCAATAGGATCCTCCCCTGTGCAAGGGAGAGATCTACCGTGACTAAGGGCGCTACCAACTGTCGTGGCCATTCCCGTAGCCATCGCCAACCCTCCCCCACACGAAATAGGTTTTGAAATGGGGCTGGAGTTGAAGGATCCACCAAAAGGTGTACTGCTTGCGGGAGGGTTGACACCAAAACGGGAACTGCTTATGGGAGGGTTGACACCCATTACGCAAAAGCAGCGTCTAGAACATGAGACGAGCAGCCATGACTTCTGCCGACTTTTGAACGTATATCCCCGTTCGAATTTTCTCCATATCTTGTTCATAGTTCATTGTTCAAGTTTTCTAACATTGAAGTTATTTTGCTTTGCAGGATTTCGCAGCTGGGTTGCTGAAGGGCGCTACATATATGCAGTGTCTCTAGTGTGTAACGTTTAGATGTATGTTTTTCTGTTGCAAGTATCTCCACTCCCTCGAAGTTTGATGTGTGACCGGTATCAACGATGTGAGAAGCCAGTGCCGTCTTCTCAGAACTTTTTAGGCAAATATCTAACTTGTGGTTCGACATTCTTTGCCGAGGGAGTTGTTTGGTGGTGCCGATGTAGCAAAGATTGCAGAATTCATCCGTTTTCCCCTGGCAATTTATTTTATAAACTACGTCTGAACGGCGATTTTTGTCGGGTTTCGTCTTCAGGTTGGTGAATAGGGATGCAACAGTCTGGTTCGACCTATATGCCAAGTTGACTTTCGGGTTGTTTTTCGTGACAATTTCTTTTAAATTTTCGCAAAGTTTGGCCACATAAACGACACTCTTATAAACACATCACCTCTCTTCCAACTTATTTTCTGAACGAACTTGGTGTTTTTGACGAAGTATCAAGTTCCTTATAACTTCTGTCGGAAAACAGTTGTCTGAGAGAATTTGCGTAACTTATTCTTCGTTAGCGGAGTGGAATTTTCGGTCACTCAACGCAAAAACTTTGTTTATTAAGTTCGGCGCAGTGTTTATACGAATGTGCTTGGCTTGATTAGATCGGAAATTGACAAGTCGCCCAGATGCCATATCTTTCTGGTACCAGTCGAAAGAAAGTCGATCATTTTCGCGGTAGACCTTAACGTCCAAGAACGCTATCGATCTGTTTTTTTCCCTCTCTACGGTGAATTGTATTTTTTCATTAAACTGGTTTAAGCACCGTAAGACATTTTCAATTTCTTGTCTATCCACAATCGCAAAGATATCATCAACGTATTTAGCTATAAACTTAGGTTTGTAGCTTAGTTTAAAACATTCCTCGAGTAAGAAATCTGAAACCAAGTCCGCAATCGTCGGTGAAAGAGAATTTCCCATTGGCATTCCGTGTACTTGTTTGTACAAATTGTCCTTAAATTGCAGGTAGTTGTTATCTTTTAGGCAAAAATTTAATAATTCGATAAATTTGTTTTGATGACTTTGAATGCCCAACAACAACTTGAGTGTGCTAGCACCAAGTTTTTTCTCAATTATTTTTGGCTGGAATTATAGCTATTTCACGACTTGCCGAGGTCGATCATCAGATTCCTTTGCTCTAGTGGTGCTGGTCTACTTTTTCATTATAATTGAAAAACTTCTTGTGCCTTCATCGTGTATTGAACCATGACCAGCCACTTAGTAGCCAACGCACTTCGCATCACGCCACCGACCCCACATGGAAACGCAGTCGATGTTGAAAATCTGGAGAGATCATTTTAACCAGCTGCTTAATGGAGATGATGACCAAAATTCCGCCAGCGAGCAGCCACGTCAAGCAAATTTGGTTGATGATCTGAAGTTCCACCCACCCGATCTAAGTGAAATCAAGTTAGCCATCGCCAGGTTAAAATCGAACAAAGCAGCCGGTGCTGATGGTCTACAGGCGGTACTTTTTAAGTACGCTGGAGATGATCTGGTTAGGAGCGTACACCAACTTTTAACAAAATATGGTCGGAGGAAAGTATGCCCGACGAGTGGAACCTTAGTACCATCTGCCCGATCCACAAAAAAGGCGACTGTTTTCCCTGCCGCAACTATAGCGGAATTAGCCTTTTAAACATCGGTTATAAGATCCTGTCTAGCGTATTATGTGCACGCCTGAAGCCATTTACTGATGAACTGATTGGCTCCTATCAGTGTGGTTTCAGGCCTGGAAAGTCTGCCATCGACCAGATCTTCACACTTCGCAAAGTCCTGGAGAGGACCCAAGAATTCAAATCGATACACACCACCTATTCATCGATTTTAAAGCGGCTTATGACAGCGTTAATAGAGAAGATCTGTACCGTGCCATGTCATTTTGGTATCCCTGCTAAACTGATACGCCTTATCAGGATGACGTTGGAAAAAGCCCGTTGCTCCGTCAATATTGGGAGAGAGTCAACCGAAACCTTGGAAACCACCAGAGGACTTCGACAAGGTGACGCGCTTTCATGTAGCTGTTTTAATATTGTCCTTGAGAGAGTAGACCGCAATAATCGGGCCAACACAAATGGCACTATTTTTCCAAAGCCCACTGAATATCTTGGATACGCGGATGACTTCGACATAATGGAAGATCCAAGCGAGCAGTTACGGGTACCTTTTCTAGTATGGAGTCAGTAGCGTACAAAATGGGTCTTGTGATCAATGAGGAGAAGACGAAGTATATGCTGTCATCAAATAAAGCCGAAGACTTGGTCAGAACGTGACTATTAATATATATAACTTCGATCAGAGAATTTTTCTACCTGGGTACCGCTGTGAACTCTGCAAATGACATCAGTGTTGAAATCAATCCTAGATTAACTCCTGCTAATCGCTGCTTCTTTGCGCTAAGTAAGCAATTGATGAACAAAATCCTTATCGAGAAACACCAAAGAGACGATGTACAAAACCCTAATCATACCGGTCTTGCTATATGGTGCAGATGCATGGACCCTTTCACATGCGGATGAAAGCTCCCTTGGTGTCTTTGAGAGAAATGTTCTACGCACGATTTATGGTTCGGGTTGTGTAGATAGGCTATATAACATCTGGCGAAGGCGATACAATCATGAGTTGTACGAGATGTACAGCGACGTGTCCGTAATCAAGAAAATACGTATTCAGGGGTTAAGATGGCTAGGGCATGTAGAGCGAATAAACATCGACGCTCCATTCCGTAAGGTATTCAGCGCTATGCCAGAGGCTACGAGAAACAGAGGCAGACTTCATCTCCGGTGGCGTGATCAAGTTGAGGGAGATTTAAGGCAGCTTGGGACTCGAAACTGGAGGCAGCAAGCTAAAGATGGAGACTGCTGGCGGAGTCTACTATTTGAGGACGATTTTTTAATTATCGTAAAGCTACTAGAGCAAAACCACAGCGATACGTCTTCCTTCGCGACATTTGTGCAATTGAAAAAACTATGGCTATGATAAACCCAATACCAAAATTTTCTAGCTTTCTGTTTTTCTTTCTTTCTATTAAAATGACAGATAGTATACTATGAAATATAGCACGCGGTGCCTACGCGTAAGGGCCAGCTGGATCATCGAGTTTAGCAACTTTCCAGTCGTTTGTAGGCAAGGTAGGGTTACCGTGTCATTTTAAGCATGATATCTTTGTCTGTAAGCTCAGCCCGTATTCTCTTGCGAGCTCTAGGTCTGCAGGGGATACTTACCTGGACACGACCTCTAGCTTTGCACAAGACTACAAACCTTCGAACCTACTGATGGCGAGTTTATATAGACCGGACGATCTCTCACTATCAAAGGCAAAGAGCTTAACTCTGCCTTGGTACCAGCCCGCATCCTCGAAAACTGCAGGTTCCCTGGGTTTTCTAGCATAAGGGTCCAGTATGAGGCTTGTAGCTTTTTTAAGACCGTTTGGCAATGGTCGTACGTGATCGTGCCGTCTGCGTTACTCCTGTCTATGACTGCGAGGATAGTTTTGTTCTTCAACACGTCGCTGAAGGATAAATCTTTCCTTGTAAATGAGGCAGAACCGGTGTTAATCACCTTTTAGGTTCCGGTGTGGTTCCCTGGAAGGACATTATTCGCTCTGACGTTATGTCGCCGCTGGTATGTTTAAGAATTTCTTTGGCCCAAGCAAGTTTGGCAGATTGCTCTGAATTTAGCTCTGATTTCAGCAAGTCAAAAATCTTCGCTATCCCATCGGCGTTCCGCCTATCTTACGTGTGGGCAATTTTATCCCGTTCTCGGTGGGACTAGAACTGCAAGTCGCAGTCAATAGGAGCCTCCCCTGTGCAAGGGAGAGATCTACCGTGACTAAGGGCGCTACCAACTGTCGTGGCCATTCCCGTAGCCATCGCCAACCCTCCCCCCACACGAAATAGGTTTTGAAATGGGGCTGGAGTTGAAGGATCCACCAAAAGGTGTACTGCTTACGGGAGGGTTGACACCAAAACGGGAACTGCTTATGGGAGGGTTGACACCCATTACGCAAAAGCAGCGTCTAGAACATGAGACGAGCAGCCATGACTTCTGCCGACTTTTGAACGTATATCCCCGTTCGAATTTTTCTAGCTTTCTATTTTTCTTTCTTTCTATTAAAATGACAGATAATATACTATGAAATATAGCACGCGGTGCCTCCGCGTAAGGGCCAGCTGGATCATCGAGTTTAGCAACTTTCCAGTCGTTTGTAGGCAAGGTAGGGTCACCGAGTCATTTTAAGCATGATATCTTTGTCTGTAAGCTCAGCCCGTATTCTCTTGCGAGCTCTAGGTCTGCAGGGGATACTTACCTGGACACGACCTCTAGCTTTGCACAAGACTACAAACCTTCGAACCTACTGATGGCGAGTTTATACAGACCGGACGATCTCTCACTATCAAAGGCAAAGAGCTTAACTCTGCCTTGGTACCAGCCCGCATCCTCGAAAACTGCAGGTTCCCTGGGTTTTCTAGCATAAGGGTCCAGTATGAGGCTTGTAGCTTTTTTAAGACCGTTTGGCAATGGTCGTACGTGATCGTGCCGTCTGCGTTACTCCTGTCTATGACTGCGAGGATAGTTTTGTTCTTCAACACGTCGCTGAAGGATAAATCTTTCCTTGTAAATGAGGCAGAACCGGTGTTTATCACCTTTTAGGTTCCGGTGTGGTTCCCTGGAAGGACATTATTCGCTCTGACGTTATGTCGCCGCTGGTATGTTTAAGAATTTCTTTGGCCCAAGCAAGTGTGGCTGATTGCTCTGAATTTAGCTCTGATTTCAGCAAGTCAAAATTCTTCGCTATCCCAGCGGCGCGGCGTTCCGCCTATCTTACGTGTGGGCAATTTTATCCCGTTCTCGGTGGGACTAGAACTGCAAGTCGCAGTCAATAGGATCCTCCCCTGTGCAAGGGAGAGATCTACCGTGACTAAGGGCGCTACCAACTGTCGTGGCCATTCCCGTAGCCATCGCCAACCCTCCCCCACACGAAATAGGTTTTGAAATGGGGCTGGAGTTGAAGGATCCACCAAAAGGTGTACTGCTTACGGGAGGGTTGACACCAAAACGGGAACTGCTTATGGGAGGGTTGACACCCATTACGCAAAAGCAGCGTCTAGAACATGAGACGAGCAGCCATGACTTCTACCGACTTTTGAACGTATATCCCCGTTCGAATTTTCTCCATATCTTGTTCATAGTTCATTGTTCAAGTTTTCTAACATTGAAGTTATTTTGCTTTGCAGGATTTCGCAGCTGGGTTGCTGAAGGGCGCTACATATATGCAGTGTCTCTAGTGTGTAACGTTTAGATGTATGTTTTTCTGTTGCAAGTATCTCCACTCCCTCGAAGTTTGATGTGTGACCGGTATCAACGATGTGAGAAGCCAGTGCCGTCTTCTCAGAACTTTTTAGGCAAATATCTAACTTGTGGTTCGACATTCTTTGCCGAGGGAGTTGTTTGGTGGTGCCGATGTAGCAAAGATTGCAGAATTCATCCGTTTTCCCCTGGCAATTTATTTTATAAACTACGTCTGAACGGCGATTTTTGTCGGGTTTCGTCTTCAGGTTGGTGAATAGGGATGCAACAGTCTGGTTCGACCTATATGCCAAGTTGACTTTCGGGTTGTTTTTCGTGACAATTTCTTTTAAATTTTCGCAAAGTTTGGCCACATAAACGACACTCTTATAAACACATCACCTCTCTTCCAACTTATTTTCTGAACGAACTTGGTGTTTTTGACGAAGTATCAAGTTCCTTATAACTTCTGTCGGAAAACAGTTGTCTGAGAGAATTTGCGTAACTTATTCCTCGTTAGCGGAGTGGAATTTTCGGTCACTCAACGCAAAAACTTTGTTTATTAAGTTCGGCGCAGTGTTTATACGAATGTGCTTGGCTTGATTAGATCGGAAATTGACAAGTCGCCCAGATGCCATATCTTTCTGGTACCAGTCGAAAGAAAGTCGATCATTTTCGCGGTAGACCTTAACGTCCAAGAACGCTATCGATCTGTTTTTTTCCCTCTCTACGGTGAATTGTATTTTTTCATTAAACTGGTTTAAGCACCGTAAGACATTTTCAATTTCTTGTCTATCCACAATCGCAAAGATATCATCAACGTATTTAGCTATAAACTTAGGTTTGTAGCTTAGTTTAAAACATTCCTCGAGTAAGAAATCTAAAACCAAGTCCGCAATCGTCGGTGAAAGAGAATTTCCCATTGGCATTCCGTGTACTTGTTTGTACAAATTGTCCTTAAATTGCAGGTAGTTGTTATCTTTTAGGCAAAAATTTAATAATTCGATAAATTTGTTTTGATGACTTTGAATGCCCAACAACAACTTGAGTGTGCTAGCACCAAGTTTTTTCTCAATTATTTTTGGCTGGAATTATAGCTATTTCACGACTTGCCGAGGTCGATCATCAGATTCCTTTGCTCTAGTGGTGCTGGTCTACTTTTTCATTATAATTGAAAAACTTCTTGTGCCTTCATCGTGTATTGAACCATGACCAGCCACTTAGTAGCCAACGCACTTCGCATCACGCCACCGACCCCACATGGAAACGCAGTCGATGTTGAAAATCTGGAGAGATCATTTTAACCAGCTGCTTAATGGAGATGATGACCAAAATTCCGCCAGCGAGCAGCCACGTCAAGCAAATTTGGTTGATGATCTGAAGTTCCACCCACCCGATCTAAGTGAAATCAAGTTAGCCATCGCCAGGTTAAAATCGAACAAAGCAGCCGGTGCTGATGGTCTACAGGCGGTACTTTTTAAGTACGCTGGAGATGATCTGGTTAGGAGCGTACACCAACTTTTAACAAAATATGGTCGGAGGAAAGTATGCCCGACGAGTGGAACCTTAGTACCATCTGCCCGATCCACAAAAAAGGCGACTGTTTTCCCTGCCGCAACTATAGCGGAATTAGCCTTTTAAACATCGGTTATAAGATCCTGTCTAGCGTATTATGTGCACGCCTGAAGCCATTTACTGATGAACTGATTGGCTCCTATCAGTGTGGTTTCAGGCCTGGAAAGTCTGCCATCGACCAGATCTTCACACTTCGCAAAGTCCTGGAGAGGACCCAAGAATTCAAATCGATACACACCACCTATTCATCGATTTTAAAGCGGCTTATGACAGCGTTAATAGAGAAGATCTGTACCGTGCCATGTCATTTTGGTATCCCTGCTAAACTGATACGCCTTATCAGGATGACGTTGGAAAAAGCCCGTTGCTCCGTCAATATTGGGAGAGAGTCAACCGAAACCTTGGAAACCACCAGAGGACTTCGACAAGGTGACGCGCTTTCATGTAGCTGTTTTAATATTGTCCTTGAGAGAGTAGACCGCAATAATCGGGCCAACACAAATGGCACTATTTTTCCAAAGCCCACTGAATATCTTGGATACGCGGATGACTTCGACATAATGGAAGATCCAAGCGAGCAGTTACGGGTACATTTTTTAGTATGGAGTCAGTAGCGTACAAAATGGGTCTTGTGATCAATGAGGAGAAGACGAAGTATATGCTGTCATCAAATAAAGCCGAAGACTTAGTCAGAACGTGACTATTGATATATATAACTTCGATCAGAGAATTTGTCTACCTGGGTACCGCTGTGAACTCTGCAAATGACATCAGTGTTGAAATCAATCGTAGATTAACTCCTGCTAATCGCTGCTTCTTTGCGCTAAGTAAGCAATTGATGAACAAAAGCCTTATCGAGAAACACCAAAGAGACGCTGTACAAAGCCCTAATCATACCGGTCTTGCTATATGGTGCAGATGCATGGACCCTTTCACAGGCGGATGAAAGCTCCCTTGTTGTCTTTGAGAGAAATGTTCTACGCACGATTTATGGTCCGGGTTGTGTAGATAGGCTATATAACATCTGGCGAAGGCGATACAATCATGAATTGTACGAGATGTACAGCGACGTGTCCGTAATCAAGAAAATACGTATTCAGGGGTTAAGATGGCTATGGCATGTAGAGCGAATAAACATCGACGCTCCATTCCGTAAGGTATTCAGCGCTATGCCAGAGGCTACGAGAAACAGAGGCAGACTTCATCTCCGGTGGCGTGATCAAGTTGAGGGAGATTTAAGGCAGCTTGGGACTCGAAACTGGAGGCAGCAAGCTAAAGATGGAGACTGCTGGCGGAGTCTACTATTTGAGGACGATTTTTTAATTATCGTAAAGCTACTAGAGCAAAACCACAGCGATACGTCTTCCTTCGCGACATTTGTGCAATTGAAAAAACTATGGCTATGATAAACCCAATACCAAAATTTTCTAGCTTTCTATTTTTCTTTCTTTCTATTAAAATGACAGATAGTATACTATGAAATATAGCACGCGGTGCCTCTGCGTAAGGGCCAGCTGGATCATCGAGCTTAGCAACTTTCCAGTCGTTTGTAGGCAAGGTAGGGTTACCGAGTCATTTTAAGCATGATATCTTTGTCTGTAAGCTCAGCCCGTATTCTCTTGCGAGCTCTAGGTCTGCAGGGGATACTTCCCTGGACACGACCTCTAGCTTTGCACAAGACTACAAACCTTCGAACCTACTGATGGCGAGTTTATACAGACCGGACGATCTCTCACTATCAAAGGCAAAGAGCTTAACTCTGCCTTGGTACCAGCCCGCATCCTCGAAAACTGCAGGTTCCCTGGGTTTTCTAGCATAAGGGTCCAGTATGATGCTTGTAGCTTTTTTAAGACCGTTTGGCAATGGTCGTACGTGATCGTGCCGTCTGCGTTACTCCTGTCTATGACTGCGAGGATAGTTTTGTTCTTCAACACGTCGCTGAAGGATAAATCTTTCCTTGTAAATGAGGCAGAACCGGTGTTTATCACCTTTTAGGTTCCGGTGTGGTTCCCTGGAAGGACATTATTCGCTCTGACGTTATGTCGCCGCTGGTATGTTTAAGAATTTCTTTGGCCCAAGCAAGTTTGGCAGATTGCTCTGAATTTAGCTCTGATTTCAGCAAGTCAAAAATCTTCGCTATCCCAGCGGCCCGGCGTTCCGCCTATCTTACGTGTGGGCAATTTTATCCCGTTCTCGGTGGGACTAGAACTG
Organism: Philhelius pedissequus; assembly: GCA_910595825.1. Classification (NCBI taxonomy): domain Eukaryota; kingdom Metazoa; phylum Arthropoda; class Insecta; order Diptera; family Syrphidae; genus Philhelius; species Philhelius pedissequus. Next base: position 206,240,454 of record OU343160.1, read on the forward strand.
CAAGTCGCAGTCAATAGGAGCCTCCCTGTGCAAGGGAGAGATCTACCGTGACTAAGGGCGCTACCAACTGTCGTGGCCATTCCCGTAGCCATCGCCAACCCTCCCCCACACGAAATAGGTTTTGAAATGGGGCTGGAGTTGAAGGATCCACCAAAAGGTGTACTGCTTACGGGAGGGTTGACACCAAAACGGGAACTGCTTATGGGAGGGTTGACACCCATTACGCAAAAGCAGCGTCTAGAACATGAGACGAGCAGCCATGACTTCTGACGACTTTTGAACGTATATCCCCGTTCGAATTTTCTCCATATCTTGTTCATAGTTCATTGTTCAAGTTTTCTAACATTGAAGTTATTTTGCTTTGCAGGATTTCGCAGCTGGGTTGCTGAAGGGCGCTACATATATGCAGTGTCTCTAGTGTGTAACGTTGAGATGTATGTTTTTCTGTTGCAAGTATCTCCACTCCCTCGAAGTTTGATGTGTGACCGGTATCAACGATGTGAGAAGCCAGTGCCGTCTTCTCAGAACTTTTTAGGCAAATATCTGACTTGTGGTTCGACATTCTTTGCCGAGGGAGTTGTTTGGTGGTGCCGATGTAGCAAAGATTGCAGAATTCATCCGTTTTCCCCTGGCAATTTATTTTATAAACTACGTCTGAACGGCGATTTTTGTCGGGTTTCGTCTTCAGGTTGGTGAATAGGGATGCAACAGTCTGGTTCGACCTATATGCCAAGTTGACTTCCGGGTTGTTTTTCGTGACAATTTCTTTGAAAAATTCGCTAAGTTTGGCCACATAAACGACACTCTTATAAACACATCACCTCTCTTCCAACTTATTTTCTGAACGAACTTGGTGTTTTTGACGAAGTATCAAGTTCCTTATAACTTCTGTCGGAAAACTGTTGTCTGAGAGAATTTGCGTAACTTATTCTTCGTTAGCGGAGTGGAATTTTCGGTCACTCAACGCAAAAACTTTGTTTATTAAGTTCGGCGCAGTGTTTATACGAATGTGCTTGGCTTGATTAGATCGGAAATTGACAAGTCGCCCAGATGCCATATCTTTCTGGTACCAGTCGAAAGAAAGTCGATCATTTTCGCGGTAGACCTTAACTTCCAAGAACGCTATCGATCTGTTTTGTTCCCTCTCTACGGTGAATTTTATTTTTTCATTAAACTGGTTTAAGCACCGTAAGACATTTTCAATTTCTTGTCTATCCACAATCTCAAAGACATCATCAACGTATTTAGCTATAAACTTAGGTTTGTAGCTTAGTTTAAAACATTCCTCGAGTAAGAAATCTAAAACCAAGTCCGCAATCGTCGGTGAAAGAGAATTTCCCATTGGCATTCCGTGTACTTGTTTGTACAAATTGTCCTTAAATTGCATTTAGTTGTTATCTTTTAGGCCAGAATTTAATAATTCGATAAATTTGTTTTGATGACTTTGAATGCCCAACAACAACTTGAGTGTGCTAGCACCAAGTTTTTTCTCAATTATTTTTGGCTGGAATTATAGCTATTTCACGACTTGCCGAGGTCGATCATCAGATTCCTTTGCTCTAGTGGTGCTGGTCTACTTTTTCATTATAATTGAAAAACTTCTTGTGCCTTCATCGTGTATTGAACCATGACCAGCCACTTAGTAGCCAACGCACTTCGCATCACGCCACCGACCCCACATGGAAACGCAGTCGATGTTGAAAATCTGGAGAGATCATTATAACCAGCTGCTTAATGGAGATGATGACCAAAATTCCGCCAGCGATCAGCCACGTCAAGCAAATTTGGTTGATGATCTGTAGTTCCACCCACCCGATCTAAGTGAAATCAAGTTAGCCATCGCCAGGTTAAAATCGAACAAAGCAGCCGGTGCTGATGGTCTACAGGCGGTACTTTTTAAGTACGCTGGAGATGATCTGGTTAGGAGCGTACACCAACTTTTAACAAAATATGGTCGGAGGAAAGTATGCCCGACGAGTGGAACCTTAGTACCATCTGCCCGATCCACAAAAAAGGCGACTGTTTTCCCTGCCGCAACTATAGCGGAATTAGCCTTTTAAACATCGGTTATAAGATCCTGTCTAGCGTATTATGTGCACGCCTGAAGCCATTTACTGATGAACTGATTGGCCCCTATCAGTGTGGTTTCAGGCCTGGAAAGTCTGCCATCGACCAGATCTTCACACTTCGCAAAGTCCTGGAGAGGACCCAAGAATTCAAATCGATACACACCACCTATTCATCGATTTTAAAGCGGCTTATGACAGCGTTAATAGAGAAGATCTGTACCGTGCCATGTCGTTTTGGTATCCCTGCTAAACTGATACGCCTTATCAGGATGACGTTGGAAAAAGCCCGTTGCTCCGTCAATATTGGGAGAGAGTCAACCGAAACCTTGGAAACCACCAGAGGACTTCGACAAGGTGACGCGCTTTCATGTAGCTGTTTTAATATTGTCCTTGAGAGAGTAGACCGCAATAATCGGGCCAACACAAATGGCACTATTTTTCCAAAGCCCACTGAATATCTTGGATACGCGGATGACTTCGACATAATGGAAGATCCAAGCGAGCAGTTACGGGTACCTTTTCTAGTATGGAGTCAGTAGCGTACAAAATGGGTCTTCTGATCAATGAGGAGAAGACGAAGTATATGCTGTCATCAAATAAAGCCGAAGACTTGGTCAGAACGTGACTATTAATATATATAACTTCGATCAGAGAATTTTTCTACCTGGGTACCGCTGTGAACTCTGCAAATGACATCAGTGTTGAAATCAATCGTAGATTAACTCCTGCTAATCGCTGCTTCTTTGCGCTAAGTAAGCAATTGATGAACAAAAGCCTTATCGAGAAACACCAAAGAGACGATGTACAAAACCCTAATCATACCGGTCTTGCTATATGGTGCAGATGCATGGACCCTTTCACATGCGGATGAAAGCTCCCTTGGTGTCTTTGAGAGAAATGTTCTACGCACGATTTATGGTTCGGGTTGTGTAGATAGGCTATATAACATCTGGCGAAGGCGATACAATCATGAGTTGTACGAGATGTACAGCGACGTGTCCGTAATCAAGAAAATACGTATTCAGGGGTTAAGATGGCTAGGGCATGTAGAGCGAATAAACATCGACGCTCCATTCCGTAAGGTATTCAGCGCTATGCCAGAGGCTACGAGAAACAGAGGCAGACTTCATCTCCGGTGGCGTGATCAAGTTGAGGGAGATTTAAGGCAGCTTGGGACTCGAAACTGGAGGCAGCAAGCTAAAGATGGAGACTGCTGGCGGAGTCTACTATTTGAGGACGATTTTTTAATTATCGTAAAGCTACTAGAGCAAAACCACAGCGATACGTCTTCCTTCGCGACATTTGTGCAATTGAAAAAACTATGGCTATGATAAACCCAATACCAAAATTTTCTAGCTTTCTGTTTTTCTTTCTTTCTATTAAAATGACAGATAGTATACTATGAAATATAGCACGCGGTGCCTACGCGTAAGGGCCAGCTGGATCATCGAGTTTAGCAACTTTCCAGTCGTTTGTAGGCAAGGTAGGGTTACCGTGTCATTTTAAGCATGATATCTTTGTCTGTAAGCTCAGCCCGTATTCTCTTGCGAGCTCTAGGTCTGCAGGGGATACTTACCTGGACACGACCTCTAGCTTTGCACAAGACTACAAACCTTCGAACCTACTGATGGCGAGTTTATATAGACCGGACGATCTCTCACTATCAAAGGCAAAGAGCTTAACTCTGCCTTGGTACCAGCCCGCATCCTCGAAAACTGCAGGTTCCCTGGGTTTTCTAGCATAAGGGTCCAGTATGAGGCTTGTAGCTTTTTTAAGACCGTTTGGCAATGGTCGTACGTGATCGTGCCGTCTGCGTTACTCCTGTCTATGACTGCGAGGATAGTTTTGTTCTTCAACACGTCGCTGAAGGATAAATCTTTCCTTGTAAATGAGGCAGAACCGGTGTTAATCACCTTTTAGGTTCCGGTGTGGTTCCCTGGAAGGACATTATTCGCTCTGACGTTATGTCGCCGCTGGTATGTTTAAGAATTTCTTTGGCCCAAGCAAGTTTGGCAGATTGCTCTGAATTTAGCTCTGATTTCAGCAAGTCAAAAATCTTCGCTATCCCATCGGCGTTCCGCCTATCTTACGTGTGGGCAATTTTATCCCGTTCTCGGTGGGACTAGAACTGCAAGTCGCAGTCAATAGGAGCCTCCCCTGTGCAAGGGAGAGATCTACCGTGACTAAGGGCGCTACCAACTGTCGTGGCCATTCCCGTAGCCATCGCCAACCCTCCCCCCACACGAAATAGGTTTTGAAATGGGGCTGGAGTTGAAGGATCCACCAAAAGGTGTACTGCTTACGGGAGGGTTGACACCAAAACGGGAACTGCTTATGGGAGGGTTGACACCCATTACGCAAAAGCAGCGTCTAGAACATGAGACGAGCAGCCATGACTTCTGCCGACTTTTGAACGTATATCCCCGTTCGAATTTTTCTAGCTTTCTATTTTTCTTTCTTTCTATTAAAATGACAGATAATATACTATGAAATATAGCACGCGGTGCCTCCGCGTAAGGGCCAGCTGGATCATCGAGTTTAGCAACTTTCCAGTCGTTTGTAGGCAAGGTAGGGTCACCGAGTCATTTTAAGCATGATATCTTTGTCTGTAAGCTCAGCCCGTATTCTCTTGCGAGCTCTAGGTCTGCAGGGGATACTTCCCTGGACACGACCTCTAGCTTTGCACAAGACTACAAACCTTCGAACCTACTGATGGCGAGTTTATACAGACCGGACGATCTCTCACTATCAAAGGCAAAGAGCTTAACTCTGCCTTGGTACCAGCCCGCATCCTCGAAAACTGCAGGTTCCCTGGGTTTTCTAGCATAAGGGTCCAGTATGAGGCTTGTAGCTTTTTTAAGACCGTTTGGCAATGGTCGTACGTGATCGTGCCGTCTGCGTTACTCCTGTCTATGACTGCGAGGATAGTTTTGTTCTTCAACACGTCGCTGAAGGATAAATCTTTCCTTGTAAATGAGGCAGAACCGGTGTTTATCACCTTTTAGGTTTCGGTGTGGTTCCCTGGAAGGACATTATTCGCTCTGACGTTATGTCGCCGCTGGTATGTTTAAGAATTTCTTTGGCCCAAGCAAGTTTGGCAGATTGCTCTGAATTTAGCTCTGATTTCAGCAAGTCAAAATTCTTCGCTATCCCAGCGGCGCGGCGTTCCGCCTATCCTACGTGTGGGCAATTTTATCCCGTTCTCGGTGGGACTAGAACTGCAAGTCGCAGTCAATAGGATCCTCCCCTGTGCAAGGGAGAGATCTACCGTGACTAAGGGCGCTACCAACTGTCGTGGCCATTCCCGTAGCCATCGCCAACCCTCCCCCACACGAAATAGGTTTTGAAATGGGGCTGGAGTTGAAGGATCCACCAAAAGGTGTACTGCTTGCGGGAGGGTTGACACCAAAACGGGAACTGCTTATGGGAGGGTTGACACCCATTACGCAAAAGCAGCGTCTAGAACATGAGACGAGCAGCCATGACTTCTGCCGACTTTTGAACGTATATCCCCGTTCGAATTTTCTCCATATCTTGTTCATAGTTCATTGTTCAAGTTTTCTAACATTGAAGTTATTTTGCTTTGCAGGATTTCGCAGCTGGGTTGCTGAAGGGCGCTACATATATGCAGTGTCTCTAGTGTGTAACGTTTAGATGTATGTTTTTCTGTTGCAAGTATCTCCACTCCCTCGAAGTTTGATGTGTGACCGGTATCAACGATGTGAGAAGCCAGTGCCGTCTTCTCAGAACTTTTTAGGCAAATATCTAACTTGTGGTTCGACATTCTTTGCCGAGGGAGTTGTTTGGTGGTGCCGATGTAGCAAAGATTGCAGAATTCATCCGTTTTCCCCTGGCAATTTATTTTATAAACTACGTCTGAACGGCGATTTTTGTCGGGTTTCGTCTTCAGGTTGGTGAATAGGGATGCAACAGTCTGGTTCGACCTATATGCCAAGTTGACTTTCGGGTTGTTTTTCGTGACAATTTCTTTTAAATTTTCGCAAAGTTTGGCCACATAAACGACACTCTTATAAACACATCACCTCTCTTCCAACTTATTTTCTGAACGAACTTGGTGTTTTTGACGAAGTATCAAGTTCCTTATAACTTCTGTCGGAAAACAGTTGTCTGAGAGAATTTGCGTAACTTATTCTTCGTTAGCGGAGTGGAATTTTCGGTCACTCAACGCAAAAACTTTGTTTATTAAGTTCGGCGCAGTGTTTATACGAATGTGCTTGGCTTGATTAGATCGGAAATTGACAAGTCGCCCAGATGCCATATCTTTCTGGTACCAGTCGAAAGAAAGTCGATCATTTTCGCGGTAGACCTTAACGTCCAAGAACGCTATCGATCTGTTTTTTTCCCTCTCTACGGTGAATTGTATTTTTTCATTAAACTGGTTTAAGCACCGTAAGACATTTTCAATTTCTTGTCTATCCACAATCGCAAAGATATCATCAACGTATTTAGCTATAAACTTAGGTTTGTAGCTTAGTTTAAAACATTCCTCGAGTAAGAAATCTGAAACCAAGTCCGCAATCGTCGGTGAAAGAGAATTTCCCATTGGCATTCCGTGTACTTGTTTGTACAAATTGTCCTTAAATTGCAGGTAGTTGTAATCTTTTAGGCAAAAATTTAATAATTCGATAAATTTGTTTTGATGACTTTGAATGCCCAACAACAACTTGAGTGTGCTAGCACCAAGTTTTTTCTCAATTATTTTTGGCTGGAATTATAGCTATTTCACGACTTGCCGAGGTCGATCATCAGATTCCTTTGCTCTAGTGGTGCTGGTCTACTTTTTCATTATAATTGAAAAACTTCTTGTGCCTTCATCGTGTATTGAACCATGACCAGCCACTTAGTAGCCAACGCACTTCGCATCACGCCACCGACCCCACATGGAAACGCAGTCGATTTTGAAAATCTGGAGAGATCATTTTAACCAGCTGCTTAATGGAGATGATGACCAAAATTCCGCCAGCGAGCAGCCACGTCAAGCAAATTTGGTTGATGATCTGAAGTTCCACCCACCCGATCTAAGTGAAATCAAGTTAGCCATCGCCAGGTTAAAATCGAACAAAGCAGCCGGTGCTGATGGTCTACAGGCGGTACTTTTTAAGTACGCTGGAGATGATCTGGTTAGGAGCGTACACCAACTTTTAACAAAATATGGTCGGAGGAAAGTATGCCCGACGAGTGGAACCTTAGTACCATCTGCCCGATCCACAAAAAAGGCGACTGTTTTCCCTGCCGCAACTATAGCGGAATTAGCCTTTTAAACATCGGTTATAAGATCCTGTCTAGCGTATTATGTGCACGCCTGAAGCCATTTACTGATGAACTGATTGGCTCCTATCAGTGTGGTTTCAGGCCTGGAAAGTCTGCCATCGACCAGATCTTCACACTTCGCAAAGTCCTGGAGAGGACCCAAGAATTCAAATCGATACACACCACCTATTCATCGATTTTAAAGCGGCTTATGACAGCGTTAATAGAGAAGATCTGTACCGTGCCATGTCATTTTGGTATCCCTGCTAAACTGATACGCCTTATCAGGATGACGTTGGAAAAAGCCCGTTGCTCCGTCAATATTGGGAGAGAGTCAACCGAAACCTTGGAAACCACCAGAGGACTTCGACAAGGTGACGCGCTTTCATGTAGCTGTTTTAATATTGTCCTTGAGAGAGTAGACCGCAATAATCGGGCCAACACAAATAGCACTATTTTTCCAAAGCCCACTGAATATCTTGGATACGCGGATGACTTCGACATAATGGAAGATCCAAGCGAGCAGTTACGGGTACCTTTTCTAGTATGGAGTCAGTAGCGTACAAAATGGGTCTTGTGATCAATGAGGAGAAGACGAAGTATATGCTGTCATCAAATAAAGCCGAAGACTTGGTCAGAACGTGACTATTAATATATATAACTTCGATCAGAGAATTTTTCTACCTGGGTACCGCTGTGAACTCTGCAAATGACATCAGTGTTGAAATCAATCCTAGATTAACTCCTGCTAATCGCTGCTTCTTTGCGCTAAGTAAGCAATTGATGAACAAAATCCTTATCGAGAAACACCAAAGAGACGATGTACAAAACCCTAATCATACCGGTCTTGCTATATGGTGCAGATGCATGGACCCTTTCACATGCGGATGAAAGCTCCCTTGGTGTCTTTGAGAGAAATGTTCTACGCACGATTTATGGTTCGGGTTGTGTAGATAGGCTATATAACATCTGGCGAAGGCGATACAATCATGAGTTGTACGAGATGTACAGCGACGTGTCCGTAATCAAGAAAATACGTATTCAGGGGTTAAGATGGCTAGGGCATGTAGAGCGAATAAACATCGACGCTCCATTCCGTAAGGTATTCAGCGCTATGCCAGAGGCTACGAGAAACAGAGGCAGACTTCATCTCCGGTGGCGTGATCAAGTTGAGGGAGATTTAAGGCAGCTTGGGACTCGAAACTGGAGGCAGCAAGCTAAAGATGGAGACTGCTGGCGGAGTCTACTATTTGAGGACGATTTTTTAATTATCGTAAAGCTACTAGAGCAAAACCACAGCGATACGTCTTCCTTCGCGACATTTGTGCAATTGAAAAAACTATGGCTATGATAAACCCAATACCAAAATTTTCTAGCTTTCTGTTTTTCTTTCTTTCTATTAAAATGACAGATAGTATACTATGAAATATAGCACGCGGTGCCTACGCGTAAGGGCCAGCTGGATCATCGAGTTTAGCAACTTTCCAGTCGTTTGTAGGCAAGGTAGGGTTACCGTGTCATTTTAAGCATGATATCTTTGTCTGTAAGCTCAGCCCGTATTCTCTTGCGAGCTCTAGGTCTGCAGGGGATACTTACCTGGACACGACCTCTAGCTTTGCACAAGACTACAAACCTTCGAACCTACTGATGGCGAGTTTATATAGACCGGACGATCTCTCACTATCAAAGGCAAAGAGCTTAACTCTGCCTTGGTACCAGCCCGCATCCTCGAAAACTGCAGGTTCCCTGGGTTTTCTAGCATAAGGGTCCAGTATGAGGCTTGTAGCTTTTTTAAGACCGTTTGGCAATGGTCGTACGTGATCGTGCCGTCTGCGTTACTCCTGTCTATGACTGCGAGGATAGTTTTGTTCTTCAACACGTCGCTGAAGGATAAATCTTTCCTTGTAAATGAGGCAGAACCGGTGTTAATCACCTTTTAGGTTCCGGTGTGGTTCCCTGGAAGGACATTATTCGCTCTGACGTTATGTCGCCGCTGGTATGTTTAAGAATTTCTTTGGCCCAAGCAAGTTTGGCAGATTGCTCTGAATTTAGCTCTGATTTCAGCAAGTCAAAAATCTTCGCTATCCCATCGGCGTTCCGCCTATCTTACGTGTGGGCAATTTTATCCCGTTCTCGGTGGGACTAGAACTGCAAGTCGCAGTCAATAGGAGCCTCCCCTGTGCAAGGGAGAGATCTACCGTGACTAAGGGCGCTACCAACTGTCGTGGCCATTCCCGTAGCCATCGCCAACCCTCCCCCCACACGAAATAGGTTTTGAAATGGGGCTGGAGTTGAAGGATCCACCAAAAGGTGTACTGCTTACGGGAGGGTTGACACCAAAACGGGAACTGCTTATGGGAGGGTTGACACCCATTACGCAAAAGCAGCGTCTAGAACATGAGACGAGCAGCCATGACTTCTGCCGACTTTTGAACGTATATCCCCGTTCGAATTTTTCTAGCTTTCTATTTTTCTTTCTTTCTATTAAAATGACAGATAATATACTATGAAATATAGCACGCGGTGCCTCCGCGTAAGGGCCAGCTGGATCATCGAGTTTAGCAACTTTCCAGTCGTTTGTAGGCAAGGTAGGGTCACCGAGTCATTTTAAGCATGATATCTTTGTCTGTAAGCTCAGCCCGTATTCTCTTGCGAGCTCTAGGTCTGCAGGGGATACTTACCTGGACACGACCTCTAGCTTTGCACAAGACTACAAACCTTCGAACCTACTGATGGCGAGTTTATACAGACCGGACGATCTCTCACTATCAAAGGCAAAGAGCTTAACTCTGCCTTGGTACCAGCCCGCATCCTCGAAAACTGCAGGTTCCCTGGGTTTTCTAGCATAAGGGTCCAGTATGAGGCTTGTAGCTTTTTTAAGACCGTTTGGCAATGGTCGTACGTGATCGTGCCGTCTGCGTTACTCCTGTCTATGACTGCGAGGATAGTTTTGTTCTTCAACACGTCGCTGAAGGATAAATCTTTCCTTGTAAATGAGGCAGAACCGGTGTTTATCACCTTTTAGGTTCCGGTGTGGTTCCCTGGAAGGACATTATTCGCTCTGACGTTATGTCGCCGCTGGTATGTTTAAGAATTTCTTTGGCCCAAGCAAGTGTGGCTGATTGCTCTGAATTTAGCTCTGATTTCAGCAAGTCAAAATTCTTCGCTATCCCAGCGGCGCGGCGTTCCGCCTATCTTACGTGTGGGCAATTTTATCCCGTTCTCGGTGGGACTAGAACTGCAAGTCGCAGTCAATAGGATCCTCCCCTGTGCAAGGGAGAGATCTACCGTGACTAAGGGCGCTACCAACTGTCGTGGCCATTCCCGTAGCCATCGCCAACCCTCCCCCACACGAAATAGGTTTTGAAATGGGGCTGGAGTTGAAGGATCCACCAAAAGGTGTACTGCTTACGGGAGGGTTGACACCAAAACGGGAACTGCTTATGGGAGGGTTGACACCCATTACGCAAAAGCAGCGTCTAGAACATGAGACGAGCAGCCATGACTTCTACCGACTTTTGAACGTATATCCCCGTTCGAATTTTCTCCATATCTTGTTCATAGTTCATTGTTCAAGTTTTCTAACATTGAAGTTATTTTGCTTTGCAGGATTTCGCAGCTGGGTTGCTGAAGGGCGCTACATATATGCAGTGTCTCTAGTGTGTAACGTTTAGATGTATGTTTTTCTGTTGCAAGTATCTCCACTCCCTCGAAGTTTGATGTGTGACCGGTATCAACGATGTGAGAAGCCAGTGCCGTCTTCTCAGAACTTTTTAGGCAAATATCTAACTTGTGGTTCGACATTCTTTGCCGAGGGAGTTGTTTGGTGGTGCCGATGTAGCAAAGATTGCAGAATTCATCCGTTTTCCCCTGGCAATTTATTTTATAAACTACGTCTGAACGGCGATTTTTGTCGGGTTTCGTCTTCAGGTTGGTGAATAGGGATGCAACAGTCTGGTTCGACCTATATGCCAAGTTGACTTTCGGGTTGTTTTTCGTGACAATTTCTTTTAAATTTTCGCAAAGTTTGGCCACATAAACGACACTCTTATAAACACATCACCTCTCTTCCAACTTATTTTCTGAACGAACTTGGTGTTTTTGACGAAGTATCAAGTTCCTTATAACTTCTGTCGGAAAACAGTTGTCTGAGAGAATTTGCGTAACTTATTCCTCGTTAGCGGAGTGGAATTTTCGGTCACTCAACGCAAAAACTTTGTTTATTAAGTTCGGCGCAGTGTTTATACGAATGTGCTTGGCTTGATTAGATCGGAAATTGACAAGTCGCCCAGATGCCATATCTTTCTGGTACCAGTCGAAAGAAAGTCGATCATTTTCGCGGTAGACCTTAACGTCCAAGAACGCTATCGATCTGTTTTTTTCCCTCTCTACGGTGAATTGTATTTTTTCATTAAACTGGTTTAAGCACCGTAAGACATTTTCAATTTCTTGTCTATCCACAATCGCAAAGATATCATCAACGTATTTAGCTATAAACTTAGGTTTGTAGCTTAGTTTAAAACATTCCTCGAGTAAGAAATCTAAAACCAAGTCCGCAATCGTCGGTGAAAGAGAATTTCCCATTGGCATTCCGTGTACTTGTTTGTACAAATTGTCCTTAAATTGCAGGTAGTTGTTATCTTTTAGGCAAAAATTTAATAATTCGATAAATTTGTTTTGATGACTTTGAATGCCCAACAACAACTTGAGTGTGCTAGCACCAAGTTTTTTCTCAATTATTTTTGGCTGGAATTATAGCTATTTCACGACTTGCCGAGGTCGATCATCAGATTCCTTTGCTCTAGTGGTGCTGGTCTACTTTTTCATTATAATTGAAAAACTTCTTGTACCTTCATCGTGTATTGAACCATGACCAGCCACTTAGTAGTCAACGCACTTCGCATCACGCCACCGACCCCACATGGAAACGCAGTCGATGTTGAAAATCTGGAGAGATCATTTTAACCAGCTGCTTAATGGAGATGATGACCAAAATTCCGCCAGCGAGCAGCCACGTCAAGCAAATTTGGTTGATGATCTGAAGTTCCACCCACCCGATCTAAGTGAAATCAAGTTAGCCATCGCCAGGTTAAAATCGAACAAAGCAGCCGGTGCTGATGGTCTACAGGCGGTACTTTTTAAGTACGCTGGAGATGATCTGGTTAGGAGCGTACACCAACTTTTAACAAAATATGGTCGGAGGAAAGTATGCCCGACGAGTGGAACCTTAGTACCATCTGCCCGATCCACAAAAAAGGCGACTGTTTTCCCTGCCGCAACTATAGCGGAATTAGCCTTTTAAACATCGGTTATAAGATCCTGTCTAGCGTATTATGTGCACGCCTGAAGCCATTTACTGATGAACTGATTGGCTCCTATCAGTGTGGTTTCAGGCCTGGAAAGTCTGCCATCGACCAGATCTTCACACTTCGCAAAGTCCTGGAGAGGACCCAAGAATTCAAATCGATACACACCACCTATTCATCGATTTTAAAGCGGCTTATGACAGCGTTAATAGAGAAGATCTGTACCGTGCCATGTCATTTTGGTATCCCTGCTAAACTGATACGCCTTATCAGGATGACGTTGGAAAAAGCCCGTTGCTCCGTCAATATTGGGAGAGAGTCAACCGAAACCTTGGAAACCACCAGAGGACTTCGACAAGGTGACGCGCTTTCATGTAGCTGTTTTAATATTGTCCTTGAGAGAGTAGACCGCAATAATCGGGCCAACACAAATGGCACTATTTTTCCAAAGCCCACTGAATATCTTGGATACGCGGATGACTTCGACATAATGGAAGATCCAAGCGAGCAGTTACGGGTACATTTTCTAGTATGGAGTCAGTAGCGTACAAAATGGGTCTTGTGATCAATGAGGAGAAGACGAAGTATATGCTGTCATCAAATAAAGCCGAAGACTTAGTCAGAACGTGACTATTGATATATATAACTTCGATCAGAGAATTTGTCTACCTGGGTACCGCTGTGAACTCTGCAAATGACATCAGTGTTGAAATCAATCGTAGATTAACTCCTGCTAATCGCTGCTTCTTTGCGCTAAGTAAGCAATTGATGAACAAAAGCCTTATCGAGAAACACCAAAGAGACGCTGTACAAAGCCCTAATCATACCGGTCTTGCTATATGGTGCAGATGCATGGACCCTTTCACAGGCGGATGAAAGCTCCCTTGTTGTCTTTGAGAGAAATGTTCTACGCACGATTTATGGTCCGGGTTGTGTAGATAGGCTATATAACATCTGGCGAAGGCGATACAATCATGAATTGTACGAGATGTACAGCGACGTGTCCGTAATCAAGAAAATACGTATTCAGGGGTTAAGATGGCTATGGCATGTAGAGCGAATAAACATCGACGCTCCATTCCGTAAGGTATTCAGCGCTATGCCAGAGGCTACGAGAAACAGAGGCAGACTTCATCTCCGGTGGCGTGATCAAGTTGAGGGAGATTTAAGGCAGCTTGGGACTCGAAACTGGAGGCAGCAAGCTAAAGATGGAGACTGCTGGCGGAGTCTACTATTTGAGGACGATTTTTTAATTATCGTAAAGCTACTAGAGCAAAACCACAGCGATACGTCTTCCTTCGCGACATTTGTGCAATTGAAAAAACTATGGCTATGATAAACCCAATACCAAAATTTTCTAGCTTTCTATTTTTCTTTCTTTCTATTAAAATGACAGATAGTATACTATGAAATATAGCACGCGGTGCCTCTGCGTAAGGGCCAGCTGGATCATCGAGCTTAGCAACTTTCCAGTCGTTTGTAGGCAAGGTAGGGTTACCGAGTCATTTTAAGCATGATATCTTTGTCTGTAAGCTCAGCCCGTATTCTCTTGCGAGCTCTAGGTCTGCAGGGGATACTTCCCTGGACACGACCTCTAGCTTTGCACAAGACTACAAACCTTCGAACCTACTGATGGCGAGTTTATACAGACCGGACGATCTCTCACTATCAAAGGCAAAGAGCTTAACTCTGCCTTGGTACCAGCCCGCATCCTCGAAAACTGCAGGTTCCCTGGGTTTTCTAGCATAAGGGTCCAGTATGATGCTTGTAGCTTTTTTAAGACCGTTTGGCAATGGTCGTACGTGATCGTGCCGTCTGCGTTACTCCTGTCTATGACTGCGAGGATAGTTTTGTTCTTCAACACGTCGCTGAAGGATAAATCTTTCCTTGTAAATGAGGCAGAACCGGTGTTTATCACCTTTTAGGTTCCGGTGTGGTTCCCTGGAAGGACATTATTCGCTCTGACGTTATGGCGCCGCTGGTATGTTTAAGAATTTCTTTGGCCCAAGCAAGTTTGGCAGATTGCTCTGAATTTAGCTCTGATTTCAGCAAGTCAAAAATCTTCGCTATCCCAGCGGCCCGGCGTTCCGCCTATCTTACGTGTGGGCAATTTTATCCCGTTCTCGGTGGGACTAGAACTGCAAGTCGCAGTCAATAGGAGCCTCCCTGTGCAAGGGAGAGATCTACCGTGACTAAGGGCGCTACCAACTGTCGTGGCCATTCCCGTAGCCATCGCCAACCCTCCCCCACACGAAATAGGTTTTGAAATGGGGCTGGAGTTGAAGGATCCACCAAAAGGTGTACTGCTTACGGGAGGGTTGACACCAAAACGGGAACTGCTTATGGGAGGGTTGACACCCATTACGCAAAAGCAGCGTCTAGAACATGAGACGAGCAGCCATGACTTCTGACGACTTTTGAACGTATATCCCCGTTCGAATTTTCTCCATATCTTGTTCATAGTTCATTGTTCAAGTTTTCTAACATTGAAGTTATTTTGCTTTGCAGGATTTCGCAGCTGGGTTGCTGAAGGGCGCTACATATATGCAGTGTCTCTAGTGTGTAACGTTGAGATGTATGTTTTTCTGTTGCAAGTATCTCCACTCCCTCGAAGTTTGATGTGTGACCGGTATCAACGATGTGAGAAGCCAGTGCCGTCTTCTCAGAACTTTTTAGGCAAATATCTGACTTGTGGTTCGACATTCTTTGCCGAGGGAGTTGTTTGGTGGTGCCGATGTAGCAAAGATTGCAGAATTCATCCGTTTTCCCCTGGCAATTTATTTTATAAACTACGTCTGAACGGCGATTTTTGTCGGGTTTCGTCTTCAGGTTGGTGAATAGGGATGCAACAGTCTGGTTCGACCTATATGCCAAGTTGACTTCCGGGTTGTTTTTCGTGACAATTTCTTTGAAAAATTCGCTAAGTTTGGCCACATAAACGACACTCTTATAAACACATCACCTCTCTTCCAACTTATTTTCTGAACGAACTTGGTGTTTTTGACGAAGTATCAAGTTCCTTATAACTTCTGTCGGAAAACTGTTGTCTGAGAGAATTTGCGTAACTTATTCTTCGTTAGCGGAGTGGAATTTTCGGTCACTCAACGCAAAAACTTTGTTTATTAAGTTCGGCGCAGTGTTTATACGAATGTGCTTGGCTTGATTAGATCGGAAATTGACAAGTCGCCCAGATGCCATATCTTTCTGGTACCAGTCGAAAGAAAGTCGATCATTTTCGCGGTAGACCTTAACTTCCAAGAACGCTATCGATCTGTTTTGTTCCCTCTCTACGGTGAATTTTATTTTTTCATTAAACTGGTTTAAGCACCGTAAGACATTTTCAATTTCTTGTCTATCCACAATCTCAAAGACATCATCAACGTATTTAGCTATAAACTTAGGTTTGTAGCTTAGTTTAAAACATTCCTCGAGTAAGAAATCTAAAACCAAGTCCGCAATCGTCGGTGAAAGAGAATTTCCCATTGGCATTCCGTGTACTTGTTTGTACAAATTGTCCTTAAATTGCATTTAGTTGTTATCTTTTAGGCCAGAATTTAATAATTCGATAAATTTGTTTTGATGACTTTGAATGCCCAACAACAACTTGAGTGTGCTAGCACCAAGTTTTTTCTCAATTATTTTTGGCTGGAATTATAGCTATTTCACGACTTGCCGAGGTCGATCATCAGATTCCTTTGCTCTAGTGGTGCTGGTCTACTTTTTCATTATAATTGAAAAACTTCTTGTGCCTTCATCGTGTATTGAACCATGACCAGCCACTTAGTAGCCAACGCACTTCGCATCACGCCACCGACCCCACATGGAAACGCAGTCGATGTTGAAAATCTGGAGAGATCATTATAACCAGCTGCTTAATGGAGATGATGACCAAAATTCCGCCAGCGATCAGCCACGTCAAGCAAATTTGGTTGATGATCTGTAGTTCCACCCACCCGATCTAAGTGAAATCAAGTTAGCCATCGCCAGGTTAAAATCGAACAAAGCAGCCGGTGCTGATGGTCTACAGGCGGTACTTTTTAAGTACGCTGGAGATGATCTGGTTAGGAGCGTACACCAACTTTTAACAAAATATGGTCGGAGGAAAGTATGCCCGACGAGTGGAACCTTAGTACCATCTGCCCGATCCACAAAAAAGGCGACTGTTTTCCCTGCCGCAACTATAGCGGAATTAGCCTTTTAAACATCGGTTATAAGATCCTGTCTAGCGTATTATGTGCACGCCTGAAGCCATTTACTGATGAACTGATTGGCCCCTATCAGTGTGGTTTCAGGCCTGGAAAGTCTGCCATCGACCAGATCTTCACACTTCGCAAAGTCCTGGAGAGGACCCAAGAATTCAAATCGATACACACCACCTATTCATCGATTTTAAAGCGGCTTATGACAGCGTTAATAGAGAAGATCTGTACCGTGCCATGTCGTTTTGGTATCCCTGCTAAACTGATACGCCTTATCAGGATGACGTTGGAAAAAGCCCGTTGCTCCGTCAATATTGGGAGAGAGTCAACCGAAACCTTGGAAACCACCAGAGGACTTCGACAAGGTGACGCGCTTTCATGTAGCTGTTTTAATATTGTCCTTGAGAGAGTAGACCGCAATAATCGGGCCAACACAAATGGCACTATTTTTCCAAAGCCCACTGAATATCTTGGATACGCGGATGACTTCGACATAATGGAAGATCCAAGCGAGCAGTTACGGGTACCTTTTCTAGTATGGAGTCAGTAGCGTACAAAATGGGTCTTCTGATCAATGAGGAGAAGACGAAGTATATGCTGTCATCAAATAAAGCCGAAGACTTGGTCAGAACGTGACTATTAATATATATAACTTCGATCAGAGAATTTTTCTACCTGGGTACCGCTGTGAACTCTGCAAATGACATCAGTGTTGAAATCAATCGTAGATTAACTCCTGCTAATCGCTGCTTCTTTGCGCTAAGTAAGCAATTGATGAACAAAAGCCTTATCGAGAAACACCAAAGAGACGATGTACAAAACCCTAATCATACCGGTCTTGCTATATGGTGCAGATGCATGGACCCTTTCACATGCGGATGAAAGCTCCCTTGGTGTCTTTGAGAGAAATGTTCTACGCACGATTTATGGTTCGGGTTGTGTAGATAGGCTATATAACATCTGGCGAAGGCGATACAATCATGAGTTGTACGAGATGTACAGCGACGTGTCCGTAATCAAGAAAATACGTATTCAGGGGTTAAGATGGCTAGGGCATGTAGAGCGAATAAACATCGACGCTCCATTCCGTAAGGTATTCAGCGCTATGCCAGAGGCTACGAGAAACAGAGGCAGACTTCATCTCCGGTGGCGTGATCAAGTTGAGGGAGATTTAAGGCAGCTTGGGACTCGAAACTGGAGGCAGCAAGCTAAAGATGGAGACTGCTGGCGGAGTCTACTATTTGAGGACGATTTTTTAATTATCGTAAAGCTACTAGAGCAAAACCACAGCGATACGTCTTCCTTCGCGACATTTGTGCAATTGAAAAAACTATGGCTATGATAAACCCAATACCAAAATTTTCTAGCTTTCTGTTTTTCTTTCTTTCTATTAAAATGACAGATAGTATACTATGAAATATAGCACGCGGTGCCTACGCGTAAGGGCCAGCTGGATCATCGAGTTTAGCAACTTTCCAGTCGTTTGTAGGCAAGGTAGGGTTACCGTGTCATTTTAAGCATGATATCTTTGTCTGTAAGCTCAGCCCGTATTCTCTTGCGAGCTCTAGGTCTGCAGGGGATACTTACCTGGACACGACCTCTAGCTTTGCACAAGACTACAAACCTTCGAACCTACTGATGGCGAGTTTATACAGACCGGACGATCTCTCACTATCAAAGGCAAAGAGCTTAACTCTGCCTTGGTACCAGCCCGCATCCTCGAAAACTGCAGGTTCCCTGGGTTTTCTAGCATAAGGGTCCAGTATGAGGCTTGTAGCTTTTTTAAGACCGTTTGGCAATGGTCGTACGTGATCGTGCCGTCTGCGTTACTCCTGTCTATGACTGCGAGGATAGTTTTGTTCTTCAACACGTCGCTGAAGGATAAATCTTTCCTTGTAAATGAGGCAGAACCGGTGTTAATCACCTTTTAGGTTCCGGTGTGGTTCCCTGGAAGGACATTATTCGCTCTGACGTTATGTCGCCGCTGGTATGTTTAAGAATTTCTTTGGCCCAAGCAAGTTTGGCAGATTGCTCTGAATTTAGCTCTGATTTCAGCAAGTCAAAAATCTTCGCTATCCCATCGGCGTTCCGCCTATCTTACGTGTGGGCAATTTTATCCCGTTCTCGGTGGGACTAGAACTGCAAGTCGCAGTCAATAGGAGCCTCCCCTGTGCAAGGGAGAGATCTACCGTGACTAAGGGCGCTACCAACTGTCGTGGCCATTCCCGTAGCCATCGCCAACCCTCCCCCCACACGAAATAGGTTTTGAAATGGGGCTGGAGTTGAAGGATCCACCAAAAGGTGTACTGCTTACGGGAGGGTTGACACCAAAACGGGAACTGCTTATGGGAGGGTTGACACCCATTACGCAAAAGCAGCGTCTAGAACATGAGACGAGCAGCCATGACTTCTGCCGACTTTTGAACGTATATCCCCGTTCGAATTTTTCTAGCTTTCTATTTTTCTTTCTTTCTATTAAAATGACAGATAATATACTATGAAATATAGCACGCGGTGCCTCCGCGTAAGGGCCAGCTGGATCATCGAGTTTAGCAACTTTCCAGTCGTTTGTAGGCAAGGTAGGGTCACCGAGTCATTTTAAGCATGATATCTTTGTCTGTAAGCTCAGCCCGTATTCTCTTGCGAGCTCTAGGTCTGCAGGGGATACTTCCCTGGACACGACCTCTAGCTTTGCACAAGACTACAAACCTTCGAACCTACTGATGGCGAGTTTATACAGACCGGACGATCTCTCACTATCAAAGGCAAAGAGCTTAACTCTGCCTTGGTACCAGCCCGCATCCTCGAAAACTGCAGGTTCCCTGGGTTTTCTAGCATAAGGGTCCAGTATGAGGCTTGTAGCTTTTTTAAGACCGTTTGGCAATGGTCGTACGTGATCGTGCCGTCTGCGTTACTCCTGTCTATGACTGCGAGGATAGTTTTGTTCTTCAACACGTCGCTGAAGGATAAATCTTTCCTTGTAAATGAGGCAGAACCGGTGTTTATCACCTTTTAGGTTTCGGTGTGGTTCCCTGGAAGGACATTATTCGCTCTGACGTTATGTCGCCGCTGGTATGTTTAAGAATTTCTTTGGCCCAAGCAAGTTTGGCAGATTGCTCTGAATTTAGCTCTGATTTCAGCAAGTCAAAATTCTTCGCTATCCCAGCGGCGCGGCGTTCCGCCTATCCTACGTGTGGGCAATTTTATCCCGTTCTCGGTGGGACTAGAACTGCAAGTCGCAGTCAATAGGATCCTCCCCTGTGCAAGGGAGAGATCTACCGTGACTAAGGGCGCTACCAACTGTCGTGGCCATTCCCGTAGCCATCGCCAACCCTCCCCCACACGAAATAGGTTTTGAAATGGGGCTGGAGTTGAAGGATCCACCAAAAGGTGTACTGCTTGCGGGAGGGTTGACACCAAAACGGGAACTGCTTATGGGAGGGTTGACACCCATTACGCAAAAGCAGCGTCTAGAACATGAGACGAGCAGCCATGACTTCTGCCGACTTTTGAACGTATATCCCCGTTCGAATTTTCTCCATATCTTGTTCATAGTTCATTGTTCAAGTTTTCTAACATTGAAGTTATTTTGCTTTGCAGGATTTCGCAGCTGGGTTGCTGAAGGGCGCTACATATATGCAGTGTCTCTAGTGTGTAACGTTTAGATGTATGTTTTTCTGTTGCAAGTATCTCCACTCCCTCGAAGTTTGATGTGTGACCGGTATCAACGATGTGAGAAGCCAGTGCCGTCTTCTCAGAACTTTTTAGGCAAATATCTAACTTGTGGTTCGACATTCTTTGCCGAGGGAGTTGTTTGGTGGTGCCGATGTAGCAAAGATTGCAGAATTCATCCGTTTTCCCCTGGCAATTTATTTTATAAACTACGTCTGAACGGCGATTTTTGTCGGGTTTCGTCTTCAGGTTGGTGAATAGGGATGCAACAGTCTGGTTCGACCTATATGCCAAGTTGACTTTCGGGTTGTTTTTCGTGACAATTTCTTTTAAATTTTCGCAAAGTTTGGCCACATAAACGACACTCTTATAAACACATCACCTCTCTTCCAACTTATTTTCTGAACGAACTTGGTGTTTTTGACGAAGTATCAAGTTCCTTATAACTTCTGTCGGAAAACAGTTGTCTGAGAGAATTTGCGTAACTTATTCTTCGTTAGCGGAGTGGAATTTTCGGTCACTCAACGCAAAAACTTTGTTTATTAAGTTCGGCGCAGTGTTTATACGAATGTGCTTGGCTTGATTAGATCGGAAATTGACAAGTCGCCCAGATGCCATATCTTTCTGGTACCAGTCGAAAGAAAGTCGATCATTTTCGCGGTAGACCTTAACGTCCAAGAACGCTATCGATCTGTTTTTTTCCCTCTCTACGGTGAATTGTATTTTTTCATTAAACTGGTTTAAGCACCGTAAGACATTTTCAATTTCTTGTCTATCCACAATCGCAAAGATATCATCAACGTATTTAGCTATAAACTTAGGTTTGTAGCTTAGTTTAAAACATTCCTCGAGTAAGAAATCTGAAACCAAGTCCGCAATCGTCGGTGAAAGAGAATTTCCCATTGGCATTCCGTGTACTTGTTTGTACAAATTGTCCTTAAATTGCAGGTAGTTGTTATCTTTTAGGCAAAAATTTAATAATTCGATAAATTTGTTTTGATGACTTTGAATGCCCAACAACAACTTGAGTGTGCTAGCACCAAGTTTTTTCTCAATTATTTTTGGCTGGAATTATAGCTATTTCACGACTTGCCGAGGTCGATCATCAGATTCCTTTGCTCTAGTGGTGCTGGTCTACTTTTTCATTATAATTGAAAAACTTCTTGTGCCTTCATCGTGTATTGAACCATGACCAGCCACTTAGTAGCCAACGCACTTCGCATCACGCCACCGACCCCACATGGAAACGCAGTCGATGTTGAAAATCTGGAGAGATCATTTTAACCAGCTGCTTAATGGAGATGATGACCAAAATTCCGCCAGCGAGCAGCCACGTCAAGCAAATTTGGTTGATGATCTGAAGTTCCACCCACCCGATCTAAGTGAAATCAAGTTAGCCATCGCCAGGTTAAAATCGAACAAAGCAGCCGGTGCTGATGGTCTACAGGCGGTACTTTTTAAGTACGCTGGAGATGATCTGGTTAGGAGCGTACACCAACTTTTAACAAAATATGGTCGGAGGAAAGTATGCCCGACGAGTGGAACCTTAGTACCATCTGCCCGATCCACAAAAAAGGCGACTGTTTTCCCTGCCGCAACTATAGCGGAATTAGCCTTTTAAACATCGGTTATAAGATCCTGTCTAGCGTATTATGTGCACGCCTGAAGCCATTTACTGATGAACTGATTGGCTCCTATCAGTGTGGTTTCAGGCCTGGAAAGTCTGCCATCGACCAGATCTTCACACTTCGCAAAGTCCTGGAGAGGACCCAAGAATTCAAATCGATACACACCACCTATTCATCGATTTTAAAGCGGCTTATGACAGCGTTAATAGAGAAGATCTGTACCGTGCCATGTCATTTTGGTATCCCTGCTAAACTGATACGCCTTATCAGGATGACGTTGGAAAAAGCCCGTTGCTCCGTCAATATTGGGAGAGAGTCAACCGAAACCTTGGAAACCACCAGAGGACTTCGACAAGGTGACGCGCTTTCATGTAGCTGTTTTAATATTGTCCTTGAGAGAGTAGACCGCAATAATCGGGCCAACACAAATGGCACTATTTTTCCAAAGCCCACTGAATATCTTGGATACGCGGATGACTTCGACATAATGGAAGATCCAAGCGAGCAGTTACGGGTACCTTTTCTAGTATGGAGTCAGTAGCGTACAAAATGGGTCTTGTGATCAATGAGGAGAAGACGAAGTATATGCTGTCATCAAATAAAGCCGAAGACTTGGTCAGAACGTGACTATTAATATATATAACTTCGATCAGAGAATTTTTCTACCTGGGTACCGCTGTGAACTCTGCAAATGACATCAGTGTTGAAATCAATCCTAGATTAACTCCTGCTAATCGCTGCTTCTTTGCGCTAAGTAAGCAATTGATGAACAAAATCCTTATCGAGAAACACCAAAGAGACGATGTACAAAACCCTAATCATACCGGTCTTGCTATATGGTGCAGATGCATGGACCCTTTCACATGCGGATGAAAGCTCCCTTGGTGTCTTTGAGAGAAATGTTCTACGCACGATTTATGGTTCGGGTTGTGTAGATAGGCTATATAACATCTGGCGAAGGCGATACAATCATGAGTTGTACGAGATGTACAGCGACGTGTCCGTAATCAAGAAAATACGTATTCAGGGGTTAAGATGGCTAGGGCATGTAGAGCGAATAAACATCGACGCTCCATTCCGTAAGGTATTCAGCGCTATGCCAGAGGCTACGAGAAACAGAGGCAGACTTCATCTCCGGTGGCGTGATCAAGTTGAGGGAGATTTAAGGCAGCTTGGGACTCGAAACTGGAGGCAGCAAGCTAAAGATGGAGACTGCTGGCGGAGTCTACTATTTGAGGACGATTTTTTAATTATCGTAAAGCTACTAGAGCAAAACCACAGCGATACGTCTTCCTTCGCGACATTTGTGCAATTGAAAAAACTATGGCTATGATAAACCCAATACCAAAATTTTCTAGCTTTCTGTTTTTCTTTCTTTCTATTAAAATGACAGATAGTATACTATGAAATATAGCACGCGGTGCCTACGCGTAAGGGCCAGCTGGATCATCGAGTTTAGCAACTTTCCAGTCGTTTGTAGGCAAGGTAGGGTTACCGTGTCATTTTAAGCATGATATCTTTGTCTGTAAGCTCAGCCCGTATTCTCTTGCGAGCTCTAGGTCTGCAGGGGATACTTACCTGGACACGACCTCTAGCTTTGCACAAGACTACAAACCTTCGAACCTACTGATGGCGAGTTTATATAGACCGGACGATCTCTCACTATCAAAGGCAAAGAGCTTAACTCTGCCTTGGTACCAGCCCGCATCCTCGAAAACTGCAGGTTCCCTGGGTTTTCTAGCATAAGGGTCCAGTATGAGGCTTGTAGCTTTTTTAAGACCGTTTGGCAATGGTCGTACGTGATCGTGCCGTCTGCGTTACTCCTGTCTATGACTGCGAGGATAGTTTTGTTCTTCAACACGTCGCTGAAGGATAAATCTTTCCTTGTAAATGAGGCAGAACCGGTGTTAATCACCTTTTAGGTTCCGGTGTGGTTCCCTGGAAGGACATTATTCGCTCTGACGTTATGTCGCCGCTGGTATGTTTAAGAATTTCTTTGGCCCAAGCAAGTTTGGCAGATTGCTCTGAATTTAGCTCTGATTTCAGCAAGTCAAAAATCTTCGCTATCCCATCGGCGTTCCGCCTATCTTACGTGTGGGCAATTTTATCCCGTTCTCGGTGGGACTAGAACTGCAAGTCGCAGTCAATAGGAGCCTCCCCTGTGCAAGGGAGAGATCTACCGTGACTAAGGGCGCTACCAACTGTCGTGGCCATTCCCGTAGCCATCGCCAACCCTCCCCCCACACGAAATAGGTTTTGAAATGGGGCTGGAGTTGAAGGATCCACCAAAAGGTGTACTGCTTACGGGAGGGTTGACACCAAAACGGGAACTGCTTATGGGAGGGTTGACACCCATTACGCAAAAGCAGCGTCTAGAACATGAGACGAGCAGCCATGACTTCTGCCGACTTTTGAACGTATATCCCCGTTCGAATTTTTCTAGCTTTCTATTTTTCTTTCTTTCTATTAAAATGACAGATAATATACTATGAAATATAGCACGCGGTGCCTCCGCGTAAGGGCCAGCTGGATCATCGAGTTTAGCAACTTTCCAGTCGTTTGTAGGCAAGGTAGGGTCACCGAGTCATTTTAAGCATGATATCTTTGTCTGTAAGCTCAGCCCGTATTCTCTTGCGAGCTCTAGGTCTGCAGGGGATACTTACCTGGACACGACCTCTAGCTTTGCACAAGACTACAAACCTTCGAACCTACTGATGGCGAGTTTATACAGACCGGACGATCTCTCACTATCAAAGGCAAAGAGCTTAACTCTGCCTTGGTACCAGCCCGCATCCTCGAAAACTGCAGGTTCCCTGGGTTTTCTAGCATAAGGGTCCAGTATGAGGCTTGTAGCTTTTTTAAGACCGTTTGGCAATGGTCGTACGTGATCGTGCCGTCTGCGTTACTCCTGTCTATGACTGCGAGGATAGTTTTGTTCTTCAACACGTCGCTGAAGGATAAATCTTTCCTTGTAAATGAGGCAGAACCGGTGTTTATCACCTTTTAGGTTCCGGTGTGGTTCCCTGGAAGGACATTATTCGCTCTGACGTTATGTCGCCGCTGGTATGTTTAAGAATTTCTTTGGCCCAAGCAAGTGTGGCTGATTGCTCTGAATTTAGCTCTGATTTCAGCAAGTCAAAATTCTTCGCTATCCCAGCGGCGCGGCGTTCCGCCTATCTTACGTGTGGGCAATTTTATCCCGTTCTCGGTGGGACTAGAACTGCAAGTCGCAGTCAATAGGATCCTCCCCTGTGCAAGGGAGAGATCTACCGTGACTAAGGGCGCTACCAACTGTCGTGGCCATTCCCGTAGCCATCGCCAACCCTCCCCCACACGAAATAGGTTTTGAAATGGGGCTGGAGTTGAAGGATCCACCAAAAGGTGTACTGCTTACGGGAGGGTTGACACCAAAACGGGAACTGCTTATGGGAGGGTTGACACCCATTACGCAAAAGCAGCGTCTAGAACATGAGACGAGCAGCCATGACTTCTACCGACTTTTGAACGTATATCCCCGTTCGAATTTTCTCCATATCTTGTTCATAGTTCATTGTTCAAGTTTTCTAACATTGAAGTTATTTTGCTTTGCAGGATTTCGCAGCTGGGTTGCTGAAGGGCGCTACATATATGCAGTGTCTCTAGTGTGTAACGTTTAGATGTATGTTTTTCTGTTGCAAGTATCTCCACTCCCTCGAAGTTTGATGTGTGACCGGTATCAACGATGTGAGAAGCCAGTGCCGTCTTCTCAGAACTTTTTAGGCAAATATCTAACTTGTGGTTCGACATTCTTTGCCGAGGGAGTTGTTTGGTGGTGCCGATGTAGCAAAGATTGCAGAATTCATCCGTTTTCCCCTGGCAATTTATTTTATAAACTACGTCTGAACGGCGATTTTTGTCGGGTTTCGTCTTCAGGTTGGTGAATAGGGATGCAACAGTCTGGTTCGACCTATATGCCAAGTTGACTTTCGGGTTGTTTTTCGTGACAATTTCTTTTAAATTTTCGCAAAGTTTGGCCACATAAACGACACTCTTATAAACACATCACCTCTCTTCCAACTTATTTTCTGAACGAACTTGGTGTTTTTGACGAAGTATCAAGTTCCTTATAACTTCTGTCGGAAAACAGTTGTCTGAGAGAATTTGCGTAACTTATTCCTCGTTAGCGGAGTGGAATTTTCGGTCACTCAACGCAAAAACTTTGTTTATTAAGTTCGGCGCAGTGTTTATACGAATGTGCTTGGCTTGATTAGATCGGAAATTGACAAGTCGCCCAGATGCCATATCTTTCTGGTACCAGTCGAAAGAAAGTCGATCATTTTCGCGGTAGACCTTAACGTCCAAGAACGCTATCGATCTGTTTTTTTCCCTCTCTACGGTGAATTGTATTTTTTCATTAAACTGGTTTAAGCACCGTAAGACATTTTCAATTTCTTGTCTATCCACAATCGCAAAGATATCATCAACGTATTTAGCTATAAACTTAGGTTTGTAGCTTAGTTTAAAACATTCCTCGAGTAAGAAATCTAAAACCAAGTCCGCAATCGTCGGTGAAAGAGAATTTCCCATTGGCATTCCGTGTACTTGTTTGTACAAATTGTCCTTAAATTGCAGGTAGTTGTTATCTTTTAGGCAAAAATTTAATAATTCGATAAATTTGTTTTGATGACTTTGAATGCCCAACAACAACTTGAGTGTGCTAGCACCAAGTTTTTTCTCAATTATTTTTGGCTGGAATTATAGCTATTTCACGACTTGCCGAGGTCGATCATCAGATTCCTTTGCTCTAGTGGTGCTGGTCTACTTTTTCATTATAATTGAAAAACTTCTTGTGCCTTCATCGTGTATTGAACCATGACCAGCCACTTAGTAGCCAACGCACTTCGCATCACGCCACCGACCCCACATGGAAACGCAGTCGATGTTGAAAATCTGGAGAGATCATTTTAACCAGCTGCTTAATGGAGATGATGACCAAAATTCCGCCAGCGAGCAGCCACGTCAAGCAAATTTGGTTGATGATCTGAAGTTCCACCCACCCGATCTAAGTGAAATCAAGTTAGCCATCGCCAGGTTAAAATCGAACAAAGCAGCCGGTGCTGATGGTCTACAGGCGGTACTTTTTAAGTACGCTGGAGATGATCTGGTTAGGAGCGTACACCAACTTTTAACAAAATATGGTCGGAGGAAAGTATGCCCGACGAGTGGAACCTTAGTACCATCTGCCCGATCCACAAAAAAGGCGACTGTTTTCCCTGCCGCAACTATAGCGGAATTAGCCTTTTAAACATCGGTTATAAGATCCTGTCTAGCGTATTATGTGCACGCCTGAAGCCATTTACTGATGAACTGATTGGCTCCTATCAGTGTGGTTTCAGGCCTGGAAAGTCTGCCATCGACCAGATCTTCACACTTCGCAAAGTCCTGGAGAGGACCCAAGAATTCAAATCGATACACACCACCTATTCATCGATTTTAAAGCGGCTTATGACAGCGTTAATAGAGAAGATCTGTACCGTGCCATGTCATTTTGGTATCCCTGCTAAACTGATACGCCTTATCAGGATGACGTTGGAAAAAGCCCGTTGCTCCGTCAATATTGGGAGACGGTCAACCGAAACCTTGGAAACCACCAGAGGACTTCGACAAGGTGACGCGCTTTCATGTAGCTGTTTTAATATTGTCCTTGAGAGAGTAGACCGCAATAATCGGGCCAACACAAATGGCACTATTTTTCCAAAGCCCACTGAATATCTTGGATACGCGGATGACTTCGACATAATGGAAGATCCAAGCGAGCAGTTACGGGTACCTTTTCTAGTATGGAGTCAGTAGCGTACAAAATGGGTCTTGTGATCAATGAGGAGAAGACGAAGTATATGCTGTCATCAAATAAAGCCGAAGACTTGGTCAGAACGTGACTATTAATATATATAACTTCGATCAGAGAATTTTTCTACCTGAGTACCGCTGTGAACTCTGCAAATGACATCAGTGTTGAAATCAATCGTAGATTAACTCCTGCTAATCGCTGCTTCTTTGCGCTAAGTAAGCAATTGATGAACAAAAGCCTTATCGAGAAACACCAAAGAGACGATGTACAAAACCCTAATCATACCGGTCTTGCTATATGGTGCAGATGCATGGACCCTTTCACATGCGGATGAAAGCTCCCTTGGTGTCTTTGAGAGAAATGTTCTACGCACGATTTATGGTCCGGGTTGTGCAGATAGGCTATATAACATCTGGCGAAGGCGATACAATCATGAGTTGTACGAGATGTACAGCGACGTGTCCGTAATCAAGAAAATACGTATTCAGGGGTTAAGATGGCTAGGGCATGTAGAGCGAATAAACATCGACGCTCCATTCCGTAAGGTATTCAGCGCTATGCCAGAGGCTACGAGAAACAGAGGCAGACTTCATCTCCGGTGGCGTGATCAAGTTGAGGGAGATTTAAGGCAGCTTGGGACTCGAAACTGGAGGCAGCAAGCTAAAGATGGAGACTGCTGGCGGAGTCTACTATTTGAGGACGATTTTTTAATTATCGTAAAGCTACTAGAGCAAAACCACAGCGATACGTCTTCCTTGGCGACATTTGTGCAATTGAAAAAACTATGGCTATGATAAACCCAATACCAAAATTTTCTAGCTTTCTATTTTTCTTTCTTTCTATTAAAATGACAGATAGTATACTATGAAATATAGCACGCGGTGCCTCTGCGTAAGGGCCAGCTGGATCATCGAGCTTAGCAACTTTCCAGTCGTTTGTAGGCAAGGTAGGGTTACCGAGTCATTTTAAGCATGATATCTTTGTCTGTAAGCTCAGCCCATATTCTCTTGCGAGCTCTAGGTCTGCAGGGGATACTTCCCTGGACACGACCTCTAGCTTTGCACAAGACTACAAACCTTCGAACCTACTGATGGCGAGTTTATACAGACCGGACGATCTCTCACTATCAAAGGCAAAGAGCTTAACTCTGCCTTGGTACCAGCCCGCATCCTCGAAAACTGCAGGTTCCCTGGGTTTTCTAGCATAAGGGTCCAGTATGAGGCTTGTAGCTTTTTTAAGACCGTTTGGCAATGGTCGTACGTGATCGTGCCGTCTGCGTTACTCCTGTCTATGACTGCGAGGATAGTTTTGTTCTTCAACACGTCGCTGAAGGATAAATCTTTCCTTGTAAATGAGGCAGAACCGGTGTTTATCACCTTTTAGGTTCCGGTGTGGTTCCCTGGAAGGACATTATTCGCTCTGACGTTATGTCGCCGCTGGTATGTTTAAGAATTTCTTTGGCCCAAGCAAGTGTGGCTGATTGCTCTGAATTTAGCTCTGATTTCAGCAAGTCAAAATTCTTCGCTATCCCAGCGGCGCGGCGTTCCGCCTATCTTACGTGTGGGCAATTTTATCCCGTTCTCGGTGGGACTAGAACTGCAAGTCGCAGTCAATAGGATCCTCCCCTGTGCAAGGGAGAGATCTACCGTGACTAAGGGCGCTACCAACTGTCGTGGCCATTCCCGTAGCCATCGCCAACCCTCCCCCACACGAAATAGGTTTTGAAATGGGGCTGGAGTTGAAGGATCCACCAAAAGGTGTACTGCTTACGGGAGGGTTGACACCAAAACGGGAACTGCTTATGGGAGGGTTGACACCCATTACGCAAAAGCAGCGTCTAGAACATGAGACGAGCAGCCATGACTTCTACCGACTTTTGAACGTATATCCCCGTTCGAATTTTCTCCATATCTTGTTCATAGTTCATTGTTCAAGTTTTCTAACATTGAAGTTATTTTGCTTTGCAGGATTTCGCAGCTGGGTTGCTGAAGGGCGCTACATATATGCAGTGTCTCTAGTGTGTAACGTTTAGATGTATGTTTTTCTGTTGCAAGTATCTCCACTCCCTCGAAGTTTGATGTGTGACCGGTATCAACGATGTGAGAAGCCAGTGCCGTCTTCTCAGAACTTTTTAGGCAAATATCTAACTTGTGGTTCGACATTCTTTGCCGAGGGAGTTGTTTGGTGGTGCCGATGTAGCAAAGATTGCAGAATTCATCCGTTTTCCCCTGGCAATTTATTTTATAAACTACGTCTGAACGGCGATTTTTGTCGGGTTTCGTCTTCAGGTTGGTGAATAGGGATGCAACAGTCTGGTTCGACCTATATGCCAAGTTGACTTTCGGGTTGTTTTTCGTGACAATTTCTTTTAAATTTTCGCAAAGTTTGGCCACATAAACGACACTCTTATAAACACATCACCTCTCTTCCAACTTATTTTCTGAACGAACTTGGGGTTTTTGACGAAGTATCAAGTTCCTTATAACTTCTGTCGGAAAACAGTTGTCTGAGAGAATTTGCGTAACTTATTCTTCGTTAGCGGAGTGGAATTTTCGGTCACTCAACGCAAAAACTTTGTTTATTAAGTTCGGCGCAGTGTTTATACGAATGTGCTTGGCTTGATTAGATCGGAAATTGACAAGTCGCCCAGATGCCATATCTTTCTGGTACCAGTCGAAAGAAAGTCGATCATTTTCGCGGTAGACCTTAACGTCCAAGAACGCTATCGATCTGTTTTTTTCCCTCTCTACGGTGAATTGTATTTTTTCATTAAACTGGTTTAAGCACCGTAAGACATTTTCAATTTCTTTTCTATCCACAATCGCAAAGATATCATCAACGTATTTAGCTATAAACTTAGGTTTGTAGCTTAGTTTAAAACATTCCTCGAGTAAGAAATCTAAAACCAAGTCCGCAATCGTCGGTGAAAGAGAATTTCCCATTGGCATTCCGTGTACTTGTTTGTACAAATTGTCCTTAAATTGCAGGTAGTTGTTATCTTTTAGGCAAAAATTTAATAATTCGATAAATTTGTTTTGATGACTTTGAATGCCCAACAACAACTTGAGTGTGCTAGCACCAAGTTTTTTCTCAATTATTTTTGGCTGGAATTATAGCTATTTCACGACTTGCCGAGGTCGATCATCAGATTCCTTTGCTCTAGTGGTGCTGGTCTACTTTTTCATTATAATTGAAAAACTTCTTGTGCCTTCATCGTGTATTGAACCATGACCAGCCACTTAGTAGCCAACGCACTTCGCATCACGCCACCGACCCCACATGGAAACGCAGTCGATGTTGAAAATCTGGAGAGATCATTTTAACCAGCTGCTTAATGGAGATGATGACCAAAATTCCGCCAGCGAGCAGCCACGTCAAGCAAATTTGGTTGATGATCTGAAGTTCCACCCACCCGATCTAAGTGAAATCAAGTTAGCCATCGCCAGGTTAAAATCGAACAAAGCAGCCGGTGCTGATGGTCTACAGGCGGTACTTTTTAAGTACGCTGGAGATGATCTGGTTAGGAGCGTACACCAACTTTTAACAAAATATGGTCGGAGGAAAGTATGCCCGACGAGTGGAACCTTAGTACCATCTGCCCGATCCACAAAAAAGGCGACTGTTTTCCCTGCCGCAACTATAGCGGAATTAGCCTTTTAAACATCGGTTATAAGATCCTGTCTAGCGTATTATGTGCACGCCTGAAGCCATTTACTGATGAACTGATTGGCTCCTATCAGTGTGGTTTCAGGCCTGGAAAGTCTGCCATCGACCAGATCTTCACACTTCGCAAAGTCCTGGAGAGGACCCAAGAATTCAAATCGATACACACCACCTATTCATCGATTTTAAAGCGGCTTATGACAGCGTTATTAGAGAAGATCTGTACCGTGCCATGTCATTTTGGTATCCCTGCTAAACTGATACGCCTTATCAGGATGACGTTGGAAAAAGCCCGTTGCTCCGTCAATATTGGGAGAGAGTCAACCGAAACCTTGGAAACCACCAGAGGACTTCGACAAGGTGACGCGCTTTCATGTAGCTGTTTTAATATTGTCCTTGAGAGAGTAGACCGCAATAATCGGGCCAACACAAATGGCACTATTTTTCCAAAGCCCACTGAATATCTTGGATACGCGGATGACTTCGACATAATGGAAGATCCAAGCGAGCAGTTACGGGTACCTTTTCTAGTATGGAGTCAGTAGCGTACAAAATGGGTCTTGTGATCAATGAGGAGAAGACGAAGTATATGCTGTCATCAAATAAAGCCGAAGACTTGGTCAGAACGTGACTATTAATATATATAACTTCGATCAGAGAATTTTTCTACCTGGGTACCGCTGTGAACTCTGCAAATGACATCAGTGTTGAAATCAATCGTAGATTAACTCCTGCTAATCGCTGCTTCTTTGCGCTAAGTAAGCAATTGATGAACAAAAGCCTTATCGAGAAACACCAAAGAGACGATGTACAAAACCCTAATCATACCGGTCTTGCTATATGGTGCAGATGCATGGACCCTTTCACATGCGGATGAAAGCTCCCTTGGTGTCTTTGAGAGAAATGTTCTACGCACGATTTATGGTCCGGGTTGTGCAGATAGGCTATATAACATCTGGCGAAGGCGATACAATCATGAGTTGTACGAGATGTACAGCGACGTGTCCGTAATCAAGAAAATACGTATTCAGGGGTTAAGATGGCTAGGGCATGTAGAGCGAATAAACATCGACGCTCCATTCCGTAAGGTATTCAGCGCTATGCCAGAGGCTACGAGAAACAGAGGCAGACTTCATCTCCGGTGGCGTGATCAAGTTGAGGGAGATTTAAGGCAGCTTGGGACTCGAAACTGGAGGCAGCAAGCTAAAGATGGAGACTGCTGGCGGAGTCTACTATTTGAGGACGATTTTTTAATTATCGTAAAGCTACTAGAGCAAAACCACAGCGATACGTCTTCCTTGGCGACATTTGTGCAATTGAAAAAACTATGGCTATGATAAACCCAATACCAAAATTTTCTAGCTTTCTATTTTTCTTTCTTTCTATTAAAATGACAGATAGTATACTATGAAATATAGCACGCGGTGCCTCTGCGTAAGGGCCAGCTGGATCATCGAGCTTACCAACTTTCCAGTCGTTTGTAGGCAAGGTAGGGTTACCGAGTCATTTTAAGCATGATATCTTTGTCTGTAAGCTCAGCCCGTATTCTCTTGCGAGCTCTAGGTCTGCAGGGGATACTTCCCTGGACACGACCTCTAGCTTTGCACAAGACTACAAACCTTCGAACCTACTGATGGCGAGTTTATACAGACCGGACGATCTCTCACTATC
The DNA here is from genome assembly GCA_910595825.1 of Philhelius pedissequus. NCBI lineage: Eukaryota > Metazoa > Arthropoda > Insecta > Diptera > Syrphidae > Philhelius > Philhelius pedissequus. The sequence continues at coordinate 206,273,763 of OU343160.1, forward strand.
AAAGGCAAAGAGCTTAACTCTGCCTTGGTACCAGCCCGCATCCTCGAAAACTGCAGGTTCCCTGGGTTTTCTAGCATAAGGGTCCAGTATGAGGCTTGTAGCTTTTTTAAGACCGTTTGGCAATGGTCGTACGTGATCGTGCCGTCTGCGTTACTCCTGTCTATGACTGCGAGGATAGTTTTGTTCTTCAACACGTCGCTGAAGGATAAATCTTTCCTTGTAAATGAGGCAGAACCGGTGTTTATCACCTTTTAGGTTCCGGTGTGGTTCCCTGGAAGGACATTATTCGCTCTGACGTTATGTCGCCGCTGGTATGTTTAAGAATTTCTTTGGCCCAAGCAAGTGTGGCTGATTGCTCTGAATTTAGCTCTGATTTCAGCAAGTCAAAATTCTTCGCTATCCCAGCGGCGCGGCGTTCCGCCTATCTTACGTGTGGGCAATTTTATCCCGTTCTCGGTGGGACTAGAACTGCAAGTCGCAGTCAATAGGATCCTCCCCTGTGCAAGGGAGAGATCTACCGTGACTAAGGGCGCTACCAACTGTCGTGGCCATTCCCGTAGCCATCGCCAACCCTCCCCCACACGAAATAGGTTTTGAAATGGGGCTGGAGTTGAAGGATCCACCAAAAGGTGTACTGCTTACGGGAGGTTTGACACCAAAACGGGAACTGCTTATGGGAGGGTTGACACCCATTACGCAAAAGCAGCGTCTAGAACATGAGACGAGCAGCCATGACTTCTGCCGACTTTTGAACGTATATCCCCGTTCGAATTTTCTCCATATCTTGTTCATAGTTCATTGTTCAAGTTTTCTAACATTGAAGTTATTTTGCTTTGCAGGATTTCGCAGCTGGGTTGCTGAAGGGCGCTACATATATGCAGTGTCTCTAGTGTGTAACGTTTAGATGTATGTTTTTCTGTTGCAAGTATCTCCACTCCCTCGAAGTTTGATGTGTGACCGGTATCAACGATGTGAGAAGCCAGTGCCGTCTTCTCAGAACTTTTTAGGCAAATATCTAACTTGTGGTTCGACATTCTTTGCCGAGGGAGTTGTTTGGTGGTGCCGATGTAGCAAAGATTGCAGAATTCATCCGTTTTCCCCTGGCAATTTATTTTATAAACTACGTCTGAACGGCGATTTTTGTCGGGTTTCGTCTTCAGGTTGGTGAATAGGGATGCAACAGTCTGGTTCGACCTATATGCCAAGTTGACTTTCGGGTTGTTTTTCGTGACAATTTCTTTTAAATTTTCGCAAAGTTTGGCCACATAAACGACACTCTTATAAACACATCACCTCTCTTCCAACTTATTTTCTGAACGAACTTGGTGTTTTTGACGAAGTATCAAGTTCCTTATAACTTCTGTCGGAAAACAGTTGTCTGAGAGAATTTGCGTAACTTATTCCTCGTTAGCGGAGTGGAATTTTCGGTCACTCAACGCAAAAACTTTGTTTATTAAGTTCGGCGCAGTGTTTATACGAATGTGCTTGGCTTGATTAGATCGGAAATTGACAAGTCGCCCAGATGCCATATCTTTCTGGTACCAGTCGAAAGAAAGTCGATCATTTTCGCGGTAGACCTTAACGTCCAAGAACGCTATCGATCTGTTTTTTTCCCTCTCTACGGTGAATTGTATTTTTTCATTAAACTGGTTTAAGCACCGTAAGACATTTTCAATTTCTTGTCTATCCACAATCGCAAAGATATCATCAACGTATTTAGCTATAAACTTAGGTTTGTAGCTTAGTTTAAAACATTCCTCGAGTAAGAAATCTAAAACCAAGTCCGCAATCGTCGGTGAAAGAGAATTTCCCATTGGCATTCCGTGTACTTGTTTGTACAAATTGTCCTTAAATTGCAGGTAGTTGTTATCTTTTAGGCAAAAATTTAATAATTCGATAAATTTGTTTTGATGACTTTGAATGCCCAACAACAACTTGAGTGTGCTAGCACCAAGTTTTTTCTCAATTATTTTTGGCTGGAATTATAGCTATTTCACGACTTGCCGAGGTCGATCATCAGATTCCTTTGCTCTAGTGGTGCTGGTCTACTTTTTCATTATAATTGAAAAACTTCTTGTGCCTTCATCGTGTATTGAACCATGACCAGCCACTTAGTAGCCAACGCACTTCGCATCACGCCACCGACCCCACATGGAAACGCAGTCGATGTTGAAAATCTGGAGAGATCATTTTAACCAGCTGCTTAATGGAGATGATGACCAAAATTCCGCCAGCGAGCAGCCACGTCAAGCAAATTTGGTTGATGATCTGAAGTTCCACCCACCCGATCTAAGTGAAATCAAGTTAGCCATCGCCAGGTTAAAATCGAACAAAGCAGCCGGTGCTGATGGTCTACAGGCGGTACTTTTTAAGTACGCTGGAGATGATCTGGTTAGGAGCGTACACCAACTTTTAACAAAATATGGTCGGAGGAAAGTATGCCCGACGAGTGGAACCTTAGTACCATCTGCCCGATCCACAAAAAAGGCGACTGTTTTCCCTGCCGCAACTATAGCGGAATTAGCCTTTTAAACATCGGTTATAAGATCCTGTCTAGCGTATTATGTGCACGCCTGAAGCCATTTACTGATGAACTGATTGGCTCCTATCAGTGTGGTTTCAGGCCTGGAAAGTCTGCCATCGACCAGATCTTCACACTTCGCAAAGTCCTGGAGAGGACCCAAGAATTCAAATCGATACACACCACCTATTCATCGATTTTAAAGCGGCTTATGACAGCGTTATTAGAGAAGATCTGTACCGTGCCATGTCATTTTGGTATCCCTGCTAAACTGATACGCCTTATCAGGATGACGTTGGAAAAAGCCCGTTGCTCCGTCAATATTGGGAGAGAGTCAACCGAAACCTTGGAAACCACCAGAGGACTTCGACAAGGTGACGCGCTTTCATGTAGCTGTTTTAATATTGTCCTTGAGAGAGTAGACCGCAATAATCGGGCCAACACAAATGGCACTATTTTTCCAAAGCCCACTGAATATCTTGGATACGCGGATGACTTCGACATAATGGAAGATCCAAGCGAGCAGTTACGGGTACCTTTTCTAGTATGGAGTCAGTAGCGTACAAAATGGGTCTTGTGATCAATGAGGAGAAGACGAAGTATATGCTGTCATCAAATAAAGCCGAAGACTTGGTCAGAACGTGACTATTAATATATATAACTTCGATCAGAGAATTTTTCTACCTGGGTACCGCTGTGAACTCTGCAAATGACATCAGTGTTGAAATCAATCGTAGATTAACTCCTGCTAATCGCTGCTTCTTTGCGCTAAGTAAGCAATTGATGAACAAAAGCCTTATCGAGAAACACCAAAGAGACGATGTACAAAACCCTAATCATACCGGTCTTGCTATATGGTGCAGATGCATGGACCCTTTCACATGCGGATGAAAGCTCCCTTGGTGTCTTTGAGAGAAATGTTCTACGCACGATTTATGGTCCGGGTTGTGCAGATAGGCTATATAACATCTGGCGAAGGCGATACAATCATGAGTTGTACGAGATGTACAGCGACGTGTCCGTAATCAAGAAAATACGTATTCAGGGGTTAAGATGGCTAGGGCATGTAGAGCGAATAAACATCGACGCTCCATTCCGTAAGGTATTCAGCGCTATGCCAGAGGCTACGAGAAACAGAGGCAGACTTCATCTCCGGTGGCGTGATCAAGTTGAGGGAGATTTAAGGCAGCTTGGGACTCGAAACTGGAGGCAGCAAGCTAAAGATGGAGACTGCTGGCGGAGTCTACTATTTGAGGACGATTTTTTAATTATCGTAAAGCTACTAGAGCAAAACCACAGCGATACGTCTTCCTTGGCGACATTTGTGCAATTGAAAAAACTATGGCTATGATAAACCCAATACCAAAATTTTCTAGCTTTCTATTTTTCTTTCTTTCTATTAAAATGACAGATAGTATACTATGAAATATAGCACGCGGTGCCTCTGCGTAAGGGCCAGCTGGATCATCGAGCTTAGCAACTTTCCAGTCGTTTGTAGGCAAGGTAGGGTTACCGAGTCATTTTAAGCATGATATCTTTGTCTGTAAGCTCAGCCCGTATTCTCTTGCGAGCTCTAGGTCTGCAGGGGATACTTCCCTGGACACGACCTCTAGCTTTGCACAAGACTACAAACCTTCGAACCTACTGATGGCGAGTTTATACAGACCGGACGATCTCTCACTATCAAAGGCAAAGAGCTTAACTCTGCCTTGGTACCAGCCCGCATCCTCGAAAACTGCAGGTTCCCTGGGTTTTCTAGCATAAGGGTCCAGTATGAGGCTTGTAGCTTTTTTAAGACCGTTTGGCAATGGTCGTACGTGATCGTGCCGTCTGCGTTACTCCTGTCTATGACTGCGAGGATAGTTTTGTTCTTCAACACGTCGCTGAAGGATAAATCTTTCCTTGTAAATGAGGCAGAACCGGTGTTTATCACCTTTTAGGTTCCGGTGTGGTTCCCTGGAAGGACATTATTCGCTCTGACGTTATGTCGCCGCTGGTATGTTTAAGAATTTCTTTGGCCCAAGCAAGTGTGGCTGATTGCTCTGAATTTAGCTCTGATTTCAGCAAGTCAAAATTCTTCGCTATCCCAGCGGCGCGGCGTTCCGCCTATCTTACGTGTGGGCAATTTTATCCCGTTCTCGGTGGGACTAGAACTGCAAGTCGCAGTCAATAGGATCCTCCCCTGTGCAAGGGAGAGATCTACCGTGACTAAGGGCGCTACCAACTGTCGTGGCCATTCCCGTAGCCATCGCCAACCCTCCCCCACACGAAATAGGTTTTGAAATGGGGCTGGAGTTGAAGGATCCACCAAAAGGTGTACTGCTTACGGGAGGGTTGACACCAAAACGGGAACTGCTTATGGGAGGGTTGACACCCATTACGCAAAAGCAGCGTCTAGAACATGAGACGAGCAGCCATGACTTCTGCCGACTTTTGAACGTATATCCCCGTTCGAATTTTCTCCATATCTTGTTCATAGTTCATTGTTCAAGTTTTCTAACATTGAAGTTATTTTGCTTTGCAGGATTTCGCAGCTGGGTTGCTGAAGGGCGCTACATATATGCAGTGTCTCTAGTGTGTAACGTTTAGATGTATGTTTTTCTGTTGCAAGTATCTCCACTCCCTCGAAGTTTGATGTGTGACCGGTATCAACGATGTGAGAAGCCAGTGCCGTCTTCTCAGAACTTTTTAGGCAAATATCTAACTTGTGGTTCGACATTCTTTGCCGAGGGAGTTGTTTGGTGGTGCCGATGTAGCAAAGATTGCAGAATTCATCCGTTTTCCCCTGGCAATTTATTTTATAAACTACGTCTGAACGGCGATTTTTGTCGGGTTTCGTCTTCAGGTTGGTGAATAGGGATGCAACAGTCTGGTTCGACCTATATGCCAAGTTGACTTTCGGGTTGTTTTTCGTGACAATTTCTTTTAAATTTTCGCAAAGTTTGGCCACATAAACGACACTCTTATAAACACATCACCTCTCTTCCAACTTATTTTCTGAACGAACTTGGTGTTTTTGACGAAGTATCAAGTTCCTTATAACTTCTGTCGGAAAACAGTTGTCTGAGAGAATTTGCGTAACTTATTCCTCGTTAGCGGAGTGGAATTTTCGGTCACTCAACGCAAAAACTTTGTTTATTAAGTTCGGCGCAGTGTTTATACGAATGTGCTTGGCTTGATTAGATCGGAAATTGACAAGTCGCCCAGATGCCATATCTTTCTGGTACCAGTCGAAAGAAAGTCGATCATTTTCGCGGTAGACCTTAACGTCCAAGAACGCTATCGATCTGTTTTTTTCCCTCTCTACGGTGAATTGTATTTTTTCATTAAACTGGTTTAAGCACCGTAAGACATTTTCAATTTCTTGTCTATCCACAATCGCAAAGATATCATCAACGTATTTAGCTATAAACTTTGTAGCTTAGTTTAAAACATTCCTCGAGTAAGAAATCTAAAACCAAGTCCGCAATCGTCGGTGAAAGAGAATTTCCCATTGGCATTCCGTGTACTTGTTTGTACAAATTGTCCTTAAATTGCAGGTAGTTGTTATCTTTTAGGCAAAAATTTAATAATTCGATAAATTTGTTTTGATGACTTTGAATGCCCAACAACAACTTGAGTGTGCTAGCACCAAGTTTTTTCTCAATTATTTTTGGCTGGAATTATAGCTATTTCACGACTTGCCGAGGTCGATCATCAGATTCCTTTGCTCTAGTGGTGCTGGTCTACTTTTTCATTATAATTGAAAAACTTCTTGTGCCTTCATCGTGTATTGAACCATGACCAGCCACTTAGTAGCCAACGCACTTCGCATCACGCCACCGACCCCACATGGAAACGCAGTCGATGTTGAAAATCTGGAGAGATCATTTTAACCAGCTGCTTAATGGAGATGATGACCAAAATTCCGCCAGCGACCAGCCACGTCAAGCAAATTTGGTTGATGATCTGAAGTTCCACCCACCCGATCTAAGTGAAATCAAGTTAGCCATCGCCAGGTTAAAATCGAACAAAGCAGCCGGTGCTGATGGTCTACAGGCGGTACTTTTTAAGTACGCTGGAGATGATCTGGTTAGGAGCGTACACCAACTTTTAACAAAATATGGTCGGAGGAAAGTATGCCCGACGAGTGGAACCTTAGTACCATCTGCCCGATCCACAAAAAAGGCGACTGTTTTCCCTGCCGCAACTATAGCGGAATTAGCCTTTTAAACATCGGTTATAAGATCCTGTCTAGCGTATTATGTGCACGCCTGAAGCCATTTACTGATGAACTGATTGGCTCCTATCAGTGTGGTTTCAGGCCTGGAAAGTCTGCCATCGACCAGATCTTCACACTTCGCAAAGTCCTGGAGAGGACCCAAGAATTCAAATCGATACACACCACCTATTCATCGATTTTAAAGCGGCTTATGACAGCGTTAATAGAGAAGATCTGTACCGTGCCATGTCATTTTGGTATCCCTGCTAAACTGATACGCCTTATCAGGATGACGTTGGAAAAAGCCCGTTGCTCCGTCAATATTGGGAGAGAGTCAACCGAAACCTTGGAAACCACCAGAGGACTTCGACAAGGTGACGCGCTTTCATGTAGCTGTTTTAATATTGTCCTTGAGAGAGTAGACCGCAATAATCGGGCCAACACAAATGGCACTATTTTTCCAAAGCCCACTGAATATCTTGGATACGCGGATGACTTCGACATAATGGAAGATCCAAGCGAGCAGTTACGGGTACCTTTTCTAGTATGGAGTCAGTAGCGTACAAAATGGGTCTTGTGATCAATGAGGAGAAGACGAAGTATATGCTGTCATCAAATAAAGCCGAAGACTTGGTCAGAACGTGACTATTAATATATATAACTTCGATCAGAGAATTTTTCTACCTGAGTACCGCTGTGAACTCTGCAAATGACATCAGTGTTGAAATCAATCGTAGATTAACTCCTGCTAATCGCTGCTTCTTTGCGCTAAGTAAGCAATTGATGAACAAAAGCCTTATCGAGAAACACCAAAGAGACGATGTACAAAACCCTAATCATACCGGTCTTGCTATATGGTGCAGATGCATGGACCCTTTCACATGCGGATGAAAGCTCCCTTGGTGTCTTTGAGAGAAATGTTCTACGCACGATTTATGGTCCGGGTTGTGCAGATAGGCTATATAACATCTGGCGAAGGCGATACAATCATGAGTTGTACGAGATGTACAGCGACGTGTCCGTAATCAAGAAAATACGTATTCAGGGGTTAAGATGGCTAGGGCATGTAGAGCGAATAAACATCGACGCTCCATTCCGTAAGGTATTCAGCGCTATGCCAGAGGCTACGAGAAACAGAGGCAGACTTCATCTCCGGTGGCGTGATCAAGTTGAGGGAGATTTAAGGCAGCTTGGGACTCGAAACTGGAGGCAGCAAGCTAAAGATGGAGACTGCTGGCGGAGTCTACTATTTGAGGACGATTTTTTAATTATCGTAAAGCTACTAGAGCAAAACCACAGCGATACGTCTTCCTTGGCGACATTTGTGCAATTGAAAAAACTATGGCTATGATAAACCCAATACCAAAATTTTCTAGCTTTCTATTTTTCTTTCTTTCTATTAAAATGACAGATAGTATACTATGAAATATAGCACGCGGTGCCTCTGCGTAAGGGCCAGCTGGATCATCGAGCTTAGCAACTTTCCAGTCGTTTGTAGGCAAGGTAGGGTTACCGAGTCATTTTAAGCATGATACCTTTGTCTGTAAGCTCAGCCCGTATTCTCTTGCGAGCTCTAGGTCTGCAGGGGATACTTCCCTGGACACGACCTCTAGCTTTGCACAAGACTACAAACCTTCGAACCTACTGATGGCGAGTTTATACAGACCGGACGATCTCTCACTATCAAAGGCAAAGAGCTTAACTCTGCCTTGGTACCAGCCCGCATCCTCGAAAACTGCAGGTTCCCTGGGTTTTCTAGCATAAGGGTCCAGTATGAGGCTTGTAGCTTTTTTAAGACCGTTTGGCAATGGTCGTACGTGATCGTGCCGTCTGCGTTACTCCTGTCTATGACTGCGAGGATAGTTTTGTTCTTCAACACGTCGCTGAAGGATAAATCTTTCCTTGTAAATGAGGCAGAACCGGTGTTAATCACCTTTTAGGTTCCGGTGTGGTTCCCTGAAAGGACATTATTCGCTCTGACGTTATGTCGCCGCTGGTATGTTTAAGAATTTCTTTGGCCCAAGCAAGTTTGGCAGATTGCTCTGAATTTAGCTCTGATTTCAGCAAGTCAAAAATCTTCGCTATCCCAGCGGCGTTCCGCCTATCTTACGTGTGGGCAATTTTATCCCGTTCTCGGTGGGACTAGAACTGCAAGTCGCAGTCAATAGGAGCCACCCCTGTGCAAGGGAGAGATCTACCGTGACTAAGGGCGCTACCAACTGTCGTGGCCATTCCCGTAGCCATCGCCAACCCTCCCCCCACACGAAATAGGTTTTGAAATGGGGCTGGAGTTGAAGGATCCACCAAAAGATGTACTGCTTACGGGAGGGTTGACACCAAAACGGGAACTGCTTATGGGAGGGTTGACACCCATTACGCAAAAGCAGCGTCTAGAACATGAGACGAGCAGCCATGACTTCTGCCGACTTTTGAACGTATATCCCCGTTCGAATTTTTCTAGCTTTCTATTTTTCTTTCTTTCTATTAAAATGACATAGTATACTATGAAATATAGCACGTGGTGCCTCCGCGTAAGGGCCAGCTGGATCATCGAGTTTAGCAACTTTCCAGTCGTTTGTAGGCAAGGTAGGGTTACCGAGTCATTTTAAGCATGATATCTTTGTCTATAAGCTCAGCCCGTATTCTCTTGCGAGCTCTAGGTCTGCAGGGGATACTTCCCTGGACACGACCTCTAGCTTTGCACAAGACTACAAGCCTTCGAACCTACTGATGGCGAGTTTATACAGACCGGACGATCTCTCACTATCAAAGGCAAAGAGCTTAACTCTGCTTTGGTACCAGCCCGCATCCTCGAAAACTGAAGGTTCCCTGGGTTTTCTAGCATAAGGGTCCAGTATGAGGCTTGTAGCTTTTTTAAGACCGTTTGGCAATGGTCGTACGTGATCGTGCCGTCTGCGTTACTCCTGTCTATGACTGCGAGGATAGTTTTGTTCTTCAACACGTCGCTGAAGGATAAATCTTTCCTTGTAAATGAGGCAGAACCGGTGTTAATCACCTTTTGGGTTCCGGTGTGATTCCCTGGAAGGACATTATTCGCTCTGACGTTATGTCGCCGCTGGTATGTTTAAGAATTTCTTTGGCCCAAGCAAGTTTGGCAGATTGCTCTGAATTTAGCTCTGATTTCAGCAAGTCAAAAATCTTCGCTATCCCAGCGGCGCGGCGTTCCGCCTATCTTACGTGTGGGCAATTTTATCCCGTTCTCGGTGGGACTAGAACTGCAAGTCGCAGTCAATAGGAGCCTCCCCTGTGCAAGGGAGAGATCTACCGTGACTAAGGGCGCTACCAACTGTCGTGGCCATTCCCGTAGCCATCGCCAACCCTCCCCCCACACGAAATAGGTTTTGAAATGGGGCTGGAGTTGAAGGATCCACCAAAAGGTGTACTGCTTAAGGGAGGGTTGACACCAAAACGGGAACTGCTTATGGGAGGGTTGACACCCATTACGCAAAAGCAGCGTCTAGAACATGAGACGAGCAGCCATGACTTCTGCCGACTTTTGAACGTATATCCCCGTTCGAATTTTTCTAGCTTTCTATTTTTCTTTCTTTCTATTAAAATGACATAGTATACTATGAAATATAGCACGTGGTGCCTCCGCGTAAGGGCCAGCTGGATCATCGAGTTAAGCAACTTTCCAGTCGTTTGTAGGCAAGGTAGGGTTACCGAGTCATTTTAAGCATGATATCTTTGTCTATAAGCTCAGCCCGTATTCTCTTGCGAGCTCTAGGTCTGCAGGGGATACTTCCCTGGACACGACCTCTAGCTTTGCACAAGACTACAAACCTTCGAACCTACTGATAGCGAGTTTATACAGACCGGACGATCTCTCACTATCAAAGGCAAAGAGCTTAACTCTGCCTTGGTACCAGCCCGCATCCTCGAAAACTGAAGGTTCCCTGGGTTTTCTAGCATAAGGGTCCAGTATGAGGCTTGTAGCTTTTTTAAGACCGTTTGGCAATGGTCGTACGTGATCGTGCCGTCTGCGTTACTCCTGTCTATGACTGCGAGGATAGTTTTGTTCTTCAACACGTCGCTGAAGGATAAATCTTTCCTTGTAAATGAGGCAGAACCGGTGTTAATCACCTTTTGGGTTCCGGTGTGATTCCCTGGAAGGACATTATTCGCTCTGACGTTATGTCGCCGCTGGTATGTTTAAGAATTTCTTTGGCCCAAGCAAGTTTGGCAGATTGCTCTGAATTTAGCTCTGATTTCAGCAAGTCAAAAATCTTCGCTATCCCAGCGGCGCGGCGTTCCGCCTATCTTACGTGTGGGCAATTTTATCCCGTTCTCGGTGGGACTAGAACTGCAAGTCGCAGTCAATAGGAGCCTCGCCTGTGCAAGGGAGAGATCTACCGTGACTAAGGGCGCTACCAACTGTCGTGGCCATTCCCGTAGCCATCGCCAACCCTCCCCCCACACGAAATAGGTTTTGAAATGGGGCTGGAGTTGAAGGATCCACCAAAAGGTGTACTGCTTACGGGAGGGTTGACACCAAAACGGGAACTGCTTATGGGAGGGTTGACACCCATTACGCAAAAGCAGCGTCTAGAACATGAGACGAGCAGCCATGACTTCTGCCGACTTTTGAACGTATATCCCCGTTCGAATTTTCTCCATATCTTGTTCATAGTTCATTGTTCAAGTTTTCTAACATTGAAGTTATTTTGCTTTGCAGGATTTCGCAGCTGGGTTGCTGAAGGGCGCTACATATATGCAGTGTCTCTAGTGTGTAACGTTTAGATGTATGTTTTTCTTTTGCAAGTATCTCCACTCCCTCGAAGTTTGATGTGTGACCGGTATCAACGATGTGAGAAGCCAGTGCCGTCTTCTTTGAACTTTTTAGGCGAATATCTGACTTGTGTTTGGACATTCTTTGCCGAGGGAGTTGTTTGGTGGTACCGATGTAGCAAAGATTGCAGAATTCATCCGTTTTCCCCTGGCAATTTATTTTATAAACTACGTCTGAACGGCGATTTTTGTCGGGTTTCGTCTTCAGGTTGGTGAATAGGGATGCAACAGTCTGGTTCGACCTATATGCCAAGTTGACTTCCGGGTTGTTTTTCGTGACAATTTCTTTGAAATGTTCGCAAAGTTTGGCCACATAAACGACACTCTTATAAACACATCACCTCTCTTCCAACTTATTTTCTGAACGAACTTGGTGTTTTTGACGAAGTATCAAGTTCCTTATAACTTCTGTCGGAAAACTGTTGTCTGAGAGAATTTGCGTAACTTATTCTTCGTTAGCGGAGTAGAATTTTCGGTCACTCAACGCAAAAACTTTGTTTATTAAGTTCGGCGCAGTATTTATACGAATGTTCTTGGCTTGATTAGATCGGAATTGACAAGTCGCCCAGATGCCATATCTTTCTGGTACCAGTCGAAAAAAAGTCGATCATTTTCATGGTAGACCTTAACGTCCAAGAACGCTATCGATCTGTTTTTTTCCCTCTCTACGGTGAATTGTATTTTTTCATTAAACTGGTTTAAGCACCGTAAAACATTTTCAATTTCTTGTCTGTCCACAATCGTAAAGATATCATCAACGTATTTAGCTATAAACTTAGGTTTGTAGCTTAGTTTAAAACATTCCTCGAGTAAGAAATCTAAAACCAAGTCCGCAATCGTCGGTGAAAGAGAATTTCCCATTGGCATTCCGTGTACTTGTTTGTACAAATTGTCCTTAAATTGCAGGTAGTTGTTATCTTTCAGGCAAAAATTTAATGAGTGTGCTACCACCAAGTTTTTTCTCAATTATTTTTGGCTGGAATTATAGCTATTTTACGACTTGCCGAGGTCGATCATCAGATTCCTTTGCTCTAGTGGTGCTGGTCTACTTTTTCATTATAATTGAAAAACTTCTTGTGCCTTCATCGTGTATTGAACCATGATCAGCCACTTAGTAGCCAACGCACTTCGCATCACGCCGCCGAACCCACAAGATCAGATCCAACCTAATGCAGGTTTTTTTGTTTAACGTGTAGCGCTTTTTATAAGCCACACAAGTTTGTTGTTGTTTATTCGGGTTCTTTCTTATTTTCTCCTTACTCGTTTATAAGCCAACATTTTTGTTGTTCATATGAGGAGGGAGATTTTTTATGTGAAAGATTTTGACACTGGTCATTTTTTATTTGTATTATATTCAGTTTTGTATGATTACATACTTGCTTTTAAAGCACTTTTTCGTATAATTTAATGACTTTGAATGCCCAACAACAACTTGAGTGTGCTACCACCAAGATTTTTCTCAATTATTTTTGGCTGAAATTATAGCTATTTCATGAATGCCACGGTCGATCGTCAGATTCCTTTGCTCTAGTGGTGCTGGTCTACTATCAACAGAAAAACATACATCTAAACGTTACACACTAGAGACACTGCATATAATTAACAACAAAAATAATATGAAACGCAAACAAGACACACAAAATATATCTGCCGTTTACTGTACATTAGTTTCTGACAATAAATATCATAAAACGTAGACTAATCTTCAAATGAGAAGTGTTCAAAATCTGTGTTTAATATTTTTTTATATTTTTCAAACAAATTATTATTATGTATATTAAAAATCTCAAAATTTAACGTATGTAAATCATATTTTGTTCGTTTACTTGCATCAATATGTACAACATTATATCTCTTTTTAATTTTGTAAATATAGACACCCTGAAGAAGACGGCAACCACCGTCGAAACGTTGGGAAAATAAAATAAAAATTGCTTTCATTTAATCATCATTACGACTAATAAAGCCGACGAGAATCACTTCTTAAAAATTCTCCAAAGTCCAGTCATATTATTTAATGAACTGATATTTACTGTATACTACATACGACTCAATTGTATATTTTTGTTGTCATTTTCAGTTTGAATAACTTTCAAGCCTGTATTAGTTGTTTTCAAGTACAAATTATTTCCTTAAATTAACTATACTAGTATACAATATTTTTCTATCCGAATGTGTTTAGAATCTGTAAAAAAATAAATTAAAATTGAAGAAGATACCAATTTATTTTTATATTTGCTTCCATTATTTGGTTTTCTGGCATTAAAAGTTGTGTTAAGCGTTCTATGTATTCGACTTGAAAAGAAAAGGATTTTTTATTGCGTTTGTTTTGTTATGTTGTCTGACGGGTTGTTTTTAGGAAAGTACCTATAAATTTTAAATTTCTAAAAAATATAAAAGGCTTACCTATATCTATTGTTATATTCTTCTTACTCTGTTACTAGTTGTGAGATTTATTTATTTATTTACTTAACCATCTATGGAGAACATAGCTCTCTTAGACTTTTTAATGTACAGTTATATACATTATATACATTAAAATATAAAAATTAAAAAAAGAACACTTAAACATAGGGTATCAAATTACTACAATAATTTTAAGACAGTAGTTTTAAAAACATTCCTGCTCAAAAACAAATCAATATTCTCACAAATAGAATTAAACTCAGAACACGATCTTGAAATTGGATCAGATCTACCGTAGTTTGTATACGAACGGGGAACGAAAAAAAGTGTTTGGCTCAAAATCACCAAGGTTGCGAATTCCAAGATTGGATTTATGACAAAAAAATTGCATGCTCTAATGATGACACTTAGTTATTACTATTGCAAAATTTGATATTGCTTTTAAGTAAATATTTTACAGAAAATCATCATTTCGGGAATGTTTTTGTAAGTTCGATAATATGAACAAAAAATAAACAAAGTACATAATTTAAGCTTTGTTTAGTAACATGGATATATTATGTATTATAAACAATACTAAAACCAATACATACAAAATCTTCTACAAGTAAAATACGTACAAAAATTATAGAAGTTTCTATTATCGAGGATAAAATTAAAAAAAATTCAATATATTCAAAACTTATAATCGAATTAACGTTACATGAACAGAATTAAAGTTCTTTAATGTAATTAATTATGTTTTTTTCTAAAAAACAAAGTAGCTCAATTTATGTGCATTTTATTGAAATATTGTAATGCTCTTCGAAATCATCAACGTTCCCGGAATGACAAAAATGTTACCAAAATAATATTGATATCATAAAGGTATAAGTAAGGCAATATATATTTAAATTATAAACAACGGTTTAAAAAACAAAGTTATTTATTTATATTGACATATTGTTTTGCACTTAAGAAAAATTACTCTTAAGCTTTAACTACATTCAAAACTCTTTTGTACAAAAGTTAAAAAATTTTTTTGTTTTTTTCCAACATACTGCTGAATCCTACCTCATATTTCCAATTTTACAAAAGTAATTTACTTTTGAACAAAAGTAAAAGTCTAACTTTTACTTTTGTAAAATTTGAAATATGAGATAGGATTTTGCAGTAGGTATGTTGGAAAAAGAGAAATTTTGTTTTTTGTTTACTTATGTACAAAAGTGTGTTGTATGTAGTTAAGGCTTAATTCTTAATAAATTCTTATTATAATCAAAGTTAGGCATTTTCATAAATCAGTATAGTTGAGCTTGTATAATCGTAGTTATACCTTTTTAAAGTTCTAATTAGCTCTTACATTTTGAGTCTTTTGACCTAAAATCAGAGTCTGCTTAATTACAATTCTACAAATAATAAAACAATATCAGTAACGTATGAAAATCAACAATAAATTCTGTAACGAACGAAATTATGATTAACTATAGATTTCAAATCACTCGAGTAGAACTTAATTTTTTGTTGTGTGAAACGTCACTCATCGTTATTTATGCTAACAAACATTTTTAAACGACTCGTCGTGAAATTGCATAAGAATGTTAAGTTTTATTGTATTATTCTTTTTTGACAGTTTTTATTAAGTTGGAATTTATCAAAGGCTTATTTTGCATCCTTTAAATATGGTGAACAAATGGAGCATCTCGTGGAGTCATTGGAACAAAATCCATCTCCTGAAATTAAATTTTAGGAGATTTGGAGGTATCACAAAATGCGTCCAAAACCAAATGAGACAATCAATAGCCAAAACATTAAACTCTGTAGGTCCAAGTTTTCAAATTTGTGGGATACACAATATCTAATAGAATAACTAATACACTCACTCATAATTAAAATGACAAAATAACCGGTTTGATTTGTTTCGTGTAGTTTGGGCAAAATATATATTGGTATGAAATTGTATGAGCTATACCTCCCTAAGCGGCAACTGAACTTCACAAAATCTCATACGAATATGTTGTGAAGTGCAGTTCCGCCGAGTGCGGTCTTACCTTTAAACTACTTTTCGGATAAAAATAACATTACAAGAATCAAGTTAAGTTTTATTGATTTAAACAATTAATGTGTATCTAAATTGAAATGAAGTACTTTGTAAATTCTTACTAGCCTATGTGATAGTTTTTAAAATTTAATATTCTCAAATACAGTGATACATTCATTTCAGAATCATTCAATTGGGACTGCCAATCGAAAATACTATAATCTTAATTGAAAATATTAGGAATTTGATTGGTGCATCTTACTTCGTATCTAATCTAAATCATTTTTTTTGGTTTCTTCTCTTCTCTGTTCTTCTTTATTTTCTATGTTCGCATTTCTTAAGAAAACAAATACACTAACTATTTATTTTGCGACTTTTATTAACTTAACCGGCAGAAAATGAATATGATTTTAAAAATTAAGGACAGCTCTATGAAAATATTTTTTTTTTTTTGAAAAGTTGCAGTTTTTATTTGGCAATCCGGAATTGTACTCCGATCCGAGATCCCAACTGAACACTTTTGTGTGATTCTGACGATTCTGAATTTTAATGAGATTGTATGTGTGAAAATAATTGTGTACGTGAGAATATTCAAAATAAAAAAAAAATGTTTGTTGCACAATTATGATACAAAAAAGGATAACAGTAGAGTTTGACGTTCAAGTATATTAATGTGTGAGTGCTTCTGGTTCTCATTCTGATTTCAAATCCAGAAGCAAAATTCTTTTCTTTTCAAAATTAGAAATTTCATTTTTTCCCAGGTGAACGCATTCAGAAGAGTCCGGAAGGCTTCCGGATTGCCAAATAAAATAGACATAAAACGCCTGAAAAGTGACACGATACAAAATGTGACAGTTGTCGTTCAAGATAAACGCCTATTATAATAAAGGGAAATATACGCCTGAATGAATGAATAGATAATTGTTTCATGCAATCCCTTCCTTGGATAACAATTATTATGATTTCCAGAACGCAACAGTCATTTCGAGAACGTGACATGACGTCCGGGAACGGACATGACGTTCCTGGAAATGACGATTACAAATAAATATAAATAATAAATCAATAGTAAAATATTTGAGGTAACTTTGTTATTTCGAGGCGTAAAAAAGAATGTCATCAATAATTAAATGTAATAAACACGTTCACGAAATGACGGATTGCTGGTGTACGCTACAGGAATAATGAATTGATAGGTACATAACAGTTGATATTTAATTTATTTCACGATAAATACACTGACAGTCGGTTTTGTATTGTTTTCTTCCTCCAATGACGTTTAACACCGAATGGCTGGGTTCACTTAAAATTATTTTTGATCGATTATCGATGCGTTCACTGAAATGACGTGTACCCTATCAGACAAACTATTTTTGCATTTTTATAATTAAAAAATAAATGATATTTCAGTATCCTTTTGACAGGTGTCAAATACCATACATTTTTCCTTTATATTTTTAACTTGTTGAAAATCGTACATTAGGACGCGTTCCCGAAATGACTTTCTATACATGTATATTGATTTAATTTAAAATTTTCATCATTAATAATATGTATTGTTTGATGTACACACAAAACAGGTTAGTTGTAATATTTTATTAATTTTCTTTTCTTTATTGAGAACATTTAAGACATTAAATTGTAAGCAAAGCCAATTCTGAACCTTGGCGATTTTGAGACATATAAAAAATAAAGAGAGAGAAGTTTTAGACAATCAATATGGTAACAAAGAGTATCTCTAGCCAACATTATTAGATAATACCTCCGCCTAGCTTCAAGAAACTTTAAATCGATCAAGAGACACCTGACACCATATGATGGCAAGACATTGTCAACCCAATTAAATTTTCGGAACGCATAACTAGAGCATTTTGTCTGTATCGATTCTAAATATTTATACCCACTGCATGTAACGAACACCATATACAAGATGCATATTCTAGGGTTGATGCTTTCAAAGATATGTACAAAATTGTACTGTATATGGACCCGAAAATAGTCTTAAATTCCTCATAAATCTAAAAATATAGTTTTGAATCAGAAATAACTCCTAGTGGTGAGTTAGAAATGCGATTAGTATGGTTAATGGCAGCAAGCGATCTTGCAAATGTAATGCTTTTACTGCTTTATGTAGTGCTTAGGTAGGTAAAATAGTGGTCAGAGCGAACTCGGATCTAGACCCAAGTAGCGCTGAGAAGTTCGTTTTGATACCAAAAACTCGTACGGATCTGAAAAAAAAAATTTTTGCGGAAAAGAGAGAGGGACCAACTCAAGCGCAGCGACGCTGGAGCCATTCCGACACGCTGACAAAAGAGAGTAAGTTTTTAAATTTTGTATCAGACAGTTCTTTTAGATCAGAAAAGAAAGCCCTTCTAAGGGATTGTGTTCTTAGCCTGGACAAAGCGGGACACTTGCAAAGGAAGTGAAGCACTGTTTCCTTTTCCAACTGGTTTTTTACAGCAACGGCAGTAGGTGCTATGGGGAATACCCAGTTTTGCTGCATGCTACCCCAAGGGCCAGTGCCCCGTACAAGAAGCGACTATCCTTACTATATCCCGCCTTGGTCTACAAATAAGATCGTTTGTGCGGGATTAATTGTATGAAGTCCATATCATTCTAGATATCGCGCAGTCTTTGTAATGCTTACACAGCTATATTTAGAAATAAATAATTCTTATTACGCCAGCAGAAATTTCGTCCAAGTCAATTTGAAGTTGATGACAGTTAAATTCACATTTTATAGAACTAAATAGCTTAAGGTCATCTGTATAGAGCAAGCAATTAGAATAGTTAATTCTAAATGGAAGATCATTAATAAACAATATGGAAAGTAAAGGTCCTAGATGACTGCCCTGGGGAACACCTGAATTGTTAAGAATTTTCTTTTGATACCACTGTTCCAATTTTTACACTTTGCTTGCGGTTAGTTAAGTAATTTTCGAACGAACTAAGAAGATGAGAGTGAAAACTTAGGCAATTTAACTTCCTTCACAAGATGTCATGGTGAACTCTATCTATGCTAAAAAAAATCAGTTTAAACTGCATTAACTTGATTGTCACGTTCAATAACTTTGATACAAACATTTGCGAACAAGGCTAGATTTGATAGAGTTGATCTGCCGCTCCCGAAACCATGCTGGTTCATTGATATGCTGGAATTTACCTAATCATAAATGCATTTTTTAACTAAAGCTTCAAAAACTTTCGGTATAAGTTTCGGTTTTGAAATGGTCCTGTAATTAATAACCTCTTGCTTTGAGCCAGATTTATGAATTGGACTAATCATTGATAATTTCCACTCATCTGAAAAGTCGCCTGTAGAGAGTGATAAGTTGAAAAGCTTAGTAAGTAGAACCGCAAAACTACAAGAACACATTTTAAGGAACGCTGGGCAAACATTGTCGGGAGATAATTTATGATTTCAAAGATGAAATATGAAGCAAAACTTGTTCAACCGACAAACTAATGTTAACAAATTTGTTATAATTTCACCACATCGAAAAACATGGGTAATCGGAAGAGAATCAAGGATATAATTATATTGAAAATATGAATCAAACAAATCACAAATTACTTTTTCATCACTCGACGATTGATTGAGGTAATTCATACTATCTGGGCACCGTATGACTTCCGTTTTGAATTGAGATACTTCCAAAAGACATGGAAGTCACTCTTAATATTATTTTCAATAGAACTCATATAGTAACTGTTGACATACTTTTAGAGTTTCGTATTCTTCCCTACATCGTAAATATGGAGGACGTAAGTAAGGATCTTTTCTATATTTTGTACGCACCTTTTCAAGCTTATTTTTTAGATTACATAATCCGTTATTGAACCAACAAGGTTTATTCCTAGGGCTCCTCTCTTTAAATGCAATACATACAAATTACATGCTTCTTCGATTACGGGAATAAAAGAAGCGTAACACTCATTTAAGTTACCTGAGCAAGGGCTACCCTCCAATTGACCGCGTTTAATAAATGGTTATTTCCAATATAATTGACTTTATTAAAGTACCGAACTGCGTTTCTTCATGCTTATTAAAATCTAATTTATTAAAATTCAATATTTTTAAATAAAATTCCAAAGCACACTGCTGTATACTATTTTTAAAAATAGAAACTTTTAATATAATTAAATTAGCTTCTAATTCATTATTAATAAAAATTAAATCTAGGATTCGACCTAAAGAATTTTCAACATTGTTAAGCTGGTTTAGATTAAAGGCAAACATACTTTCGATAACATTACACTCAAGTTCATTTGAAGTATTGAAAGGTAATAAGCATTTTTTATTTAGAGAATAAATCCGTCTTATATGAGGTAGATTAAAATCACCCAACATAACGATATGTGCATTAGACCTTAACAAACCGAAAACATTAGTTTAAGTTATTTATAGTTAGTATAAGTTAGTTGTATTTAGTTTTAATTATTTTTAATCTATATTTAGGTTTAGCTTATAAGTAAAAAAGAAATGATAAGATACCAAGTTTTTTGTCAATAAGTTTCCTTGGTTAAAAAATAAAATAATTAGATTTAAATAAAATAGTTTTTAGGTCGAAAGACATTAGTTCTAAGAGTTATTGTTTAGTTTAGAGCGCCCGTAAAGGGCCAGTAAATTAGTTGTAAGTTATTGATAATAAGGCTAGTTTTAAACATTTTTGTCTAGCTTTAAGATAGTTATAAGTTAAAATGAAATAAAAATGAATTTAAAAAAAAAAAAAAAAAACCGAAAACATTACTAATTTTATTAATATGTGCTTGATAAATACTCATATTGGAATTAGGTGAAATATAAGATATAATGAAATATATACAATATACGCAAAATGGCAAAGTTACTTGTTCAACAGTTTTGATCTCAAGAGGAACTTCTTTGCATATAAGATAAGATCTTAATCCTAATAAATCACCACAACCTCTAAATACTCCAGTATCAGCAGCCGAACTATCTCTTCTGAATGCATGGAAGTCCGTAGCATCAGATAATAAATCCTTCGACAACCACTTCTCAGTTAGCGCAACACCATCATAAGATAAGCGGGATACAGCGGTATAAAAGTCAAATATCTTTGACCGCATATCACCAACATTTTGTTAAAAACAGAAAATAATTCATCTGTAGCAGGTGACGCAGTAGCACAGTTAACATTTTTTATGACTTCGTTTGCACATGGTGGGATTTGGTTTTTTGAAAAGTATTGAAAATTTCGTACGTACACACCAGTAGACTAACAGCTCGACTCGAATGGAGCATCAAAAAGTTCAGACGGAACACCAATTTTAAAGTTAACATGTTCAATTCAATCTGTTCCTTTTTTAATTAATTTAAAGCATTCAAATTTTAAAGGCGGGACATTAAGATTAGAAGCAATTAATTTAATAATAGATTGTGTAGATGTCGTAATATAATTATAATAATTATTATGATAATTTTGTGTTGGAAAAACCTATG
The DNA here is from genome assembly GCA_910595825.1 of Philhelius pedissequus. Classification (NCBI taxonomy): domain Eukaryota; kingdom Metazoa; phylum Arthropoda; class Insecta; order Diptera; family Syrphidae; genus Philhelius; species Philhelius pedissequus. Next base: position 206,295,181 of record OU343160.1, read on the forward strand.
ACCTTGGAAAGGATTTGGATTCCCAAACATTCTATTATTGTTGATTCTAACCTGTCCAGACCTTATTCTGTTCTGATGTCTAAAATCATTATTTAAGTGATTATTTCTACTATTATTGTTAAAATTATGTTCCCCATTTTGTCTAATAGCATTTTAATTATTGTGGAATCTATTCATACTAACTTGCTTGGCATATTATTTCTGATGCGAATCATATCATTTGCTCCTAAAACTTCATAAGCATCATCCATATTTTTGCAATTAGAAGCAATAATTATTGCCTTTTGTGAGTGACTTAAATTTTGCCTGAGTATATACTATATTAGGTTCTAATTGTGTTTTAAATTGTAATTTTTGAAGTAACGAATCTAGTTTTTTATACAATTCAAATGTATTGCTTTCAATAATACAACCAATTTCTTGGGATAGTTTTATATACGTTTCTTTAACAGAAAATAATCTAATTAAGTGTACCTTAATATCACTCCATGGAGACATGTGTGGTAGACTGTTTATGACCCTCACTTCTTCACCTTCAATTTTTGTATGGACGATAAACGTTGCTTTGATTATATTGTTCGAAGGCTTAATCCGGCTAAGGAAGTATTCGAATGTAGAGATGAACAGTGCTAAGTTGGCCTTCTTCGTTCCTCGATAAGGTTTAATTTTTTCCATCTCCCTGATGAGGTAACGCTGCTCTTCCTTCTGTTCATCATTTAATGTGGGTGTTGTTTCTAGCATTGTTATATTGTTTGCTTCGTAGCTTTAACTATCACTTTTTCGGGTTTTATTTAGAATCCGGTAGTCTGTCTCTGTTTTCTTGCCTTTCAATTGTGTTCATTTGTTAAGTACCCTCTCTATGAGATTGCGCAACATGCATTTATATAACTTAAAGACACATTAGTGCATCATAGCATATCATCACCCAAAATTCTCATGAACTGACCGATGAAACAATTATGCAGCTGCACTCCAATTTCCAGTTAAGTTCATTAGGTCATTCACTTCATTGTATTATTCAAATGACTTGCCTATAAAGGCATGTGAAGTTGAAATTGAGTTTGAGTTGTAATTCTGTTCTTAAATAATAAAGTATAGTATTTGCGAATTAAAAACTCTCGGATACAAAAAAATAATTTTTTTAAAAAGTGTTTTAAATAAAACATTAACTGGCGCCCGAACAGGGACCGTGTTCGTGTTTAAAAGTCGTGTCAATTCTAATCAAAAGAAATTTAAAATTAAAAGTAAAAGTGAAAGTAAAGAAAAATAATAAAAACGGTTAAACTCTTAATTATTAAAAAAGAAAAAAAATAATAAAGTGAAAGTTTTGAAATCAATAATAATAATAAGACTTAAAATTATTTCTTAACAAACAAAAAGAAAGAATTAAAAAGTGAAGGAAGAGGCCCCGGAGTGACCTTTAAAGAACTAATTAAGGACAAAACGGAAAATTGCCGAACCTCCCGCCGAGCGAATTACCCCCACGGAACCATAAATAAAAGGACACAGTGCAGCTCCAAAAAAATGATGATATTAATGTAAGTTATTATTAAGTGACTTTTAAATTTTTGCAATTCATACAAAGAAAATTTTTAATTAACATTTGAAAACAAAGATATTTAAAGAAACATTTTTTGTGTCAATATAAAAATAAAATAAACTTAGAAAAAAAAATTCAGTAAGAATAAAATGCAATTAAATTAAAATTATTTTTAACATTGAAATCAAATTCAAATAAAATAAGATTTAAATAAATCCAATCAAAAAAAAAAATACTATAATAACTTAATAGTAACATAAATTGAAATTGCATATATCTAGTGTTTATCCTTATGTTTCTGAAATACTTTTAAAAATATATTTAACCAAAATAAAATATTCGAAGAAAAAAAAACAAGATGAAAACATATAGTATTTATGTCTCATAAAACATATAATTAAATTATTGAAATTATACTTCTCTTTACTTTTCTCTAAAAACAAATTTTTTCTCGAAAGCAATTTAAAATGAATCCTAATAATTTAGTTAGACCCCCTCGCATAAGCGATAATCTCCCCGTTGCAAACGCTCCCAACCTTCCTAACCCACCTAACGCTGCTAATACAGCCCAACAAAACGAACCTTTTAATATGAATTTACTCACTGAACACGTTAACAGAATAATGCGTGAGACTCTTCTTCGAGAAGGTAGGACAATCCTACAATCTCTACTTAATCCCAACCTTGATTTTGCGAATGACACAGATCAAATTATTAATATCGGTAATGATGGGAACCTAGCCGATTTAGATAAAATTCCCGACGTAGTCAAAAGCCTACGTGAAATTTCCGGTCAACCTGGCGAATTCAGCTCGTGGAAAAAATGTGTCGAAAGAATACTTTCAATTTATGAACACCTTAGAGGTACACCAAAATATTATGGTATCCTTAGCGTAGTCAGAAACAAAATAGTAGGATTAGCTGATATAGCTTCCGAATCCTATAACACGCCATTAAGCTGGCAAAAAATATCAAAATGTCTCACTGCACTACGCAGACAAAAGAGACATCGGTACACTAGAGTACCAAATGACTACTTTGGTCCAAGGTAGTAATTCTGTCCCCGAATTCTACCAAGTGGTGTATCAACATCTCCCTTATATTAAACAAACTTTCATGCAAGGACATGACACATGAATCTCTTAGCAATATGATACAATGCTACAGAGGTAAAGCACTTGACACTTTTGTGCGCGGCCTTAAAGGAGATCTTCCGCGGCTCCTTAGCATTAAAGAACTTGTAGACCTACCTCAGCCTCTACGTCTTTGCTTAAAATTACAAAATGTTGATTATCGAACTCAATACGCAAATAATAGCCAACATATCATGCGTAAAGCACATCCACCACTTCCACCATTATTCCCAAAACGACGGGACCAACCAACAGCCCATAACACACCATTCTATCCAGAATTGTTTCATAATCCTCAATCAAGGCCGAGATATCAACAAAACGGATTCCAGAACAGACCTAATTTTGTTCAAGCTCAGAACAGATTCCAAAACCATAGACAAGCCCTCATGGCACCACAATACTATAATAACAACAGGTATCAAGCACAATATGTCCCTAGAATACAACCCCCACCACAACCTATGGATGTGGATAGAAGCATCATTTAATGTGGGTGTTGTTTCTAGCATTGTTATATTGTTTGCTTCGTAGCTTTAACTATCACTTTTTCGGGTTTTATTTAGAATCCGGTAGTCTGTCTCTGTTTTCTTGCCTTTCAATTGTGTTCATTTGTTAAGTACCCTCTCTATGAGATTGCGCAACATGCATTTATATAACTTAAAGACACATTAGTGCATCATAGCATATCATCACCCAAAATTCTCATGAACTGACCGATGAAACAATTATGCAGCTGCACTCCAATTTCCAGTTAAGTTCATTAGGTCATTCACTTCATTGTATTATTCAAATGACTTGCCTATAAAGGCATGTGAAGTTGAAATTGAGTTTGAGTTGTAATTCTGTTCTTAAATAATAAAGTATAGTATTTGCGAATTAAAAACTCTCGGATACAAAAAAATAATTTTTTTAAAAAGTGTTTTAAATAAAACATTAACTGGCGCCCGAACAGGGACCGTGTTCGTGTTTAAAAGTCGTGTCAATTCTAATCAAAAGAAATTTAAAATTAAAAGTAAAAGTGAAAGTAAAGAAAAATAATAAAAACGGTTAAACTCTTAATTATTAAAAAAGAAAAAAAATAATAAAGTGAAAGTTTTGAAATCAATAATAATAATAAGACTTAAAATTATTTCTTAACAAACAAAAAGAAAGAATTAAAAAGTGAAGGAAGAGGCCCCGGAGTGACCTTTAAAGAACTAATTAAGGACAAAACGGAAAATTGCCGAACCTCCCGCCGAGCGAATTACCCCCACGGAACCATAAATAAAAGGACACAGTGCAGCTCCAAAAAAATGATGATATTAATGTAAGTTATTATTAAGTGACTTTTAAATTTTTGCAATTCATACAAAGAAAATTTTTAATTAACATTTGAAAACAAAGATATTTAAAGAAACATTTTTTGTGTCAATATAAAAATAAAATAAACTTAGAAAAAAAAATTCAGTAAGAATAAAATGCAATTAAATTAAAATTATTTTTAACATTGAAATCAAATTCAAATAAAATAAGATTTAAATAAATCCAATCAAAAAAAAAAATACTATAATAACTTAATAGTAACATAAATTGAAATTGCATATATCTAGTGTTTATCCTTATGTTTCTGAAATACTTTTAAAAATATATTTAACCAAAATAAAATATTCGAAGAAAAAAAAACAAGATGAAAACATATAGTATTTATGTCTCATAAAACATATAATTAAATTATTGAAATTATACTTCTCTTTACTTTTCTCTAAAAACAAATTTTTTCTCGAAAGCAATTTAAAATGAATCCTAATAATTTAGTTAGACCCCCTCGCATAAGCGATAATCTCCCCGTTGCAAACGCTCCCAACCTTCCTAACCCACCTAACGCTGCTAATACAGCCCAACAAAACGAACCTTTTAATATGAATTTACTCACTGAACACGTTAACAGAATAATGCGTGAGACTCTTCTTCGAGAAGGTAGGACAATCCTACAATCTCTACTTAATCCCAACCTTGATTTTGCGAATGACACAGATCAAATTATTAATATCGGTAATGATGGGAACCTAGCCGATTTAGATAAAATTCCCGACGTAGTCAAAAGCCTACGTGAAATTTCCGGTCAACCTGGCGAATTCAGCTCGTGGAAAAAATGTGTCGAAAGAATACTTTCAATTTATGAACACCTTAGAGGTACACCAAAATATTATGGTATCCTTAGCGTAGTCAGAAACAAAATAGTAGGATTAGCTGATATAGCTTCCGAATCCTATAACACGCCATTAAGCTGGCAAAAAATATCAAAATGTCTCACTGCACTACGCAGACAAAAGAGACATCGGTACACTAGAGTACCAAATGACTACTTTGGTCCAAGGTAGTAATTCTGTCCCCGAATTCTACCAAGTGGTGTATCAACATCTCCCTTATATTAAACAAACTTTCATGCAAGGACATGACACATGAATCTCTTAGCAATATGATACAATGCTACAGAGGTAAAGCACTTGACACTTTTGTGCGCGGCCTTAAAGGAGATCTTCCGCGGCTCCTTAGCATTAAAGAACTTGTAGACCTACCTCAGCCTCTACGTCTTTGCTTAAAATTACAAAATGTTGATTATCGAACTCAATACGCAAATAATAGCCAACATATCATGCGTAAAGCACATCCACCACTTCCACCATTATTCCCAAAACGACGGGACCAACCAACAGCCCATAACACACCATTCTATCCAGAATTGTTTCATAATCCTCAATCAAGGCCGAGATATCAACAAAACGGATTCCAGAACAGACCTAATTTTGTTCAAGCTCAGAACAGATTCCAAAACCATAGACAAGCCCTCATGGCACCACAATACTATAATAACAACAGGTATCAAGCACAATATGTCCCTAGACTATAACCCCCACCACAACCTATGGATGTGGATAGAAGCATCCATTCCAGACAAATAAATTATGCAAATCGACCACCCATTCGTAACTACCCAGTAAAACGAGAAAATTCATTCAACTCGCATCTATATCAGATGCGACCACAAAATAAGGTGCAAAGAATTTATAATACCAATAGTTACCCCGAAGAAGAAAATGAAAATTATTTTTCAGAGGAAACAGAACAAGAGCATCAAAATACGGACGAATGTCCAGAAAACGAAAACAACCCTTCCTTAGATCAACCTGAGGAGTTAGAAGCCATCTATTTTCTAGACTAAACCGCTCTTCACTCCCATATTTTAAACTACAGGTGAAGAGTGGAAAATTTTTAAAATTTCTAATTGATACCGGTTCCAATAAAAATTATGTTAAAAAAAAACCAATTAAATCCCCTTTACTCAATGATAAACCATTTTTCGCTAATTCTGTAGGAGGTAACATAAAAATTACCCATCATGCTTTTTTTAACCCCTTATTCTTCCCACTCTAACATCATTCGACGGAATCATTGGTAATGATTCTTTACGTGATCTCAAAGCAGTAATCCATACCGACAAAAGTTTTATGACCATTAATAATAATTTAAAAATCCCTTTAGAGCAATATAATTATGAGAACATTAATAATGTTAATTTACGTACTTCACATCTATCGGATGTACAAAACAAAAAGCTACACGCTATCCTAAAGAAATGTCCTAATCTATTTTGTGATCCAGATGAAAAGTTGACTTATACAAGTACGGTGAAAGGAGAAATTAGGACAACCACAGATACACCTGTGTATTCTAAAACTTACCCATACCCTTGGCTCTTAAAGAAGTCGTAGAAGCCCAAGTAAAAGAATTACTCGATCAAGGAATAATTAGACCTTCCAGATCGCCATACAATTCCCCTGTATGGATAGTACCAAAAAGGCGGACGCTTCCGGTGAAAAGAAATACAGAATGGTAATTGACTACCGAAAACTAAACTCTATAACTATTTCTGATAAATATCCAATACCAGAAATAACGGAAGTTCTTTCACAATTGGGTAAAAACAAATATTTCACTATTATAGATCTGAAAAGTGGATTTCATCAAATCCCATTGAGAGCAAAAGATATTGAAAAGACTGCATTTTCAATCAATAACGGAAAGTATGAGTTTTTAAGACTTCCATTCGGTCTTAAGAACGCCGCCTCAATCTTCCAAAGAACTTTGGACGATATCCTCAGAGAACACATAGGTAGACGTTGCTACGTCTATATAGATGACATTATCATCTTTGTAGAATCCGAGGAGCAACACTTCAAAAATATAGAGTTAGTCTTCACAACATTAGAAAAAGGTAATATGAAAATTTAGCTTGATAAGTCCGAGTTTCTAAAAAAAGAAATTAAATTCCTAGGATTTTTGGTTGGTATTAATGGCATCAGAACCAACCCTACTAAAATTCATGCTATTGTGAATCTTTCCCCACCGCGAAACTTAAAAGAACTTCGCTCATTCCTTGGTATGTCTGGCTATTACAGATGGTTCATAAAAGACTATGCGAAGTTAGCTAAACCTCTTACATCGCTCTTAAGAGGTTAAGATGGACGAGTGTCCAAAGACGCATCAAGGAAAAAACCTATTCAACTTGATAAAACTGCTCGAATAGCTTTTCAAAATTTAAAAAATGCGCTCACATCCAAAGAAGTAATACTTACTCATTCAAACTTCGAAAAAGAATTCGAACTCACAACGGCAGCTTCTGATTACGCAATCGGCGCTGTCCTATCACAAAATAATAAGCCAATCACATTTCTATCTCGAACATTAAATAAAACTGAAGAACATTATGCCACGAATGAAAAAGAAATGTTGGCAATAATTTGGGCCTTAACACATTTAAGAAATTTCCTGTACGGATCAAGAAAAGTAAAAATTTATACAGATCATCAACCATTAACTTATGCTCTCAGTAACAAAAATAGTAATAGTAAGATGAAGAGATGGAAAGCCACCTTGGAAGAATATAATTACGAACTAAAATACAAACCAGGTAACACTAACGTAATAGCAGACGCACTCTCAAGAATCCTCCCAATAACACATTTGAACTCGCTAACAATGATACAACACAGTTCAGAAAGCTCTTCTCATAATTTAATCCCTACAGTCGAATCCCCTATCAATGTCTTTCATAATTAAATAATTTTAAAAATAGATAATGAAGATAGTTATCAAAACAACCCCCTATTTTCAAATTTTTAAAGACACATTATAACCAAAAGAAAATACAGCGAAGAAGATATCATAAATATATTTAAGAGATATCTAAACCCCAATATAATCAATGGTCTTTTAGCACCAGAGCATATCATGGGAAAAATACAAGAAATTTATCCTATTCACTTTAGAAATTACAAGATCAGGTATACCCAAACTCTAGTAAAAGATGTAGGAAACGAAAATGAACAGGGAGAACTAATACTAACCGAACATAAAAGAGCTCATCGAAATAGCCAAGAAAACAAACTTCAAATACTTCAAAAATATTACTTCCCTCAAATGAACTCTAAAATCAAAAATTTAGTGAATCGCTGCACAGTGTGCAAAGTAAATAAATACGACCGGCATCCAAATAATCAGGTAATCGAACCTACTCCTATTCCAAATTATCCAGGTCATACGTTGCATATAGACATATTTTCAACAGAAAAATTCCTTGTTCTTACAGCACTAGATAAATTTACTAAATTCGCGCAAGCCAAAATAATTGAGTCTCGTTCAATAGAACATATCAAGAGACCACTTCAAGACATTCTATTTTATTTTTGTGTCCCAGAAAATGTTGTTATCGACAACGAAAAATCTCTAAACTCTGCTTCTATTACTTCAATGCTTGAAGATGAACTTCAAATCAAAGTCTTTACGAAACCCCCTTATAAGAGCGAAGTTAACGGCCAAGTGGAAAGGTTTCATTCCACATTGTCGGAAATAATGAGATGCTTAAAAGCAGACGGACCGCCTCGTTCATTTGAACAACTCTTAGAGCGATCTGTCAATGAGTACAACTTTTCAATACATTCCACTACAGGCGAAAAACCCGTTGAGTTATTCCATGGCCGAATACCTAGACTAAATCCCGAAGAGTTCGAAAAAGTACGCAATAACAATATAGAAATTCTCAAAGCAAAACAAGAACTAGATCTTAAATATCATAACAAAAAAAAAAACCATAAAGAATTACCTTCCTGGAGATATTATTTACGTTAAACACAATAAGGGATTAGGGTCAAAACTAACATTCAGATATAAAAAAGAAATAGTAAAAGAAGATAAGAACACTATAGTTATAACACAGTCAGGCCAAACCTTAAATAAAAGCCTCATTAGAAACTAAATCAAATATTTTACTTTCAGACTATTATTCGTCACCGTCAAAGGAGAAATCCAGATCTTAGATTTCTCAAACGCACAATTTGTAGCCCTACACATCGGAGAAGCGGCGCGATAGTTGTGTGCTCGCCTGTCAACCTCGTGGTCGCAGGTTCGATTCCTGCCGTTGTCTACGTCGTCTTAATTACCATTAAAAGCCAATTCTAAAAAAAATCTCATAAAATGAGTTGCTGGTTTACTCATTACATGCTGTTCAAGCTTGACACTAACAACATGTGATTAAGTAAACTAGAATACCCATAAATATAACACGAAAGAAATAAAATAATGAATTATAAGAGACATAAATAATAAGAAACGGTAATTTTCTCCTCATTAGTTCAGCCGCCATCCCTGGAGATAAATCTGAGACAACAACCAGCTCTAGTCGCAGAACATCGCGGCACATATATTTCCTATCCTTCTTTCTCTTCTTTCAACTGACACCCGCGCTGCGTTAAAAACATATAAGTGTAATCATAATCCCTTAAGACCGTGTAAAATTATAAAAAAAACTACCCATGATGCTTTTAATATGACGTTTATTTCTATGCATGTTAACTTCGTCCCATTGAGCGTAGATCTTCTCACACTCAATAGCTGCATTGACAGATGTGACGACTGTATCATTAATGTTGTTTACCAAGGCTTAATTTGCGATCTTATTCTCTTCTGACAATGATAGGAAAGGAAGTTCCATATTTGCATGAGGGCACTGAGAGGGAACAGCCGAATTTTGCTCATTCTCCTTCGTCTCCACATTCACAACACATACAACACCAAAAGAATCTGACTATGACTTCTCTATCAATTGCTGCGGGGGTGGAGGTGTAGAAGCCGGATTACGACTAACGACTGACGGCACAGACACAGAACTGTTAGTAGATTTATCCGAACCAAATGAAAGTTCATTAACATTGTCTTTCATTTTCAATTGCAATCTTGTTTGTCGTTGAGAAAGCGCGTTGTCATCGGACCCAGCCATCGATTTTCATATTACTATGCCCCCTATGGCGTTTAAAAAGTTCGATCCTATGATCGCATCAAAATTGTTATTTTCAAAGTTCATTAGTTTCCACTCACTTGTGGCATCTTATTTAAATTCTTTAGGAAGCTTAGTTATGATTTGCTCTGATATATATATGTATGAATTGCCGGTATTTACTCTTACCTCTTTTTCTAACTTCATTCTTTTACAGAATTGCAATTTTTTTGTATCTAAGAGAGTCATAGTAGATCCTGTATCTACTAAGGCTTATTTTTTCATATTGAACATTAAGTTCTACGACGGGAAGTGTCGTTGTCCCCTACTATAAAATTTACTTCTTCATTATTTCTATTTGCACTTGATTCACTAAGGCGAATAACTTCCATTGGATGTCCACGATTATAATAATTTTTTTGATTATAATAATTATGATAATTTTGTCTTGGAAAGTTAATATTGTTTTGATCTAGTTTATATGATTAAATGCAAACCTGTGACCTTGGAAAAGATTTGGATTCCCAAACATTCTCTTATTGCTGATTCTAACCTGTTCAGACGTTATTCTGTTCTGAACTCTAAAATCATTATTTAGGTGATTATGTCTACTATTATTGTTAAAATTATGTTCGCTATTTTGTCTAATAGCATTTTAATTATTTTGGAATTTATGCATAATAAACTTTTTGCTTGGCTCACAATTTCTGACGCGAATCATATAATTTGCTCTTAAAACTTTATAAGCATCGTCCAAATGTTTGCAATTAGAAGCAATAATTATTGTCTTTTGTGAGTGACTTAAATTATGCTTAAAAGGCTCAAAAACCAGGACTTCATTATTAGCCTGAGTATATACAATATTAGGTTCTAATTGTGTTTTAAATTGTAACTTTTGATGTAACGAATCTAGTTTTTTATACAATTCAAATGTATTGCTTTCAGTAATACAACCAAATTCTTGGGATAGTTTTATATACGTTTCTTTAACAGAAAATAATCTAATTAAGTTTAATATCACTCTATGGAGACATGTGTGGTAGATTGTTTATGGCCCTCACTTCTTCGCCTTGAATTTTTGTATGCATGATAAACGTTGATTTTATTATATTGTGGGAAGGCTTATCCCGTTCAGGAAGTATTCGACTGTAGAGATAAACAGTGCTAAGTTGTCCTCCTTCGTTCATCGATAAGGATTATTTTTTCCATCTCCCTGATGAGGTAACGCTGCTCTTTCTTCTGTTCATCATTTAATGTGGGTGTTGTTTCTGGTATTGTTATATTGTTTGCTTCGTCACTTTCACTATCACGTTTTCGGGTTTTATTTATAATCCTGTAGTCTGTCTCTGTTTTCTTCCCTTTCAATTGTGTTCATTTGTTAAGTACTCTCTCTATGAGATTGCGCAACATGCATTTATATATTAATGAAATAAAATTGGAGTTGCTGTACTTGTCACAAAAAAAAAACTTATTTCAAAATATGTTAAATTAATTTTCACTTAATTTAATTTTATTCGAAAACATCAATCGCGGATTTAGTTCGTACCTCTGGATATCATATGTCACTGTAATATACTTTTATAGTTGTCACTGAATATCCTACCGACTGCGCCAAATAAGTTATATTAAATAAAACATTGTTTTTTAAAACATATTTAAAATTCTTTATTTAATGAACAGTTGCAGTTGGGGGAGAGTTCGACATTCTTGTGCTGGTGGTGTGAATTGAAGTGCCGTCCGTTATGGCATCCAGATAACATCTTAGCATCGTATCTGGGATGTCAAGTGGATTATCTGGTGACGCTAATCATTCATTTTGGACGCTGTACTTTAGTTATTTTCCTATGTTGTTGAGCGTTATCTTCTTGGTTTTTATTGGGTTATTTTTAGAATTTGAGCGTCGTCTCTTGTTTAGGCTCAAGTGGTTTCCTGAATATACCAACACTTGGGTGTTCGTTCGTGTTTGACGCACATGTAACTCCCCCTCTATTATTTATGGAAAACAAAATATCAATCAGTACCTATACGGTCGTCGATTTATCTTGTATACTGACACAGAATCTACCTGCTTCGATATACGCTACAAACCAACAAATAAACACGGAAACGCCTATGCCCTGTGGCCTTTGCCAATGGGTCCAGATGAACAGTTTGATGGGTATGAACATTCTTGCATGCAAATAAATTTTCAAAACGAACTATATGAAATCCCAATAGATGCAGATTGAACAGCTCATTTTACTCGCTTAGGCCCCATAATTAATTTAAAGCATTCAAACTTTGAAGACGGGGCATCAAAGTTAGTAGCAATTAATTTAAAAATAGATTGTGTAGATGTCGTAGGCTTTAATTTAGACACATGCAGCCATTTCTTTTTGGGATTACTACAGTTTCATCTATACCAATATTGCCATTACATATGGGTTGGCTGTGGCGCGATAGTTGAGTGCTCGCCTGTCAACCTCGTGGTCGCAGGTTCGATTCCTTCCGTTGTCTACGTCGTCTTAATTACCATTAAAAGCCAATTCTAAAAAAAATCTCATAAAATGAGTTGCTGGTTTACTCACTACATGCTGTTCAAGCTTGACACTAACAACATGTGATTAAGTAAACTAGAATACCCATAAATATAACACGAAAGAAATAAAATAATGAATTATAAGAGACGTAAATAATAAGAAACGGTAATTTTCTCCTCATTAGTTCAGCCGCCATCCATGGAGATAAATCTGAGACAACAACCAGCTCTAGTCTCAGAACATCGCGGCACACATATTTCCTATCCTTCTCTCTCTTCTTTCAACTGACTCCCGCGCTGCGTTAAAAACATATAAAGGGTAATCATAATCCCTTAAGCGCGTGTAAAATTATAAAAAAAACTAACCATAATGCTTTTAATATGACCTTTATTTCTATGCATGTTAACTTCGTCCCATTGAGCGTAGATCTTCTCACACTCAATGGCTGCATTGACAGATGTGACGACTGTATCATTAATATTGTTTACCAAGGCTTGATTTGCGATCTTATTCTTTTCTGACAATGACAGGAAAGGAAGTTCCATATTTGCATGAGGGCACTGAGAGGGAACAGCCGAATTTTGCTCATTCTCCTTCGTCTCCACATTCACAACACCTACAACACCAAAAGACTCTGACTATGACTTCTCTATCACTTGCTGCGGGGGTGGAGATGTAGAAGCCGGATTACGACTAACGACTGACGGTTTTAGCTTTTTAAATTTGTTTGTAGAAAGTTTTGTTATTAGAAGTAGAACTGTTAGTAGATTTATCCGAACCAACTGAAAGTTCATTAACATTGTCTTTCATTTTAAATTGCAATCTTGTCTGTCGTTGAGAAAGCGCGTTGTCATCGGTCCCAGCCATCGATTTTCATATTACTATGCCCACTATGGCGTTTAAAAAGTTCGATCCTATGATCGCATCAAAATTGTTATTTTCAAAGTTCATTAGTTTCCACTCCCTTGTGGCATATTATTTAAATTCTTTAGGAAGCTTAGTTATGATTTGCTCTGATATATATATGTATGAATTGACGGTATTTACTCTTACCTCTTTTTCTAACTTCATTCTTTTACAGAATTGCAATTTTTTTGTATCTAAGAGAGTCATAGTAGATCCTGTATCTACTAAGGCTTATTTTTTCATATTGAACATTAAGTTCTACGATGGGAAGTGTCGTTGTCCCCTACTATAAAATTTACTTCTTCATTATTTCTATTTGCACTTGATTCACTAAGGCGAATAACTTCCATTGGATGTCCACGATTATAATAATTTTTTTGATTATAATAATTATGATAATTTTGTCTTGGAAAGTTAATATTGTTTTGATCTAGTTTATATGATTAAATGCAAACCTGTGACCTTGGAAAAGATTTGGATTCCCAAACATTCTCTTATTGCTGATTCTAACCTGTTCAGACGTTATTCTGTTCTGAACTCTAAAATCATTATTTAGGTGATTATGTCTACTATTATTGTTAAAATTATGTTCGCTATTTTGTCTAATAGCATTTTAATTATTTTGGAATTTATGCATAATAAACTTTTTGCTTGGCTCACAATTTCTGACGCGAATCATATAATTTGCTCTTAAAACTTTATAAGCATCGTCCAAATGTTTGCAATTAGAAGCAATAATTATTGTCTTTTGTGAGTGACTTAAATTATGCTTAAAAGGCTCAAAAACCAGGACTTCATTATTAGCCTGAGCATATACAATATTAGGTTCTAATTGTGTTTTAAATTGTAACTTTTGATGTAACGAATCTAGTTTTTTATACAATTCAAATGTATTGCGTTCAGTAATACAACCAAATTCTTGGGATAGTTTTATATACGTTTCTTTAACAGAAAATAATCTAATTAAGTTTAATATCACTCTATGGAGACATGTGTGGTAGACTGTTTATGGCCCTCACTTCTTCGCCTTGAATTTTTGTATGCATGATAAACGTTGCTTTGATTATATTGTCCGAAGGCTTAATCCGGCTAAGGAAGTATTCGAATGTAGAGATGAACAGTGCTAAGTTGGCCTTCTTCGTTCCTCGATAAGGTTTAATTTTTTCCATCTCCCTGATGAGGTAACGCTGCTCTTCCTTCTGTTCATCATTTAATGTGGGTGTTGTTTCTAGCATTGTTATATTGTTTGCTTCGTCACTTTAACTATCACTTTTTCGGGTTTTATTTAGAATCCGGTAGTCTGTCTCTGTTTTCTTGCCTTTCAATTGTGTTCATTTGTTAAGTACCCTCTCTATGAGATTGCGCAACATGCATTTATATAACTTAAAGACACATTAGTGCATCATAGCATATCATCACCCAAAATTCTCATGAACTGACCGATGAAACAATTATGCAGCTGCACTCCAATTTCCAGTTAAGTTCATTAGGTCATTCACTTCATTGTATTATTCAAATGACTTGCCTATAAAGGCATGTGAAGTTGAAATTGAGTTTGAGTTGTAATTCTGTTCTTAAATAATAAAGTATAGTATTTGCGAATTAAAAACTCTCGGATACAAAAAAATAATTTTTTTTAAAAAGTGTTTTAAATAAAACATTAACTGGCGCCCGAACAGGGACCGTGGTCGTGTTTAAAAGTCGTGTCAATTCTAATCAAAAGAAATTTAAAATTAAAAGTAAAAGTGAAAGTAAAGAAAAATAATAAAAACAGTTAAACTCTTAATTATTAAAAAAGAAAAAAAATAATAAAGTGAAAGTTTTGAAATCAATGATAATAATAAGACTTTTAAAATTATTTCTTAACAAACAAAAAGAAAGAATTAAAAAGTGAAGGAAGAGGCCCCGGAGTCACCTTTAAAGAACTAATTAAGGACAAAACGGAAAATTGCCGAATCTCCCGCCGAGCGAATTACCCCCACGGAACCATAAATAAAAGGACACAGTGCAGCTCCAAAAAAATGATGATATTAATGTAAGTTATTATTAAGTGACTTTTAAATTTTTTACAATTCATACAAAGAAAATTTTTAATTAACATTTGAAAACAAAGATATTTAAAGAAACATTTTTTGTGTCAATATAAAAATAAAATAAACTTAGAAAAAGAAATTCAGTAAGAATAAAATGCAATTAAATTAAAATTATTTTTAACATTGAAATCAAATTCAAATAAAATAAGATTTAAATAAATCCAATCAAAAAAAAAAATACTATAATAACTTAATAGTAACATAAATTGAAATTGCATATATCTAGTGTTTATCCTTATGTTTCTGAAATACTTTTAAAAATATATTTAACCAAAATAAAATATTCGAAGAAAAAAAAAACAAGATGAAAACATATAGTATTTATGTCTCATAAAACATATAATTAAATTATTGAAATTATACTTCTCTTTACTTTTCTCTAAAAACAAATTTTTTCTCGAAAGCAATTTAAAATGAATCCTAATAATTTAGTCAGACCCCCTCGCATAAGCGATAATCTCCCCGTTGCAAACGCTCTCAACCTTCCTAACCCACCTAACGCTGCTAATACAGCCCAACAAAACGAACCTTTTAATATGAATTTACTCACTGAACACGTTAACAGAATAAGGCGTGAGACTCTTCTTCGAGAAGGTAGGACAATCCTACAATCTCTACTTAATCCCAACCTTGATTTTGCGAATGACACAGATAAAATTATTAATATCGGTAATGATGGGAACCTACCCGATTTAGATAAAATTCCCGACGTAGTCAAAAGCCTACGTGAAATTTCCGGTCAACCTGGCGAATTCAGCTCGTGGAAAAAATGTGTCGAAAGAATACTTTCAATTTATGAACACCTTAGAGGTACACCAAAATATTATGGTATCCTTAGCGTAGTCAGAAACAAAATAGTAGGATTAGCTGATATAGCTTCCGAATCCTATAACACGCCATTAAGCTGGCAAAAAATATCAAAATGCCTCACTGCACTACGCAGACAAAAGAGACATCGGTACACTAGAGTACCAAATGACTACTTTGGTCCAAGGTAGTAATTCTGTCCTCAAATTCTACCAAATGGTGTATCAACATCTCCCTTATATTAAACAAACTTTCATGCAAGGACATGACACATGAATCTCTTAGCAATATGATACAATGCTACAGAGGTAAAGCACTTGACACTTTTGTGCGCGGCCTTAAAGGAGATCTTCCGCGGCTCCTTAGCATTAAAGAACTTGTAGACCTACCTCAGCCTCTACGTCTTTGCCTCAAATTACAAAATGTTGATTATCGAACTCAATACGCACATAATAGCCAACATATCATGCGTAAAGCACATCAACCACTTCCACCATTATTCCCAAAACGACGGGACCAACCAACAGCCCATAACACACCATTCTATCCAGAATTGTTTCATAATCCTCAATCAAGGCCGAGATATCAACAAAACGGATTCCAGAACAGACCTAATTTTGTTCAAGCTCGGAACAGATTCCAAAACCATAGACAAGCCCTCATGGCACCACAATACTATAATAACAACAGGTATCAAGCACAATATGTCCCTAGACTACAACCCCCACCACAACCTATGGATGTGGATAGAAGCATCCATTCCAGACAAATAAATTATGCAAATCGACCACCCATTCGTAACTACCCAGTAAAACGAGAAAATTCATTCAACTCGCATCTATATCAGATGCGACCACAAAATAAGGTGCAAAGAATTTATAATACCAATAGTTACCCCGAAGAAGAAAATGAAAATTATTTTTCAGAGGAAACAGAACAAGAGCATCAAAATACGGACGATGTCCAGAAAACGAAATCAACCCTTCCTTAGATCAACCTGAGGAGTTAGAAGCCATCTATTTTCTAGACTAAACCTCTCTTCACTCCCATATTTTAAACTACAGGTGAAGAGTGGAAAATTTTTAAAATTTCTAATTGATACCGGTTCCAATAAAAATTATGTTAAAAAAAAACCAATTAAATCCCCTTTACTCAATGATAAACCATTTTTCGCTAATTCTGTAGGAGGTAACATAAAAATTACCCATCATGCTTTTTTTAACCCTTATTCTTCCCACTCTAACATCATTCGACGGAATCATTGGTAATGATTCTTTACGTGATCTCAAAGCAGTAATCCATACCGACAAAAGTTTTATGACCATTAATAATAATTTAAAAATCCCTTTAGAGCAATATAATTATGAGAACATTAATAATGTTAATTTACGTACTTCACATCTATCGGATGTACAAAACAAAAAGCTACACGCTATCCTAAAGAAATGTCCTAATCTATTTTCTGATCCAGATGAAAAGTTGACTTATACAAGTACGGTGAAAGGAGAAATTAGGACAACCACAGATACACCTGTGTATTCTAAAACTTACCCATACCCTTGGCTCTTAAAGAAGTCGTAGAAGCCCAAGTAAAAGAATTACTCGATCAAGGAATAATTAGACCTTCCAGATCGCCATACAATTCCCCTGTATGGATAGTACCAAAAAGGCGGACGCTTCCGGTGAAAAGAAATACAGAATGGTAATTGACTACCGAAAACTAAACTCTATAACTATTTCTGATAAATATCCAATACCAGAAATAACGGAAGTTCTTTCACAATTGGGTAAAAACAAATATTTCACTATTATAGATCTGAAAAGTGGATTTCATCAAATCCCATTGAGAGCAAAAGATATTGAAAAGACTGCATTTTCAATCAATAACGGAAAGTATGAGTTTTTAAGACTTCCATTCGGTCTTAAGAACGCCGCCTCAATCTTCCAAAGAACTTTGGACGATATCCTCAGAGAACACATAGGTAGACGTTGCTACGTCTATATAGATGACATTATCATCTTTGTAGAATCCGAGGAGCAACACTTCAAAAATATAGAGTTAGTCTTCACAACATTAGAAAAAGGTAATATGAAAATTCAGCTTGATAAGTCCGAGTTTCTAAAAAAAGAAATTAAATTCCTAGGATTTTTGGTTGGTATTAATGGCATCAGAACCAACCCTACTAAAATTCATGCTATTGTGAATCTTTCCCCACCGCGAAACTTAAAAGAACTTCGCTCATTCCTTGGTATGTCTGGCTATTACAGATGGTTCATAAAAGACTATGCGAAGTTAGCTAAACCTCTTACATCGCTCTTAAGAGGTTAAGATGGACGAGTGTCCAAAGACGCATCAAGGAAAAAACCTATTCAACTTGATAAAACTGCTCGAATAGCTTTTCAAAATTTAAAAAATGCGCTCACATCCAAAGAAGTAATACTTACTCATTCAAACTTCGAAAAAGAATTCGAACTCACAACGGCAGCTTCTGATTACGCAATCGGCGCTGTCCTATCACAAAATAATAAGCCAATCACATTTCTATCTCGAACATTAAATAAAACTGAAGAACATTATGCCACGAATGAAAAAGAAATGTTGGCAATAATTTGGGCCTTAACACATTTAAGAAATTTCCTGTACGGATCAAGAAAAGTAAAAATTTATACAGATCATCAACCATTAACTTATGCTCTCAGTAACAAAAATAGTAATAGTAAGATGAAGAGATGGAAAGCCACCTTGGAAGAATATAATTACGAACTAAAATACAAACCAGGTAACACTAACGTAATAGCAGACGCACTCTCAAGAATCCTCCCAATAACACATTTGAACTCGCTAACAATGATACAACACAGTTCAGAAAGCTCTTCTCATAATTTAATCCCTACAGTCGAATCCCCTATCAATGTCTTTCATAATTAAATAATTTTAAAAATAGATAATGAAGATAGTTATCAAAACAACCCCCTATTTTCAAATTTTTAAAGACACATTATAACCAAAAGAAAATACAGCGAAGAAGATATCATAAATATATTTAAGAGATATCTAAACCCCAATATAATCAATGGTCTTTTAGCACCAGAGCATATCATGGGAAAAATACAAGAAATTTATCCTATTCACTTTAGAAATTACAAGATCAGGTATACCCAAACTCTAGTAAAAGATGTAGGAAACGAAAATGAACAGGGAGAACTAATACTAACCGAACATAAAAGAGCTCATCGAAATAGCCAAGAAAACAAACTTCAAATACTTCAAAAATATTACTTCCCTCAAATGAACTCTAAAATCAAAAATTTAGTGAATCGCTGCACAGTGTGCAAAGTAAATAAATACGACCGGCATCCAAATAATCAGGTAATCGAACCTACTCCTATTCCAAATTATCCAGGTCATACGTTGCATATAGACATATTTTCAACAGAAAAATTCCTTGTTCTTACAGCACTAGATAAATTTACTAAATTCGCGCAAGCCAAAATAATTGAGTCTCGTTCAATAGAACATATCAAGAGACCACTTCAAGACATTCTATTTTATTTTTGTGTCCCAGAAAATGTTGTTATCGACAACGAAAAATCTCTAAACTCTGCTTCTATTACTTCAATGCTTGAAGATGAACTTCAAATCAAAGTCTTTACGAAACCCCCTTATAAGAGCGAAGTTAACGGCCAAGTGGAAAGGTTTCATTCCACATTGTCGGAAATAATGAGATGCTTAAAAGCAGACGGACCGCCTCGTTCATTTGAACAACTCTTAGAGCGATCTGTCAATGAGTACAACTTTTCAATACATTCCACTACAGGCGAAAAACCCGTTGAGTTATTCCTATTTGACTAAATCCCGAAGAGTTCGAAAAAGTACGCAATAACAATATAGAAATTCTCAAAGCAAAACAAGAACAAGATCTTAAATATCATAACAAAAAAAGGAAACCCATAAAGAATTACCTTCCTGGAGATATTATTTACGTTAAACACAATAAGGGATAAGGGTCAAAACTAACATTCAGATATAAAAAAGAAATAGTAAAAGAAGATAAGAACACTATAGTTATAACACAGTCAGGCAAAACCTTAAATAAAAGCCTCATTAGAAACTAAATCAAATATTTTACTTTCAGACTATTATTCGTCACCGTCAAAGGAGAAATCCAAATCTTAGATTTCTCAAACGCACAATTTGTAGCCCTACACATCGGAGAAGCTGCGCGATAGTTCTGTGCTCGCCTGTCAACCTCGTGGTCGCAGGTTCGATTCCTGCCGTTGTCTACGTCGTCTTAATTACCATTAAAAGCCAATTCTAAAAAAAATCTCATAAAATGAGTTGCTGGTTTACTCATTACATGCTGTTCAAGCTTGACACTAACAACATGTGATTAAGTAAACTAGAATACCCATAAATATAACACGAAAGAAATAAAATAATGAATTATAAGAGACATAAATAATAAGAAACGGTAATTTTCTCCTCATTAGTTCAGCCGCCATCCCTGGAGATAAATCTGAGACAACAACCAGCTCTAGTCGCAGAACATCGCGGCACATATATTTCCTATCCTTCTTTCTCTTCTTTCAACTGACACCCGCGCTGCGTTAAAAACATATAAGTGTAATCATAATCCCTTAAGACCGTGTAAAATTATAAAAAAAAACTACCCATGATGCTTTTAATATGACGTTTATTTCTATGCATGTTAACTTCGTCCCATTGAGCGTAGATCTTCTCACACTCAATAGCTGCATTGACAGATGTGACGACTGTTGTTTACCAAGGCTTAATTTGCGATCTTATTCTCTTCTGACAATGATAGGAAAGGAAGTTCCATATTTGCATGAGGGCACTGAGAGGGAACAGCCGAATTTTGCTCATTCTCCTTCGTCTCCACATTCACAACACATACAACACCAAAAGAATCTGACTATGACTTCTCTATCAATTCCTATGAGGGTGGAGGTGTAGAAGCCGGATTACGACTAACGACTGACGGCACAGATACAGAACTGTTAGTAGATTTATCCGAACCAAATGAAAGTTCATTAACATTGTCTTTCATTTTCAATTGCAATCTTGTTTGTCGTTGAGAAAGCGCGTTGTCATCGGACCCAGCCATCGATTTTCATATTACTATGCCCCCTATGGCGTTTAAAAAGTTCGATCCTATGATCGCATCAAAATTGTTATTTTCAAAGTTCATTAGTTTCCACTCACTTGTGGCATCTTATTTAAATTCTTTAGGAAGTTTAGTTATGATTTGCTCTGATATATACTCGTATATGTATGAAATGACAGTAGTTACTCTTACCTCTTTTTCTAACTTCATTCTTTTACAGAATTGCAATTTTTTTGTATCTAAGAGAGTCATAGTAGATCCTGTATCTACTAAGACTTATTTTTTCATTTTGAACATTAAGTTCTACGATGGGAAGTGTCGTTGTCCCCTACTATAAAATTTACTTCTTCATTATTTCTATTTGCACTTGATTCACTAAGGCGAATAACTTCCATTGGATGTCCACGATTATAATAATTTTTTTGATTATAATAATTATGATAATTTTGTCTTGGAAAGTTAATATTGTTTTGATCTAGTTTATATGATTAAATACAAACCTATGACCTTGGAATATATTTGGATTCCCAAACATTCTCTTATTGCTGATTCTAATCTGTTCAGACGTTATTCTGTTCTGATGTCTAAAATCATTATTTAGGTGATTATTTCTACTATTATTGTTAAAATTATGTTCGCTATTTTGTCTAATAGCGTTTTAATTATTTTGGAATTTATTCATAATAAACTTTTTGCTTGGCTCACTATTTCTGACACGAATCATATCATTTCCTCCTAAAACTTTATAAGCATCGTCCAAATGTTTGCAATTTGGAACAATAATTATTGTCTTTTGTGAGGGACTTAAATTATGCTTAAAAGCCTCAAAAACCAGGACTTCATTATTAGCCTGAGTATATACAATATTAGGTTCTAATTGTGTTTTAAATTGTAACTTTTGAAGTAACGAATCTAGTTTTTTATACAATTCAAATGTATTGCTTTCAGTAATACAACCAATTTCTTGGGATAGTTTTATATACGTTTCTTTAACAGAAAACAATCTAATTAAGTTTAATATCACTCTATGGAGACATGTGTGGTAGACTGTTTATGGCCTTCACTTCTTCGCCTTGAATTTTTGTATGCATGATAAACGTTGATTTTATTATATTGTGGGAAGGCTTAATCCGGTTCAGGAAGTATTCGACTGTAGAGATAAACAGTGCTAAGTTGTCCTCCTTCGTTCCTCGATAAGGATTACTTTTTTCCATCTCGCTGATGAGGTAACTCTGCTCTTTCTTCTGTTCATCATTTAATGTGGGTGTTGTTTCTGGCATTGTTATATTGTTTGCTTCGTCACTTTCACTATAACGTTTTCGGGCTTTATTTGGAATCCTGTAGTCTGTCTCTGTTTTCTTCCCTTTCAATTGTGTTCATCTGTTAAGTACTCTCTCTATGAGATTGCGCAACATGCATTTATATATTAATGAAATAAAATTGGAGTTGCTGTACTTGTCACAAAAAAAAAACTTATTTCAAAATATGTTAAATTAATTTTCACTTAATTTAATTTTATTCGAAAACATCAATCGCGGATTTAGTTCGTACCTCTGGATATCATATGTCACTGTAATATACTTTTATAGTTGTCACTGAATATCCCACCGACTGCGCCAAATAAGTTTTATTAAATAAAATATTGTTTTTTAAAAAATATTTAAAATTCTTTATTTAATGAACAGTTACAGTTGAGGGAGAGTTCGACATTCTTGTGCTGGTGGTGTGAATTGAAGTGCTGTCCGTTGTTGCATCCAGATAACATCTTGGCATCGTATCTGGGATGTCAAGTGGATTATCTGGTGACGCTATTCATTCATTTTGGACGCTGTATTTTAGTTATTTTCCTATGAGCGTTATCTTCTTGGTTGTTATTGGGTTATTTTTAGAATTTGAGCGTCGTCTCTTGTTTAGGCTCAAGTGGTTTCCTGAATATACCAACACTTGGGTGTTCGTTCGTGTTTGACGCACATGTAACTCCCCCTCTATTATTTATGGAAAACAAAATTTCAATCAGTACCTATACGGTCGTCGATTTATCTTGTATACTGACACAAGAATCTACCTGCTTCGATATACGCTACAAACCAACAAATAAACACGGAAACGCCTATGCCCTGTGGCCTTTGCCAATGGGTCCAGATGAACAGTTTGATGGGTATGAACATTCTTGCATGCAAATAAATTTGCAAAACGAACTATATGAAATCCCAATAGATGCAGATTGAACAGCTCATTTTACTCGCTTAGGCCCCATAATTAATTTAAAGCATTCAAATTTTGAAGGCGGGGCATCAAAGTTAGTAGCAATTAATTTAATAATAGATTGTGTAGATGTCGTAGGCTTTAATTTAGACACATGCAGCCATTTCTTTTTGGGATTACTACAATTTCATCTATACCAATATTGACATTACAATGGGTTGGCTGTGGCGCGATAGTTGTGTGCTCGCCTGTCAACCTCGTGGTCGCAGGTTCGATTCCTGCCGTTTTTTACGTCGTATTAATTACCATTAAAAGCCAAT
Organism: Philhelius pedissequus; assembly: GCA_910595825.1. Classification (NCBI taxonomy): domain Eukaryota; kingdom Metazoa; phylum Arthropoda; class Insecta; order Diptera; family Syrphidae; genus Philhelius; species Philhelius pedissequus. The sequence continues at coordinate 206,319,145 of OU343160.1, forward strand.
TCTAAAAAAATCTCATAAAATAAGTTGCTGGTTTACTCATTACATGCTGTGCAAGCTTGACACTAGCAACATGTAATTAAGTAAACTAGAATACCCATAAATATAACACGAAAGAAATAAAATAATGAATTATAAGAGACATAAATAATAAGAAACGGTAATTTTCTCCTCATTAGTTCAGCCGCCATCCATGGAGATAAATCTGAGACAACAACCAGCTCTAGTCTTAGAACATCGCGGCACACATATTTCCTATCCTTCTTTCTCTTCTTTCAACTGACTCCCGCGCTGCGTTAAAAACATATAAAGGGTAATCATAATCCCTTAAGCGCGTGTAAAATTATAAAAAAAACTACCCATGATGCATTTAATATGACGTTTATTTCTATGCATGTTAACTTCGTCCCATTGAGCGTAGATCTTCTCACACTCAATAGCTGCATTGACAGATGTGACGACTGTATCATTAATGTTGTTTACCAAGGCTTGATTTGCGATCTTATTCTCTTCTGACAATGACAGGAAAGGAAGTTCCATATTTGCATCAGGGCACTGAGAGGGAACAGCCGAATTTTGCTCATTCTCCTTCGTCTCCACATTCACAACACCTACAACACCAAAAGAATCTGACTATGACTTCTCTATCACTTGCTGCGGGGGTGGAGGTGTAGAAGCCGGATTACGACTAACGACTGACGGCACAGACACAGAACTGTTAGTAGATTTATCCGAACCAAATGAAAGTTCATTAACATTGTCTTTCATTTTCAATTGCAATCTTGTTTGTCGTTGAGAAAGCGCGTTGTCATCGACCCAGCCATCGATTTTCATATTACTATGCCCCCTATGGCGTTTAAAAAGTTCGATCCTATGATCGCATCAAAATTGTTATTTTCAAAGTTCATTAGTTTCCACTCACTTGTGGCATCTTATTTAAATTCTTTAGGAAGTTTAGTTATGATTTGCTCTGATATATACTCGTATATGTACGAAATGACAGTAGTTACTCTTACCTCTTTTTCTAACTTCATTCTTTTACAGAATTGCAATTTTTTTGTATCTAAGAGAGTCATAGTAGATCCTGTATCTACTAAGACTTATTTTTTCATTTTGAACATTAAGTTCTACGATGGGAAGTGTCGTTGTCCCCTACTATAAAATTTACTTCTTCATTATTTCTATTTGCACTTGATTCACTAAGGCGAATAACTTCCATTGGATGTCCACGATTATAATAATTTTTTTGATTATAATAATTATGATAATTTTGTCTTGGAAAGTTAATATTGTTTTGATCTAGTTTATATGATTAAATGCAAACCTATGACCTTGGAAAAGATTTGGATTCCCAAACATTCTCTTATTGCTGATTCTAACCTGTTCAGACGTTATTCTGTTCTGAACTCTAAAATCATTATTTAGGTGATTATTTCTACTATTATTGTTAAAATTATGTTCGCTATTTTGTCTAATAGCATTTTAATTATTTTGGAATTTATGCATAATAAACTTTTTGCTTGGCTCACAATTTCTGACGCGAATCATATAATTTGCTCTTAAAACTTTATAAGCATCGTCCAAATGTTTGCAATTAGAAGCAATAATTATTGTCTTTTGTGAGTGACTTAAATTATGCTTAAAAGGCTCAAAAACCAGGAATTCATTATTAGCCTGAGTATATACAATATTAGGTTCTAATTGTGTTTGAAGTAACGAATCTAGTTTTTTATACAATTCAAATGTATTGCTTTCAGTAATACAACCAAATTCTTGGGATAGTTTTATATACGTTTCTTTAACAGAAAATAATCTAATTAAGTTTAATATCACTCTATGGAGACATGTGTGGTAGACTGTTTATGGCCCTCACTTCTTCGCCTTGAATTTTTGTATGCATGATAAACGTTGATTTTATTATATTGTCGGAAGGCTTAATCCGGTTCAGGAAGTATTCGACTGTAGAGATAAACAGTGCTAAGTTGTCCTCCTTCGTTCCTCGATAAGGATTACTTTTTCCATCTCCGTGATGAGGTAACGCTGCTCTTTCTTCTGTTCATCATTTAATGTGGGTGTTGTTTCTGGTATTGTTATATTGTTTGCTTCGTCACTTTCACTATCACGTTTTCGGGTTTTATTTATAATCCTGTAGTCTGTCTCTGTTTTCTTCCCTTTCAATTGTGTTCATTTGTTAAGTACTCTCTCTATAAGATTGCGCAACATGCATTTATATATTAATGAAATAAAATTGGAGTTGCTGTACTTGTCACAAAAAAAACTTATTTCAAAATATGTTAAATTAATTTTCACTTAATTTAATTTTATTCGAAAACATCAATCGCGGATTTAGTTCGTACCCCTGGATATCATATGTCACTGTAATATACTTTTATAGTTGTCACTGAATATCCTACCGACTGCGCCAAATAAGTTATATTAAATAAAACATTGTTTTTTAAAACATATTTAAAATTCTTTATTTAATGAACAGTTGCAGTTGGGGGAGAGTTCGACATTCTTGTGCTGGTGGTGTGAATTGAAGTGCCGTCCGTTGTGGCATCCAGATAACATCTTAGCATCGTATCTGGGATGTCAAGTGGATTATCTGGTGACGCTAATCATTCATTTTGGACGCTGTACTTTAGTTATTTTCCTATGTTGTTGAGCGTTATCTTCTTGGTTGTTATTGGGTTATTTTTAGAATTTGAGCGTCGTCTCTTGTTTAGGCTCAAGTGGTTTCCTGAATATACCAACACTTGGGTGTTCGTTCGTGTTTGACGCACATGTAACTCCCCCTCTATTATTTATGGAAAACAAAATTTCAATCAGTACCTATACGGTCGTCGATTTATCTTGTATACTGACACAAGAATCTACCTGCTTCTATATACGCTACAAACCAACAAATAAACACGGAAACGCCTATGCCCTGTGGCCTTTGCCAATGGGTCCAGATGAACAGTTTGATGGGTATGAACATTCTTGCATGCAAATAAATTTTCAAAACGAACTATATGAAATCCCAATAGATGCAGATTGAACAGCTCATTTTACTCGCTTAGGCCCCATAATTAATTTAAAGCATTCAAACTTTGAAGACGGGGCATCAAAGTTAGTAGCAATTAATTTAATAATAGATTGTGTAGATGTCGTAGGCTTTAATTTAGACACATGCAGCCATTTCTTTTTGGGATTACTACAGTTTCATCTATACCAATATTGCCATTACATATGGGTTGGCTGTGGCGCGATAGTTGAGTGCTCGCCTGTCAACCTCGTGGTCGCAGGTTCGATTCCTTCCGTTGTCTACGTCGTCTTAATTGCCATTAAAAGCCAATTCTAAAAAAAATCTCATAAAATGAGTTGCTGGTTTACTCACTACATGCTGTTCAAGCTTGACACTAACAACATGTGATTAAGTAAACTAGAATACCCATAAATATAACACGAAAGAAATAAAATAATGAATTATAAGATACATAAATAATAAGAAACGGTAATTTTCTCCTCATTAGCTCAGCCGCCATCCATGGAGATAAATCTGAGACAACAACCAGCTCTAGTCTCAGAACATCGCGGCACACATATTTCCTATCCTTCTTTCTCTTCTTTCAACTGACTCCCGCGCTGCGTTAAAAACATATAAAGGGTAATCATAATCCCTTAAGCGCGTGTAAAATTATAAAAAAAACTAACCATAATGCTTTTAATATGACCTTTATTTCTATGCATGTTAACTTCGTCCCATTGAGCGTAGATCTTCTCACACTCAATGGCAGCATTGACAGATGTGACGACTGTATCATTAATATTGTTTACCAAGGCTTGATTTGCGATCTTATTCTCTTCTGACAATGACAGGAAAGGAAGTTCCATATTTGCATGAGGGCACTGAGAGGGAACAGCCGAATTTTGCTCATTCTCCTTCGTCTCCACATTCACAACACCTACAACACCAAAAGACTCTGACTATGACTTCTCTATCACTTGCTGCGGGGGTGGAGATGTAGAAGCCGGATTACGACTAACGACTGACGGTTTTAGCTTTTTAAATTTGTTTGTAGAAAGTTTTGTTATTAGAAGTAGAACTGTTAGTAGATTTATCCGAACCAACTGAAAGTTCATTTACATTGTCTTTCATTTTCAATTGCAATCTTGTCTGTCGTTGAGAAAGCGCGTTGTCATCGGACCCAGACATCAATTTTCATATTACTATGCCCCCTATGGCGTTTAAAAAGTTCGATCCTATGATCGCATCAAAATTGTTATTTTCAAAGTTCATTAGTTTCCACTCCCTTGTGGCATTTCTTCGAAATTAACAGGGGACTGGGCCCATTTCGGTCGGCGATTATGGCGTTTGCCAAATATTCATCATTAAACCCGGTAAAACCAAGGTTCTCAGATCGCCATTCGCTTATATCGTTTCGGAGCCATAAGTGATGAAGCAGAGCTTTGTTCTCCAGGTCATGATTCGGGCGAATGCTAGCATTCACCTTGTACACTTGCTGGAAAGCAGCCCCCACAGCCTCCACCTCCTCCTGCGGATCTTCGATTATGAAGAGGTCATCGTCCAAGACGGCGTCATCTGGGTCTATGCCTGCTGTCAGAAGTACGTCTCTGTTTTGTGTCGTCCTCTGGAACTTAAGACACGGAAGGTCGTTTTGATCTTTTCTTCTGAATATCTTATTAATTTGTGGGAACTTACGCGGGTCGGTAGCGTTCACGGCCCGAATTTTGTTGTCCCAAAACAAATTAATGGACAACCTATAATTTTCTTTGATCAATTGGTTGATGTTTTTGATGGACGACTTCAGTGTCCTTATCTCCAGATCTCGTGTGTCAGTAAACCGTCTGTACAAGCGTTTTAGTCTGGTCAGTAAGCCACTTTTTTGTCTGTGTAGTGCATTAATTGTCGCGTTACGGTACATGTCAGTTGCGTTACGTTCTTTGTATTTCGGTATTGTCCTGTTCATTGTTCGTTGAATTGTTTCGTCCATTTGTTCTAAGTATCTGTCAATTTCAGTATTTGTCATGTTCCTGTCATTTGGTGGGGATATACCATTTGATCGTAATTCGCTCAATAAGACGTTCGAGAAGCGTGGCCAGCGCACCTTACTGTAATTGTAAGTATGCGCCGGTACATACTCTTCCAACTCCATAAGTGCGTTCGGAAGTTGTATTACGGCGGCGAGTCGGCAGTGGTCACTGTCGTACTCGATCGTTCTTAAACAATTTTTAGGCCGATGGCCCACAGTATCAGTAATTGTTAGTCTTGCGTCTTTGAACAATAGATCCAGATAGGCACCGCTTCTTGGAAACGATGGCCTGTCTGTAGCGAGAAGTTCAATGCGATACTCCAGGTTGTATCGACCCATCCAATTATACCGATGGTTACCACGAGGATTTTGTATTTGATTTCCCCAATCTATATGTTTGGCATTCAAATCACCAGCCAATATGTAGTAGTTTTCTTCCGAGCTCAATCTTAAGCATTCAAAAAGCTTTTCAAGCTCTGGTATAAACTGTGTGGGCTGAGGTCTTTCCGGTGCATAGGCAGCGATCACATACATTCGCTTCCCCTGTTAGAGATGAATGCATATGATGCATGCCTCTAACGTCCGAAATTTACGCACATCACTATTATATATTACCTTATGACTAATGCCTTTACGTATAAAGATTGCGACGCACCCTCCTTGAGTGGAGTTGGGTCGCTTCTTCCTTACGATATTGTAATTGTTGTTAGTAAATTTATGTTTCTGGTTAAGCTTAGTTTCGCTAGCCATAAACACATCTGGACTTATGTCTTTAAGCAATTGGAATAAATTCGCTCTACGTTCGGTCCTAATCAGTGAATTTACATTCACAGCTAGGATCTTAAAGGGCCTCTCCGGCAGCGCGCCCTTAACCTCTAAGTTGAGTTAAGCTCGGCAAAACAGAGTAGAGATAATCCACCCTAGTCGCCTGCTCCCTGATCTGGTTTTGGAGGCCAGTCAACTGGCCCTGGATGGCCAGTAGAATGCCCATAATATCCGCCTGTTCCGCCGGCTCCTTAGGCACGGGGCCTGTTGGGCGACCTTTGGTGTAGGCTGTACCGTGCTTCCCCTTCCTGACGCCATTAGGGCGTAAGAAATTTGGGGGTTGACGGGCGTTGATGTAGGAGGGCGCACTGTTGAACGCTTTTCTACGACTGTTTGCTTTGCTGCTTTATTGTTCCTTATAAGCTGAAACGTCGGGCATCCCCGATAATTAGCGGGGTGTCCGCCGCCTCGGTAGAGTACACAATTAAGCTGGGTCCTATCTTCGACCCGTTCGCTTCCTAACTTGCATTCATCTGGATTGTGGTTCTCTCCACACTTAACGCAGCGTGACTGCATTTCGCACTTTGCTGCGGCGTGGCCGAACCTTTGGCAGCGCATGCATTGAACCATGTCGCCGCGCCTTTTTAATTTGTCCCAAGTTACAACCTGGTATTGTATTTGTATTTGTATTATTATAAAAAATTACTAGATACAGCAAGATTCAATCTTTTATAGCATCAAAAATTCGTAACCAAGTTGTATATATTACAATACATAATAAGTAATAACTAATGAAACTGATAATAATTACAAAAGAAAAGAAAATAATAAGAAAAAGTATTACAAAAATTTTATAAACAATCTGGGCAAAACAGAGAAAAATGAAAATAAATAAATATAGATACATTAAATCGAGCACAATTTTAAACCATAGACGATAAAAGTTCAAATAATTTCTTCTTGAAAATGCTTGGAGAGGTGGTTCTTTGTAATTCAAATGATAAGCCATTCCACAATCTAATAACTGTTACAAAAAAAGATCTTTCGGCAATGGTGTGCGTAAAGCGCGGTAAAATTAATCTTAATCCTCTTTGAGAATGTGCGAATTGAAGCATTTCACCTACTCGTAAATACGAAGGACTTCTGTTATGAATTATGTTGTTTAAAAAAATAACATTACGGAACATTAAATATTTATCAAAATTTAGTCCTAACAGCGATGGATGTAAATTAGACACACTTCCATGCCTTGAAATATTGTAGATGAAACGTAGACAATCATTAAACGCGACATGAAGTTTTCGTTTACACTCATAGTCAAGAGAGGGATATACATTACAATTAAAAGTAAGAGAGGGCATAACGAGACACTTCACAAGATGTTTTCTTAAAACAGGATCAAAGATGTTCGAAGAACATCGTAGAGAACGCAGACTACAGTAAACTCGTCTAATAGTATCAGAAACAGCGTCACAGCAGGTTAGTTTGTTGTTAATTTGGAAACCCAAATATTTTACTTTTGAAACATAGTTAACAACTTGTGAATTTAAAACAATTTTGGGTAAATCATCAAGAGTAACTTCAGTCCTCGGACAAATCATAGAAAGAGTTTTTGATGGATTAAGTAGTAACTTATTTTCAAAAGACCACTTTTGATTATTTGTAAGATCTTCGTTAACCCGGACAATGCAGTCATCCATCAAACCTAATTCACTAAAATTATAGAGCAGAACATCATCTGCATACATGTGAATATGACAACTATAAACAATATCAGGTAGATCGTTAATAAATATTGAGAAAAGGAGTGGTTCTAAAACTGACCCTTGGGGCACACCCTGATTAACAATAAATGTACTTGAATTACCTTGATCTGTGGTTACCATCTGCAGTCTTTTACAGAGATAGTTGCTTAATAGTTTTAAGGCTGTTTTTGAAAAATTGAACTTGTTGCTTAATTTAGAAATTAGAATTTGATGGTCAACACAGTCAAAGGCTTTCGAAAAATCCAAAAGCTCCATAACACCCAAAAGATCCTTGTCAAGAGCAGCTCGAAAATCAGATGTTACTTTCAGAACAGCAGACTCACAACTATGTTTGTTACGAAAACCAGACTGCCATTTAGATAACTTTTGATTGAATTGAATGAAGTATAGCATTTGATTAAACATTAACCGTTCAAATATTTTACCAAAAAATGGTAACAAGTTAATTGGTCTATAGTCCGAAGGCTCTGAGGAATTAGCTTTTTTGGGTATGGGTACAATAATTCCACTTTTCCAGGCTTCTGGGAATTGAGAACTTGAGATACATGTATTCAAAATGTGCTTCAAAGGTTTAATAACAATTGGTATAATCAAACATATAAATTTCGGTGAGATATTATCTGTACCAGAAGCATTTGATTTAACTGATTTTAGAGCAGAAACAACTTCGATATCTTCCACACAATTAAATGAAAATAATTCATTGTCATTTTCAGGAATAACTAATGTAAGACTTGAATTAAGCTGAGTCGGTGCAAAAAATGATTTCATTTCTTGTGGGTCTAATGGGCATTTCGAAATCGACTTAGATGAACAAACACCAACATCTTTCAAATTTTTCCAAAGATCCTTAGAACTCAGATAAACATTAAGTTTATTCATAAAATATGTTTTTTTACATGAACGTATAAGAGCAGTGACTTTATTACGAGAAAAGATATATTGATTTCTGTTAAAATCCGTTGGGTTTCTTTTGTACCTTTTGAAAAAGCGTTCTCTCTCTTTACTGTTAACGTCAATAGTATAAAGAATATTATCCCAGTAGTTATTGCTAATACTATGTTGCATATCAGAATTAATTGAAGAAAACGCAAACAATATGTTTATATTACTTTTGTTTTTGTTTGAGTGGACTGTGTGGATTTAAAGCCAAATGAATGAATTTGTGACCTTTAGTCCAAAATGCGTTTCGCCCAGGTACTACAGCTGGGCTCATCAGTTAGATGCTGTAGTACCTTTCTAAGACGCATTATTTTTTGATCGAAGTTTACCGACTTTAATAAAACTTACAGCGATTACTCACTGTAAATTATATTTTTCTAGGGGAATTTAGTTAGATTCATGCACCTAGAATTATGTTTTGCCCGTGGTCTGGCCAGTGAATTAATTGAAGAAAACGCAAACAATATGTTTATATTATTTTTGTTTTTGTTTTAGTGGACTGTGTGGACTTAAAGCCAATTGAATGAATTTGGGACCTTTAGTCCAAAATGCGTTTCGCCCAGGTACTACAGCTGGGCTCATCAGTTAGATGCTGTAGTACCTTTCTAAGACGCATTATTTTTTGATCGATGTTTACCGACTTTAATAAAACTTACAGCGATTACTCACTGTAAATTATATTTTTCTAAAATTCTAAAAGTTCAAATAATTTCTTCTTGAAAATGCTTGGAGAGGTGGTTCTTTGTAATTCAAATGATAAGCCATTCCACAATCTAATAACTGTTACAAAAAAAGATCTTTCGGCAATGGTGTGCGTAAAGCGCGGTAAAATTAATCTTAATCCTCTTTGAGAATGTGCGAATTGAAGCATTTCACCTACTCGTAAATACGAAGGACTTCTGTTATGAATTATGTTGTTTAAAAAAATAACATTACGGAACATTAAATATTTATCAAAATTTAGTCCTAACAGCGATGGATGTAAATTAGACACACTTCCATGCCTTGAAATATTGTAGATGAAACGTAGACAATCATTAAACGCGACATGAAGTTTTCGTTTACACTCATAGTCAAGAGAGGGATATACATTACAATTAAAAGTAAGAGAGGGCATAACGAGACACTTCACAAGATGTTTTCTTAAAACAGGATCAAAGATGTTCGAAGAACATCGTAGAGAACGCAGACTACAGTAAACACGTCTAATAGTATCAGAAACAGCATCACAGCAGGTTAGTTTGTTGTTAATTTGGAAACCCAAATATTTTACTTTTGAAACATAGTTAACAACTTGTGTACTTAAAACAATTTTGGGTAAATCATCAAGAGTAACTTCAGTCCTCGGACAAATCATAGAAAGAGTTTTTGATGGATTAAGTAGTAACTTATTTTCAAAAGACCACTTTTGAATATTTGTAAGATCTTCGTTAACCCGGACAATGCAGTCATCCATCAAACCTAATTCACTAAAATTATAGAGCAGAACATCATCTGCATACATGTGAATATGACAACTATAAACAATATCTGGTAGATCGTTAATAAATATTGAGAAAAGGAGTGGTCCTAAAACTGACCCTTGGGGCACACCCTGATTAACAATAAATGTACTTGAATTACCTTGATCTGTGGTTACCATCTGCAGTCTTTTACAGAGATAGTTGCTTAATAGTTTTAAGGCTGTTTTTGAAAAATTGAACTTGTTGCTTAATTTAGAAATTAGAATTTGATGGTCAACACAGTCAAAGGCTTTCGAAAAATCCAAAAGCACCATAACACCCAAAAGATCCTTGTCAAGAGCAGCTCGAAAATCAGATGTTACTTTCAGAACAGCAGACTCACAACTATGTTTGTTACGAAAACCAGACTGCCATTTAGATAACTTTTGATTGAATTGAATGAAGTATAGCATTTGATTAAACATTAACCGTTCAAATATTTTACCAAAAAATGGTAACAAGTTAATTGGTCTATAGTCCGAAGGCTCTGAGGAATTAGCTTTTTTGGGTATGGGTACAATAATTCCACTTTTCCAGGCTTCTGGGAATTGAGAACTTGAGATACATGTATTCAAAATGTGCTTCAAAGGTTTAATAACAATTGGTATAATCAAACATATAAATTTCGGTGAGATATTATCTGTACCAGAAGTATTTGATTTAACTGATTTTAGAGCAGAAACAACTTCCATATCTTCCACACAATTAAATGAAAATAATTCATTGTCATTTTCAGGAATAACTAATGTAAGACTTGAATTAAGCTGAGTCGGTGCAAAAAATGATTTCATTTCTTGTGGGTCTAATGGGCATTTCGAAATCGACTTAGATGAACAAACACCAACATCTTTCAAATTTTTCCAAAGATCCTTAGAACTCAGATAAACATTAAGTTTATTCATAAAATATGTTTTTTTACATGAACGTATAAGAGCAGTGACTTTATTACGAGAAGATATATTGATTTCTGTTAAAATCCGTTGGGTTTCTTTTGTACCTTTTAAAAAGCGTTCTCTCTCTTTAATTTGTACTTCAATATCTTGTCTGTACCAAGGACATCCCTTTCGATTTTTTACCCGTTTTGTAACTAAAGGCACGTAAGCATTAAATAATCTTTCCAGTAGGTCGTTAAAAATGAACACTTTACTGTTAACGTCAATAGTATAAAGAATATTATCCCAGTAGTTATTGCTAATACTATGTTGCATATCAGAATTAATTGAAGAAAACGCAAACAATATGTTTATATTACTTTTGTTTTTGTTTGAGTGGACTGTGTGGATTTAAAGCCAAATGAATGAATTTGTGACCTTTAGTCCAAAATGCGTTTCGCCCAGGTACTACAGCTGGGCTCATCAGTTAGATGCTGTAGTACCTTTCTAAGACGCATTATTTTTTGATCGAAGTTTACCGACTTTAATAAAACTTACAGCGATTACTCACTGTAAATTATATTTTTCTAGGGGAATTTAGTTAGATTCATGCACCTAGAATTATGTTTTGCCCGTGGTCTGGCCAGTGAATCAATTGAAGAAAACGCAAACAATATGTTTATATTATTTTTGTTTTTGTTTTAGTGGACTGTGTGGACTTAAAGCCAATTGAATGAATTTGTGACCTTTAGTCCAAAATGCGTTTCGCCCAGGTACTACAGCTGGGCTCATCAGTTAGATGCTGTAGTACCTTTCTAAGACGCATTATTTTTTGATCGATGTTTACCGACTTTAATAAAACTTACAGCGATTACTCACTGTAAATTATATTTTTCTAAAATTCTAAAAGTTCAAATAATTTCTTCTTGAAAATGCTTGGAGAGGTGGTTCTTTGTAATTCAAATGATAAGCCATTCCACAATCTAATAACTGTTACAAAAAAAGATCTTTCGGCAATGGTGTGCGTAAAGCGCGGTAAAATTAATCTTAATCCTCTTTGAGAATGTGCGAATTGAAGCATTTCACCTACTCGTAAATACGAAGGACTTCTGTTATGAATTATGTTGTTTAAAAAAATAACATTACGGAACATTAAATATTTATCAAAATTTAGTCCTAACAGCGATGGATGTAAATTAGACACACTTCCATGCCTTGAAATATTGTAGATGAAACGTAGACAATCATTAAACGCGACATGAAGTTTTCGTTTACACTCATAGTCAAGAGAGGGATATACATTACAATTAAAAGTAAGAGAGGGCATAACGAGACACTTCACAAGATGTTTTCTTAAAACAGGATCAAAGATGTTCGAAGAACATCGTAGAGAACGCAGACTACAGTAAACACGTCTAATAGTATCAGAAACAGCATCACAGCAGGTTAGTTTGTTGTTAATTTGGAAACCCAAATATTTTACTTTTGAAACATAGTTAACAACTTGTGAACTTAAAACAATTTTGGGTAAATCATCAAGAGTAACTTCAGTCCTCGGACAAATCATAGAAAGAGTTTTTGATGGATTAAGTAGTAACTTATTTTCAAAAGACCACTTTTGAATATTTGTAAGATCTTCGTTAACCCGGACAATGCAGTCATCCATCAAACCTAATTCACTAAAATTATAGAGCAGAACATCATCTGCATACATGTGAATATGACAACTATAAACAATATCTGGTAGATCGTTAATAAATATTGAGAAAAGGAGTGGTCCTAAAACTGACCCTTGGGGCACACCCTGATTAACAATAAATGTACTTGAATTACCTTGATCTGTGGTTACCATCTGCAGTCTTTTACAGAGATAGTTGCTTAATAGTTTTAAGGCTGTTTTTGAAAAATTGAACTTGTTGCTTAATTTAGAAATTAGAATTTGATGGTCAACACAGTCAAAGGCTTTCGAAAAATCCAAAAGCACCATAACACCCAAAAGATCCTTGTCAAGAGCAGCTCGAAAATCAGATGTTACTTTCAGAACAGCAGACTCACAACTATGTTTGTTACGAAAACCAGACTGCCATTTAGATAACTTTTGATTGAATTGAATGAAGTATAGCATTTGATTAAACATTAACCGTTCAAATATTTTACCAAAAAATGGTAACAAGTTAATTGGTCTATAGTCCGAAGGCTCTGAGGAATTAGCTTTTTTGGGTATGGGTACAATAATTCCACTTTTCCAGGCTTCTGGGAATTGAGAACTTGAGATACATGTATTCAAAATGTGCTTCAAAGGTTTAATAACAATTGGTATAATCAAACATATAAATTTCGGTGAGATATTATCTGTACCAGAAGTATTTGATTTAACTGATTTTAGAGCAGAAACAACTTCGATATCTTCCACACAATTAAATGAAAATAATTCATTGTCATTTTCAGGAATAACTAATGTAAGACTTGAATTAAGCTGAGTCGGTGCAAAAAATGATTTCATTTCTTGTGGGTCTAATTGGCATTTCGAAATCGACTTAGATGAACAAACACCAACATCTTTCAAATTTTTCCAAAGATCCTTAGAACTCAGATAAACATTAAGTTTATTCATAAAATATGTTTTTTTACATGAACGTATAAGAGCAGTGACTTTATTACGAGAAAAGATATATTGATTTCTGTTAAAATCCGTTGGGTTTCTTTTGTACCTTTTGAAAAAGCGTTCTCTCTCTTTAATTTGTACTTCAATATCTTGTCTGTACCAAGGACATCCCTTTCGATTTTTTACCCGTTTTGTAACTAAAGGCACGTAAGCATTAAATAATCTTTCCAGTAGGTCGTTAAAAATGAACACTTTACTGTTAACGTCAATAGTATAAAGAATATTATCCCAGTAGTTATTGCTAATACTATGTTGCATATCAGAATTAATTGAAGAAAACGCAAACAATATGTTTATATTACTTTTGTTTTTGTTTGAGTGGACTGTGTGGATTTAAAGCCAATTGAATGAATTTGTGACCGTTAGTCCAAAATGCGTTTCGCCCAGGTACTACAGCTGGGCTCATCAGTTAGATGCTGTAGTACCTTTCTAAGACGCATTATTTTTTGATCGAAGTTTACCGACTTAATAAAACTTACAGCGATTACTCACTGTAAATTATATTTTTCTAGGGGAATTTAGTTAGATTCATGCACCTAGAATTATGTTTTGCCCGTGGTCTGGCCAGTGAATTAATTGAAGAAAACGCAAACAATATGTTTATATTATTTTTGTTTTTGTTTTAGTGGACTGTGTGGACTTAAAGCCAATTGAATGAATTTGTGACCTTTAGTCCAAAATGCGTTTCGCCCAGGTACTACAGCTGGGCTCATCAGTTAGATGCTGTAGTACCTTTCTAAGACGCATTATTTTTTTATCGATGTTTACCGACTTTAATAAAACTTACAGCGATTACTCACTGTAAATTATATTTTTCTAGGGGAATTTGGTTAGATTCATGCACCTAGAATTATGTTTTGCCCGTGGTCTGGCCAGTGAATTAATTGAAGAAAACGCAAACAATATGTTTATATTATTTTTGTTTTTGTTTTAGTGGACTGTGTGGATTTAAAGCCAATTGAATGAATTTGTGACCTTTAGTCCAAAATGCGTTTCGCCCAGGTACTACAGCTGGGCTCATCAGTTAGATGCTGTAGTACCTTTCTAAGACGCATTATTTTTTGATCGATGTTTACCGACTTTAATAAAACTTACAGCGATTACTCACTGTAAATTATATTTTTCTAGGGGAATTTGGTTAGATTCATGCACCTAGAATTATGTTTTGCCCGTGGTCTGGCCAGTGAATTAATTGAAGAAAACGCAAACAATATGTTTATATTATTTTTGATTTTGTTTTAGTGGACTGTGTGGATTTAAAGCAAATTGAATGAATTTGTGACCTTTAGTCCAAAATGCGTTTCGCCCAGGTAAATAAATAAATAAATAAATAAATAAATAAATAAATAAATAAACTACAGCTGGGCTCATCAGTTAGATGCTGTAGTACCTTTCTAAGACATATCAGAACTATAACTGAAAGTATTCGAATAACATAAGTTTCTTACATTGAACTGGAATGAGCAAAAAATTAAATCATGAATAAATTCAGAGGTTAGTTTAATTTGTTCATTGCATAAAATTTTTTCTTGTGAGGTAGTAAGAAACATATCTATAAGCGAAGGATTATCAATAGATTGAAAACATGTTGGCCAACTAGTATTAACTACAGACAAAGTTAGTTTTTCACAAAAATATTTAAAGAGACGCGTGGTTCTATTATTTACTAATAAATTAACATACGGACGGATATACTCCTCAAACTATTCAGTTTGCTGCTGGGTGAGAGTTGAACAAGGAAGAAGGGAAGACTCCGCTTCTACCGCCTGGCTCTAACTGTAGCGAACGGCTTGACCCCGATAAAGTCGAGGTCGGCATTCGCTTTTTGGTGGAGTTCATTTAAGAGCACCTGTGGTTCCGTGCAATAATCTATACCCTTCAAAAGGACCGTTTGAAATTTTTCGGTTTTAGGGGTGAAACTAAAGAATTCAGTAGTAGTTTCTTTTAGCAACTCTTTAATTTTTTTGCGCTGTTCCAGTGTGAAGCACTGGATAGCATGCCTATCGTTATTTAATCTTTTAAGAGTAAAATTTTGACCTATGGTCAACTTACATAGATTTATGGTATCCTGTAACTCCATTTTATAAGTATTTATGGGTGGCACCTTTTCTTTTTTCGTAATCGGCGGCTGTGGCTGCTGCTGCTGAGACTGAATTTTCTGCTGCTGTTGATTCTGCTGCATTTGAATCTGCTGCTGCTGTTTTTCTTGCGGTTGTTTCTGGGCTTGTGTCTGCTGCTGTTGCTGTTGTTGTTGTTTTTGCCGTTGTTGTTTTGGCTGCTGCTGTGGCTGTTGTTTTTGTAATTGTTCTTTTTTCTGTTGTTGTTCTTGTTCGTCGAGTTCTTTTAGTTGTTTCGCTCGGCGCGGTTCTTGGCTGGCCTTAACTTTACTTTTCAACTTTTGGATGTCTGCTTCCATTGTTTCAATTTGAGCGATCATTCTTTGTTCCTCGTCCTCCTCAGATGACGCCTCTATGCAATACCCTCTTCGGGTGAAGTGTCTAGCTGGGTTTGTCTTGCTGCCTCTGATGTCTCGTCTATATCGGACGTATTCACCCCAGCTGGAAGCTTTGCTGAGGTGGCCGTGGATCTCCTCTTTGCCAAATTTGGTGCGCACTTGATCCTCTTTCTGCGCTTTTGGTTAGCATCGGATGATGTTGACGTTGTTGTTATTGCTGTTGATGTTGTTGCTGCAGAATCACTGCTTGTAATTGGAACATCTTTCGATGTTCCCTCAGCTGATGCCTTCGCTGGCCTCATTAATGTCAAGGAGTATGTACATGTGTTTCGGGCGCAGCGTTGTATGCAGCGATGCGTGCAGACATGCTGCACGTCTGTTTTAGCCATAAGGCGAGTGCGTTTTTTATCCGTGCAACCTATGAAGATAGAATATATTTTGTATTTATTTATTTTAAAGGAACTCAAATGCACTTACCCAATTCAAATTGGAGGTTTGTTTCTATGTCATCTGCAGTAAAGTGGTCACTACAGATTCTAGCTGTTTTTGCATTAAAAGCATCCTTTCTTTAACAAAAATGAATCCAAATTTTCAGGAGTTCAGGACCTTTTGGGAAACTGTGGTACGGCACATCTTCTCTTCTTAATTTATTGTTTTTATTACTACACCTACAAACAGCACACAACATTTTTAAGCTATTTCACATAAAACAAAATATATTCAGTTTTTGTATGATTACATACTTGCTTTTTAAAGCCATTTTTCGTATAATTTGATGACTTTGAAGGCCCAACAACAACGTGAGTATGCTACCACCAAGTTTTTTCTCAATTATTTTTGGCTGCAATTATAGCTATTTCACGGCCTGCCAAGGTCGATCATCAGATTCCTTTGCTCTAGTGGTGCTGGTCTACTTTTTCATTTTAATTGAAAAACTTCTTGTGCCTTCATCGTGTATTGAACCATGACCAGCCGGTTAGTGGCCAACGCACTTTGCATCACGCCACCGAACCCACATGATCAGATCCAACCTAATGCAGGTTTTTTCTGTATATCAATTGCATTGAAACGACTAGCGCTTTTATTAGCCACACAAGTTTGTTGTTGTTTATTCGGGTTCCTTCTTATTTTCTCCTTACTCGTTTAAAAACCAAAATTTTTGTTGTTCATATATAAGCAAAAGCAATGTCTGCAAGCCGGTTAATGGCGCTTCCAAATCGGGGGTACCATCAAAGGTCACATTTGCTGCGTCCAAAATAACACAACCGTTGTGCCCTAAAATGTGGGACCTTAATTCAAATATTAATTGTTCTCTATCAGGATGATAATGGATGCCTTCCCTTGCCACGTAATACACCAAATGTGTTTTGTAATACGTCCTGATTTAATCAGTACGACAACACATACTTGAATCCAAATCGGCTTGCGTCTAACATTGTTTCTACTATTTTTGTATTATCTTTGGCCAACACCGTAGTTGACCGGCCCGATAAATCAGCGCTTCCGTTGCTTTGTACACTGTCGGTATTGAACCAGATTTATTCATTTTTAATAAATTTAATTTTTTTTTACCCCACAATGACTGTTCTCATTGGGTGCGTTCAGTTGTCGGTAGGATAGCCTGTCTAAGATAGGGTAATATGGATCTAAGTTTCTGAACACCCAAAACCGGATAAATTAAATTTGTAGATTTTCGTGCATTTGTTATTAAATTTCTCATGGGATACAAGAGTATACAAAAGTTTTCCGAATAGCTTGAGATTTATTTTTTGGTAGCAGCTATTTTGTCACCAGCTTTGGTTTTAGACGGGATTCCAACAACACCAACCTATACGGATAGCTATTTATCGATTTCTGAATGCGGACATAATTTTGGCAAAACTATGCATCATAAATGTCAAGGAGTATGCACATGTGTTTCGGGCGCAGCGATGCGTGCATACATTCTGCACGTCTGTTTTAGCCATAAGGCGAGTGCGCTTTTTATCCGTGTAGCCTATGAGGATAGAATATATTTTGTATTTATTTATTTTAAAGGAACTCAAATGCACTTACCCAATTCAAATTAGAGGTTTGTTTCTATGTCATCTGCAGTAAAGTGGTCACTACAGATTCTAGCTGTTTTTGCATTAAAAGCATCCTTTCTTTAACAAAAATGAATCCAAATTTTCAGGAGTTCAGGACCTTTTGGGAAACTGTGGTACGGCACATCTTCTCTTCTTAATTTATTGTTTTTATTACTACACCTACAAACAGCACACAACATTTTTAAGCTATTTCACATAAAACAAAATATATTCAGTTTTTGTATGATTACATACTTGCTTTTTAAAGCCATTTTTCGTATAATTTGATGACTTTGAATGCCCAACAACAACTTGAGTGTGCTACAACCAAGTTTTTTCTCAATAATTTTTGGTTGGAATTACAGCTATTTCACGACCTGCCAAGGTCGATCATCAGATTCCTTTGTTCTAGTGGTGCTGGTCTACCTTTTCATTTTAAGTGAAAAACTTCTTGGGCCTTCATCGTGTCAAAATTTTTCACATACAAAATCTCCCTCCTTATATGAACAACAAAAATGTTGGCTTATAAACGAGTAAGGAGAAAATAAGAAAGAACCCGAATAAACAACAACAAACTTGTGTGGCTAATAAAAGCGCTAGTCGTTTCAATGCGATTGATAAACAGAAAAAACCTGCATTAGGTTGGATCTGATCATGTGGGTTCGGTGGCGTGATGCAAAGTGCGTTGGCTACTAACCGGCTGGTCATGGTTCAATACACGATGAAGGCACAAGAAGTTTTTCAATTAAAATGAAAAAGTAGACCAGCACCACTAGAGCAAAGGAATCTGATGATCGACCTTGGCAGGTCGTGAAATAGCTATAATTTTAGCCAAAAATAATTGAGAAAAAACTTGGCGGTAGCACACTCAAGTTGTTGTTGGGTATTCAAAGCCATCAAAATAAAACAAAATATACAATTTCAATAAGAAAATCCAAACTTTACAATTTCAAACTTTGTTTCGATTTTATCTTGTATTCATTATTAATCTCTTGTGACGTCACACGAGTTGCAACAACAAATGGAAAAAATAGAAGTGTCGTAATCTTGTATACTTTCATTCATGGGGTGAACTATATGGGTCATTGAGCATAATAAAACGCGGCTAATATATAGGTACACTAATGTATGAAAATCAACAAAACGAACAAAAAAAAATTCGCCGCGTCGAATGCATACAATATGTACTAACCTAATTTAATCAACAAAACGCACCCACAAAAATATTCGAATAAAAAAAAAGAAACCAACAAAAAAAAAATCCTCGTCGTAAAAACACAATGGCTCAAATTTTAAACGATTTAGTAAAATGTTAAAGCCACTTTTAGCAATTTACTAAGCTAAAAAGATGGTTGATCTAATTTTAAACGATTTTAACATTTTACTATAGTTAAAATCACGGAATGGCTACTTTAACTTTTAGCAATTTGCGAAATCCATTATGGAATCTGATAGTATATCAGCCTTGCACGCGGGGTGCCCAGGATCGAGTCCTGCTGGTGCACAATTTTTTTTTTTTTTTTTGTAAATAATGAAGTTAAAATCATGAAAATAGAAATAACTAATACTTTTTTAGAGCACATGTTGGGTTTTCATCAACATATAATTAATTTACAACGCATAACAACAATAATTGTGTTCATCAAAATTCAAACCCTACAAATGCTCAGCTTTTTGCATAATTAGCAATTTGCTAGTTTTGGAAAGGTTTAAAAATTTTGGAATAGTTATTTAATCAATAAGCACTTCGGAAATTGATAACTAGTAAAATGTTAAGCCCTTAACAATGGGTTGTTTAAAATTTTGCGCCAATGTGTATACCTACTACATTAATCTATGCGAACAGCTTAAAAAATTCGAATAAAAAAACCACAAAATAAAAGGCTTCTTCACCGGTTACACGAGCCTTAAAAGTAATCAACTTACGAAAGAGAGTAGATGATTTTTCGAATAAAAGAAAGGGATGAAAAAAAAGGCCAAGTTTCATCATTTTGCTCATTTTCAGATATGAGTATTGCGTTAAAAATCACATTTCATTCTAAAACGTTCCCGTTTGGCAAATATTTTCATTTTTATTTTGCCGCAGAAGTAGAAGGTACTATCCAATAGCTTTGTTTTCCTCGCACCATTTCCATTTCGTTGTATTTGTAACAGACTGGGTTCCTAATTTACCATCCATTCCCTTGCATGCCCACTCAATTTGTTTTCTGTGTGTATCCACAAAACTGATTATATTTTACGCTCGTGTAACCAGGCTCATAACTACACTAATCTATAGAGGTATTCACGATCCGATGTATCTGGTCTTGTATCATTGTAAAAGTGTAAAAGTGTAGCATTTTTTTGCAATACAACAACAAAATATACAGAATGTCAAAGTCTTACACTTTTACACTTTTACAATGCCCGAACCATATTAGGGGTATTCACGATCCGATGTATCTGGTCTTGTATCATTATAAAAGTGTAATAGTGTAGCATTTTTTTCACTACAACAACAAAATATACTGACTGTTAAAATCCTACTTTCCACATAACTTATATTTACTTGTTTATGTATTTATTTTAGGTAATAAATTATAATAACACGGTACTCTCGCCACTAGTGTTTTTATTAAATAGCATACCTGAATTAGTTTCTTGATCCTATAAAATCGTCCTGTTATTTTTTTATTTTATTCTTGAGTATGATTTTGTAAAGTATAATTTCCACTTATACATTTTGCATGACGGTAATATAGTTCCTGTATTTATATGAATTAATAAAAATAACTAATTGGCTAAAAATTAAATATTGACATTTTTCAATTTTATGCTACTTGTAAATGTATTTTTTAACGCATAGTTTCATTATCAGTATGATAATTCTTTATTGTTTTATCTATTATTTTAGAATTTGCTTAAAAAAAATGAATCCTTCAGAACTAAGAATGATGTGGATGAGCCAATATAACTCAGATCGACTGTCGATTGAAGATGGTACCTCTTATTTCAGTAACCCTACAGTTGGACTTTCTGTAATGGAGGATATTACTCAACAAGAAAATGCAATGGTAAACAAAACAAATATAATATATTAACCACAAAAAAAAAAACAAAAAAAATTATTGTGTACGCTTTCATATTGTTTATATTTATAAAAATAATAGAAATCCCAGACGTGTTAAAATTTATATTTTCTGTTTTCTTTTCTTTTTCAAATATGTATAACATAATTTGATTTATTTATATTTTGATTTCTTTTATGTCCTACATGTTCCTTCCCCTTACAATGAATACAACTGTAATTAATTGCAATTTATACACTGTTCAAAAACAATGTGTTTACAATGCATATGGTTGTTTTGATGCATTTTTGTATATACCTGAATCATCATTCACTGCACTCAACTCATGTACCTCATACAGGATATGAATCCAATGATGAGCGTTGTTGGCGGAGAGTATAATGGTCAAGGAACAACATCCCCTCTAGTTACATCCGCTACACTACGCGTACAGCCTACACCGGCCTTAGTTGCGGCTTCAAATTCCAATGATTTATATGGAATATCGCAAGTAGGTGGCATCCATCAAATATTACAGCAATCTTCTGCGTTCCAAGGGTATCCAGAAATGATTGACCAAGACGAGAGCATTGAACACCAAAATACACATTATGTCACTCAAGTTTTTGATCCAATAGTTGAATGTATGGACGATGATGAAATTACTGGACTTAAGAGTAAACAAGAAATTATTAATATTGATGACTTTGTCATGATGACCGACAGTAACTCATATGATGGTTCTGAAGACATTATTGGAGTTGGAGATATCAAAATTGAGCTAAGAGAAAAGGGAGCATTAGCTTCAAATAAGTCAAGAAATCAAAGAAAATCGCGAAAAATTGAACCAGTCAGTCGGCCAGGATTGGTGTTAAAAACACCAATCGCTTACAAAGGAGATATAGATCCATCCGTTATACCAATACAAAAGGATGGCATGGGTAGGTTGTTTGAAACATTTTTCTTTTGTTGTACATTATACATACATACTTTGGGT